>CM049568.1:41436610-41791610 GCA_027123335.1 Amphiprion clarkii
CATAGATATTCACTTACAGGAACTTTATGGAGACTCTGGACCAGCTGGATTGGACATTTTACACTTTTTTCCATTTTTAGTGGCCAATAATTATTCATTATTGTTAATTTGGCTCATTTGGAGTCATTTTAGGATATTTTTATGTCAATTTGAACAAATTTTGAGGATTTTTGGATGACTTTGGAGTCATTGTGGACAGATTTTAATTAATTTTGGTCACATTTTAAGTAATTTAGGACCATCTCTGATTTATTTTGGGCAAATTTTGTATCATTTTGGACAAATTTCAAGTAATATTGGACAAAACTCAAGTTATTTCTGGTGAAATGTGGACCAAAGACTGTATTTTAGTAGAAATGAGGATCCATCCACAGATATACACTGACAGGAACTTTATGGAGACACTTGACCAGCCTGGACCTGTCTAGGGTGTCCCCTGCCTTCGCCCGAGTCAGCTGGGATAGGCTCCACCCCCCGCGACCCTAGTGAGGATTAAGCGGTGTATAGATAGTGGATGGATGGATGGGTTTGTTTGAGCTACTGTAACAGGAAAGGGTGTAGTTTGGCAGATAAAGCGGAATTCTGGTTTATTCCAGCTGCTATTTTCTCTATAATTGTGTCTCTATGAGTAGCCCTACCTCTGCACTCAAACCCTCCAATTAGTGGGGCAGATTGCTGAAACAATCTTTCACTTGGTGATACAAGCACCAAAATTGGCACACGGGTGCTTCAGAACCTCCTCTCTCAGAAAAGCACGTTAGCCAACTTCAAAAACAAAATGGCCGCCATTTTTCAAGATGGCCGCCATTCGTTCCAGTACGAAACAGTATTTGCACTAAATATTGTCAAAGTAATGACATTTTCATGATCTGTACATCAAAATATATGTTTTTTGACACAAGGAATCGAATTCTGCGATCAAAATTTCAATATCATTAAGCGTTATAGTGATATGATGACAATTATATGAACTAGCACTGTCTCAGTGAAGTTACCGATGTGGTATCTCAATTTGTTGTGACAGAAGCACAATATAGGTACTACAGCAGACTGAAGTGACTTGTTTGAATTTAGCCTGGATCATTGTTTTACTCTTTGCATTTACAGCTACACAGTTGTGTGCACTTCAGGGTGTAGCGATAACATTTGCATGGTCCCCGACATTCACCCGTGCAACGACATTTTGTCAGCTGCTGGCAGGACTGAGCAATGGGTGGGAGGGTTGACCAAAGAACTTTCCAGGCTTCACCTTTTTTTTTGCCAGCCCCAGTTGCCAGGACTTTCAGGTTGCATTGTACATTCTGTTGATTGGCCCCATATGCAAGCAGCTTGGAATGCAGATCGTCTAACATGCTGAACGAGAGATGCACTAGTTGGAGGAATGGAGTCATAGGGTCTTTGCTTCCGAGCAAACAAGTGCAGTCTCGCCTCATCAACCTTGGTAGTGTTGCTGTGTTTGTCATACATAGTGACAACAAATTTCTCGAGAATGTTGAGATCAGCATCTTCTATGGTAGGTGGGTACTGACTCAGTTTGCTGAACACTGGGCCCACTTCAGGACAAAGTGCCCATGTTTGCCATGCAATTGTCTTCCCTCTACTTCGAAAGGCCGAGACCACGTCACAGCCAGTGAAGGCATGAAAGAAGAGCATGCCACTACATTTCTCTTGGCTGAGGTTCATCGCCAAGTTGTGAATTGGGAACCATCTAATGGACTGTCCCTGGCCGAATTCTACCCAAAGCATTTCTAAGCCAACATTCTGAAGACTCGCAAAGAGACCAACTGCTATGACAAGGATATCTGTGTCACATGCCTTGATCAACACAGACTTTGTCTTCTGTTTGGCTGCATGAACTGCGTGTGTGAAAATCCTGGAGTCAGCTTCTTCATGATTGCAAGGTTGTAGGCCTTCAAAGTTGATGGATTTGTTTGACAAGACCTTCTCTCCTTTGGTCACAACTACGACATTGTCGGGACACATGGATACAATCTTGTCTGCTAGATACTCAAACAGTTCTGTCTTATTGTCACTGTCTCTGAGAAAGCTGGACCAGATGGGTGGCAGCTTGGTTTTGTCTGTCACTCTACGCCGACTTCCTTTGCCTCGCTTTGATCTCGTTTCAGCCTTGAGGCTTGAAGTCTTGTAGACATCAAACACAATGTCTGTTCGCTCATACTTCGATGAGTAACTCCGAATCTTTGGCACTACATTACGGACAGCATATTCCCCAAGTGTCTTTGAGGTCTTTGGAGGGAGAGAGAGTGTACAAGAGCAGCACCATCAATAATGATGACATCACATTCTGGCTGAGAATCAGGAAGAGCAATGGTATCTTCCAGAATGCCAACAAGGTCAGACTTC
Source organism: Amphiprion clarkii (assembly GCA_027123335.1). Lineage (NCBI taxonomy): Eukaryota > Metazoa > Chordata > Actinopteri > Pomacentridae > Amphiprion > Amphiprion clarkii. The sequence goes on from CM049568.1 coordinate 41,438,975, forward strand.
TTTCCAGGATAGAGATTCCCTGTGTCACTCAGTGCTGCAGGAAAAGACTGATTCTCATGCCTGAAGAATTCTGACAGATCACATTCTCGTGCTTGACAGGATATGAAAAGCTGTGAGAACAGATTGCAGTCACTTTTCAGTACCTGCTTCTTCTTGTCAGTGGAAGCTACAGCTGCTTCCTGGCGGAGGAAGTCAGTTTTGTTCTTTTTGATGGGCTTGTAGAAGGAAGCCTCATCACCAAGACTATTGAAAAAGTCTTTGAAGGCAGCTTGACCTTTATCAATGTGAGTTCTGACAAGCTCTGCAGCACTGGGATGTGCAATGATCTTTGTGTCCAGTGTGAGAAGATTTTTGGACTCTTCCTGGAAAGGATTGCCTAGATCCTTCATTGCACTAAACAACTTCTTGACCTTGTCAGTGAAGGCCTTCTGAGACTGGCTGGTCTGCTCATGATGTCTGATATCCTCGTTCCCCAATTTGGCTTGGGTAACCAACTCATATTGGTGAACCAGCTGGCTAACCTCTGGTCCAGACACCATCCATCGCCTCAGTGCAGATGGATCCTCAGTAATGCCAATGGCACCACCATCACCTTTGACCACTGCATTAGCTTGTTCATGGGCTTGGTCAATGGCTATACCAGAAAACTCCCTGTGAGTCTTGTGGACCACAAACTTTCCAAGTTGGAATTCATGGAACACAGCAGGATGAGTTTGTTCCAAGGATACCATGTCTCTGAGGTGGATGGGGAGCCATCGAGCATAGTTGACATTGTTGTTGGCAAGAAGAAGGGGATCAGAGCAGAGAGTGCTTGACAGTACAAGCTGAAGTTAGCCTCTCTGAAAGATCTAACCAACGAGAACACAACCAACTCCATTGACAGGACAAGCTCCCAGAGCTGAAACTGAGGGCTGGTTGTGCTTTGACATCACTCTCTTAAGGTATCACAAGCCAAAAGCTTTAATATTAAACTACAGTAGTGTGACAAATAATTAGCAATGGACATGTAAACTTTGTTACTTTGTTACCACAGAGCTTAGAAACATGCAAGGTTTAAGTTGAAAACAGCACTATATACAGTCATCAATAAGTCGCCATTTTGAAAAATGGTGGCCATATTGAAATTTGCAAGGCATCATTGGCTTTACCATATGAGAATACATTCATTTTATTTTTTTTACCATAAAGACATTGTGTTAATTGGAGTTCCACTTCAAAAATTGCAATTTGTCAGGTTTGCTTCAGCAGCCATCTTGAAAACTGGCAGCCATCTTGAATTTTCTGATGGCTAACGTACTTTTCTTAAAATGTATGTCCTGGACGTCATTTGTGCCAATTTTGGTGTTTGTATCACCAAGTGAAAGATTCTTATGAATATTGAGATAACCTGCCCCACTAAATATAAAGATTCAGAGAACGTGAATGACATTTAGACCAACAGTTCAGCCTGAGCTCCAAGCAGATCTCCACAGGAACCTGATTTTTACATCAGCCATTTTAAATGTTTGATTTTGTGGCTGAACAAAGATGTTTCAGGTGACTAACTTCTGTACTTTCCTTCAGTTAAGTTCTAAGATCGCAGTTTGAAATGATTCGAAAAATGTGGTTTCTTTGAAGAGCTGCAGGGAAAGTTAGCACAGAAACATGCCAGAGTGAATAACTTCAGAAAGTTATTATCATGACAAGAGAACTAATAAAGAGAGCATGAGCAGCAGAAGGTGAACAAAAAGGGTCCCAGGATGGAGCCCTGAGGAACTTCACAGGACAGAAGACAACAATCACACTGCAGTCGATTAAAGAAATAAATACGATAAACATTATTTTAGAGCTACACCAGACCAATCATCCCACATCCTGAGATGCTCTAATGAGATATTTGTTTGTCTGATACCTTCATCATGTGGCTCAGTTCTTACTAAGACATACTTTAAGCTGCACCACATTCAGACTCATTTCTTACTCCAGAGTCTTTTCTCAGTCAAATTATAATTTCAAGACAACTTTTACACTTTACAAATAAAACAGTGTTTCCTCTTGTGACTTTTCAAACCATACAAAAATATGCATTGAACTGAAAAAACGAAAGACAGGCGTATAGAGGATATGTTCCAGTTTAATATCCTGTCACCATCTGATCTGAAGCTGAAACTGTTTGTTGAGTATTAGCCAGCAGTAAAACATTTCCCTGGGAAACTGTTCATGCACAGATATTGTCTCCATGGTAACTTGATGCAGCACACACTTCAGTTAGCGTCATGAGAACAAAGCTAGCGACTAATGACTATCACAGTTACCCAGGTAGATTGGAATTAGGGAAGCTGTAACCTGATAAATGACTTACAGTTAACTGTCAACATCAAACAAGAAGCTCTGTGTTCCTCTGCAAACTTCCTCTTTGCTGCATTATTGATCTCCTATTAGTTTTTCTCTGTTGGTCACAGCTGAGTCCGTCATGGAGAATCAGGTTTGCTAGGAGGCCTAGAACATTTTTGAACTAGATATGTAGAATACAGTGAATTTTGCTTGAATATCACAATTTCAAGCTTTGATTTGGTTCTATTTCGAATCAAATACCAGATTTTAATGCTGATTGAGAATTAATTTATGTCATTGAATCTGCAGGTAGAATCACTCAGAACTCTGGAACATTCAATTCATCTACAGATAATGTGCTGATTTGTTTCCACTGCATCCGTTGGACTGGTTGAAAAGAAAGTGTGATTTCAAAGGTTAAACGCACAACACCATCTGTTTCCTGAGAGGTCAATATCTGCCTGGAAAGTCCGGTATGGTTCTGGGAAATCAGCTGGTCAGCATCCCATCATTTCCTCCATCTGCCACTACTCTGGTCATTTGTCCAGATACGATTTCTGTTCCTGTCGGTCTGAAATGGCCTCAAAGACATGTTCCCTCCCTGCATCCTGTTTTCTACTGTTGGGTTTAAACCTGAAAATACCCACGCTCAGCACAGGAAGGAAAGACAGTACTCACGAGCTCAGATCTTTTACTTGCAGCAAGGGGAGATAGAGACTGCATGCACCACTGCTGCAGCCTTCCTTCTCCCAAGAGTCTGTATCTCCTCTGCGTCTTTTATTTAGTTTCAAACAGTCATGTAACATGAGGCGGCATCATGCGTCAGCATAAGATATGTATTAACAGAGAAAGTGTCACTTGCATTATCTTATCATATGGAACACGTTAACCCTGTTCTCTACTGTGAGTACATACAGATTACAGTTAAAATGTACATGTACTTCAACAAGAAGTGCTTACATATGCATAGAGATACCTTTACAGTCATTCAATGATAACCACAATGAACCTAAGTATAATTCTTCTAACATTTCCCTCCTGTTTATCATTGATGAATGTCAACTTCTCATAATCACATCATTACCACTTTTTCTTTTTACTTTTTTCTGTAACATGTTCATGTTTATAACAACTTCATCAACTTACACTCAGAAGCTGTTTTCAAATCAACAATTATTTACACTTTATCGTCTTCTTCAAAAGGATTTTCTGCCATGAATGCTCTAAATTCATCCCTCAACATTACCTCAGACACAGTCCCGCTTATCACTTTATTCATGAGTGTTTTAAAGCATGGGATGATGCAACAAATAAACATGAAAAAATAATAGCATTATCATGACAATCGGTGTGGAAATCTTGAGTAGAATGTTAGACCAACTACCAGACACTGATGTCATTCATCCCATTTCCTAAATATGCTGTTCCGTACATGGGAAAAAGTGTCATAAAGATACCTCTTACATCTGATACAAGTGGTGAAGATCTAGTGGTGGAGAGGACAGAACGTCAGCTTCGTTTTAGTGTTGTATTAAAAATGGCGGTAACATTTGACTTGGGAATCACAAGAGCTGCAGGTCGTAATTTCACTAAATAGCACACCCCACACCATCCCTGGGGGAGGTACAGATAGACCTTATGACCGCAAACCCAGACTGTGGTCAGTCGGGCAGGAGAATCCCCCCCGCGTGTGGAACCATTGTATTCATAACAGGTTCAGATACCCATCCCTTGACATTGCTATGGACTCCAACTGCGGTAAAGTTAATCGGTCTTACCCAATTATCCTTACACTGGGAACTGCTGCACAGGGGATGGTTCGAAGTACCTTCCACAGGAAAGTAACTCATACAGTTTGCCATGCCTTGGTCCACATCTCCCCCAGCACAGTCTCTCCTGAAACATAGTGATGGTGTGTTTGGATAGCATGCCATTTTGATTCCCTGTAGGTTAGTCTCGTTAGTCTTTATACCAAAATTATGCGGTGTTCTCCAGTGTATTAAGTTATAATCAGTGACAGTGGTGCAGTTTGGCCAATACTGAGTGAATTGCATAAAGTTAGTGACTGGGGTTGTAGTCAGTACTGTGTACATGGCTAAAACACACACGGCATCATCTAGTGGAACTAGTTTGGGTGTTAAGCATGGATTGGTCCGTGAATGTCGAGGTATGAATGAGCACACAGCAGTCAGATTTTCAAACTTTTAGCTGTCAGGTTTGCCATCCAGAACCAAACATTATCATGGTGATCATCATCAAGTTCATAATTTCTTTTACCTCTGTCAATCTCTTTAATCATAGACAGCTATATAATCGATGTTAGGAGTACCACAGTTAGTACTACAGTTGTTAGGCCCGACAGGGCCATAGTCTTGACACGTGGAGTCATGACCTATCTTCTGGAGGGAGAGGTTACCAGCACTTCACCTCCTTTTTGTCAGCTAACAGTGTACTTGTCCTGTTCTTTGTCCAGCGAGTGTGTGGATGCGTGTATGAGGATCTTGGAGTACTCTGCTCCCTAAAGACGGTAAAGATCTGTTGGTTTCTTCACTGACCTTGAGAGGATTAACCACTAAAAGGTTTAATCCCCTTTGTAGTCAGGCTTCCCCTTACCGTCACCGGAGTTTTCCTCCAGGAACCTCTGTTTCTTGCAGTGTGATAGGTGGATCCACGACGCTCTTTCTGCTACTTTTATAGCTGTAGGTGTTGTCAGTAGCACCTGGTACGGCCCATCCCACCTTGGTGAGGACCAGTGTTTCTTCTTAATGGACTTTACGAACACCCAGTCTCCAACTCGAAGTGGTGGATCACCCTCCTGTTGGGAGATAGGTGCATCTGGCATCTCATTAGCATGTTTTATTTCTCTTGCCTGCAATGTCTTTCTCATATAGTCTGCCAATGTGCATTCCTCATATCAAATTGTTTAAACTGTGGTAACACAAACTATCTGCCGTGTATTATCTCAAATGGTGTTAGACCTGTTTGGTTCGGTGTAATGCGTATATACATCTGCGCTAGGTCTAAACAATCAGGCCATTTATGCCCCGTTTCCTCCATGCATTTCTTAAGTCTATTTTTTATTGTTCCATTTGTTCTTTCTACTAGTCCTGCACTCTGTGGGTGATAAGCGTGGTGATTCTTCAAACAGATGCCAAAGTTTTGAGTCATTTTGTCTATTGCCTGATTTACAAAATGAGTTCCATTATCACTCCTGATGATTTTAGGAATACCGTGTGTTGGTATTATCCGTTTGCAGATTGCTTTGGCTACTGTTAGAGCATCTGGATGTTTAGTAGGAAATAACTATATCCACTTTGAATATGGATCAATGATCAACAAACAGTATTTAACCTGTGACTTGGGCCTAACTCAATGAAATCCATGTGGAGTTCTTGGAATGGATAGTCTGGTGGTGGGAATTTTCCCCTCTTTGGCCTAATATTTCCTTGGCTTTTATGTTTAGCACAGGTAACACATGCTGCACAAAAATTCTTTGAATAGTTGTTAAATCCATACGTTGTATGTTTGTCATCCATAAATCTTTTTCACGTTTTGGAGCATGTTATTGTTGATCATGTAGTACAGTGTCATTTACTTCGTCAGCTACTGTACAGACAGATTCAGGTTGTATCGCCGCCTTTTTTTTTTTCGGATCTCGCGGCCTGATCTGCAAAGGCATTTCCTTTTGACATGGGAATTTCTGTATCCTGGTTGTCATTGTCATGAACGTGCTGTCCTTTAAGGACGTCTGATGTGCCTTTTGAATCTGCCTTTTTTTGTCTGTTCAGTTTTACTCCTATCATCTAGTCATTCTGTGTTTTGTTTTGTCTGGGCAATCTCTTGCCCAATGACCTTGCTTCCTACATTGCCAACATGCATCATCCCTTCTCCTCTGCTGTCTGCCTCCTCTACGTATCTCTATATCTCCCTCTGTGTCCTCCCCTGCCTCTTTGTCCTCCATGGTGCCCCTTGTAGGACACTTCACAGTTTTGATCATTATCATCTTGAAGGAAGACGGTAGCTGTCTTCTTTTTCTGTTCCTTTTTGTTTGTAATGACTGTCTCAGCATGTTTCACCCAATTCATGGCTTGTGTTTTGGGTGGGTAAATCTACATTATGTTTAGTCACCCAGTCCTTCAGGCCTGGCTGCAAGTTGTTTATAAAACAGTTTTAAAATGTTGCTGATAGGGACCATTTTCATCACCGTCATCTCTGAGGCCACTATGTCTAAGAAATACGGCTTCAAGGTGTACTCTAAAATCTTCTGCCGGTTCAGCAGTTGCTGTGTCGCCTCCAGCCTCATGCGTACCAGGTTGTTGTGTATTTCGTTTATACACTATTTCGTTATCTTCTGCTCTAGCTGCACAGGCTTCAGCTTTGTTTTTGGTTGCTGCTTTTCTTTTTTGTGCTTCTTCTATCCATATTTTGGCATATTGAAGCTGTTTTTTCGATTTTTTATTTTTTATTTTTATGAGTTTGTTGTTTTACAGTTAGTTTTTTAACTAGCTCTGTACAGTCTCCCACTATTAATTTGTCATTAATAGATAGATAGATAAGATAGATAAGTCCTTTATTTCTCCCCACGCCAGGGGAAATTTACATTGTCACAGCAGCCCATGCAACAGTAGACGTAGTGATATGAACAAAACAATAGAACAGTAGTAACAATATTTACAATTTATACAAGGGTGAGAGATGAGGATAAAGTGGCTTAAAAGAAAAAAATAAAGTTTAAAAGTGCAAAGATGTGCAGTGCAAGAATTGCTCTGCAAATTTTATGGTTTGGGGTGGTAATGATTTAGTCCAGTTTATGTTAACATCAGCCAGTGATGCTGATGTTGTAAAGTCTTACAGCAGATGGAATGAAGGACCTGTGATAGCGTTCCTTCTTGCAGGGTGGATGTCTCAGTCTGCTGCTGAAGGAGCTGCTTAAAGACTCCACAGTGTCATGCAGTGGGTGAGAGGGATTGTCCATGATGGATGTGAGCTTTGCCAACATCCTCCTCTATGGAGTCCAGGGAACAGTCCAGGACAGAACCTCCTCCTGACCTTCTGTTTAGTCTCTTTCTGTCCCTTTCAGTGCTCCCTGCTCCCCAGCAGACCACTGCATAGAAGATAGCAGACGCTACCACAGAGTCATAGAATGTCCTGAGCAGAGTCCTGCACACTCCAAAGGACCTCAGTCTCCTCAGCAGGTGGAGACGACTTTGGCCCTTCTTGTACAGAACCTCTGTATTGTGTGTCCAGTCCAGTTTATTGTTGAGGTGAACACCCAGGTATTTGTATGTGTCCACCATGTCTATGTCCAAACCCTGGATGTTCACCGGTGCAGTCTGGGGTGTCCTCCTCCTGCTGAAATCCACGATCATCTCCTTCGTCTTACTGGCGTTGAGCTGCAGATGGTTTCGCTCACACCAGTCAACAAAGTCAGAGATGACCATCCTGTACTCCCGCTCGTCCCCTTCAGATACACACCCGACAATGGCTGTATCATCGGAGAACTTCTGGAGGTGACAGCTCCCAGAGTTGTAGTGGAAGTCCGATGTGTACAAGGTGAAGAGAAAGGGGGACAGACTGTCCCCTGTGGACCTCCATGCTGCTGACTACCACATCAGACACACAGTCCTGAAGCCTCACGTACTGTGGTCTGTTGGTGAGGTAGTCGATGTTCCAAGCAGCCAGGTGACAGTCTACTCCCGCTCCTTCAAGCTTCACCCTAAGCAGAGAAGGCTGGATTGTGTTGAAAGCACTGGAGAAGTCAAAGAACATGACCCTCACAGTGCTGTTGGGTTTCTCCAGATGAGTCAGCGATCTATGCAGCAGGTAGACCACTGCATCATCCACTCCAATGTTCGGTTGGTAGGCGAACTGCAGTGGATCCAGATACTGGCTCACCTGGGGACGGAGGTTCTTGAGGATGATCCTCTCCATGGTCTTCATCAGGTGAGAAGTGAGGGCCACAGGTCTGAAGTGGTTAGGCTCCCTGGGGTTCCTGGTCTTAGAGACAGGAACCAGGCAGGAAGTCTTCCATAACACAGGAACCCTCTCCAGACTCAGGCTCAGGTTAAAGATGTGCAGCAGCACCTGACAGAGCTGGTCTGCACAGTCTCTAAGGAGTCTGGAGCTGATTCCATCAGGACCTGCAGCTTTCCTGGTCTTCATCTTTTTAAGCTCACTTCTCACCTGATCAGCTGTTATGGAGAGGCAGGGGGAGGGTGGCAGGGGGAGGGGTGATGGTGGTGGTGGGGGGTGAGACGAGGAGGGGTGATGGGGTTGTATGTGGAGTCCGGAGGTGGTAGAAGATGGGGATCGGAGGAGGGGTGCTGTTGGTGGTGTTGGTGGTAGAGAGCTGAGGTGTGAAGAAGGAGCTGGCTGGTCGGTGCTTTGATGATGAGAGGGAGGAGGAGTGGGAGCAGAGTCAGATCTGTTAAAGAACAGATTCAGCTCATTGGTCCACTCCTGGCCTCCTGCTGCAGCTCCTCTCATGGCCTCTGCTGTAACCAGAGATGGATCTCAGGTCTCTCCAGACCTCCCTTGTGTTATTGTCCTGCAGGTGAGATTCCATCTTGGTCCTGTAGCTGGCCTTGTCCTCCTTGATCTTCTTCTTTATCTCCTTCTGCACCCTCCTCAGCTCCTCTTTGTCCCCAGATCCAAAAACCCTCCTCTTCATCTTCAGCAGGGCCTTCAGTTCCAGGGACACCCAGGGTTTGCTGTTAGAGAAACACCGTACTTTCCTGGTCGGTACGATGTTCTCTGAACAGAAATTAATGTAGTCCGTGATAGTGTCCGTCAGTGCATCAATGTCCTCCCCGTGTGGACCACACAGCACATCCCAGTCTGTGGTCTCAAAGCAGTCCTGCAGCACCTCAGTGGCCTCGTCAGACCACTTCTTCACATACCTGGTGGTGGGGGGTTGTTTCTTCACCATAGGTATGTAAATGGGCTGCAGTCTCACCAGGTTGTGATCTGAGTGGCCCAGCGGGGGGAGGGGTGAGGAGCTGTATGCATCCTTGATGTTTGCATACAGCAGGTCCAGGGTTTTATTGTCTCTGGTATGGCAGGTCACGTACTGGGTGAACGTGGGGAGAGTGGCAGAGAGCGATGCATGATTAAAGTCTCCTGAGATGATGATAAGAGACTGAGGGTGAGATGTTTGCAGCTGGGACACTACACTGTGGATGAGTTCACAGGCTGCAGCCGCATCAGCTGAGGGAGGGATGTACACAGTATGCTATTACATGTGAATACTCCCGGGGCAGATAGAACGGACGCAGACTGACCGCCAGTAATTCTACATCCTTAGTGCAGAGCTGCTCTTTAACGCTAATGTGTCCAGCATTACACCATCTCTCATTGACATACATCGCGAGGCCTCCTCCCTTTCTCTTACCACTCTCCCTCACGTTCCGGTCCGCTCTGACCAGATGGAATCCATCCAGAGTTAGAAGTGAGTCCGGAGTGAGTTCGTTCAGCCATGACTCCGTGAACATCATGAGGCTGCTCTCCCTATACTCCCACTGCAGCCTGGTCAGCGCCGTCAGTTCTTCCATCTTATTCCCCATTATTACGGATGGAACAGACGGCTTGTAGCGTCTCCTCTTCTCCCGACGCTTCAGTCCTGCCCGGCATCCTCTCCTCCTTCTGCGGAGCTCAGGTGGGATGTCCGGTCTCTCCCATGACGGCGGCCTGGCCTGGCTCAGCGCCAACAGCTGTTCCCGACTGTAAACAATGCCGCGGCTGAACGGTTCACCAGATGCGGATTTAAAAAGTTCGGAAAACAGTAGTAAACAAAGTAGGGAAAACGCTATTTGCACATCCATGTCTGTCTGTACAAAAGCGTCACACCTACTTGCTGAAAAGAAAAACTTAAAAAGAGAAGAAAACTACAAAAATAACTAAACAGACCTAAAGTTAATCGGAGCTGCTGCAACTAGCTGCCGCTGGCACGGCGCCATCTTGAAAAAAAAAAAAAGAATCCCCTATTTCTTTTCCCATTCTGACAAGTATTGTGTTGAGTCTGGATGTTTTCGTTCCATATATTTTGCATCGCCCTCTAAAGGTATTTTCCCTTGATTATTTCCCATTTTGGTTTGGTTTTGTTCAAAAGTATTTTTTATTGAGAATTTATGAAAGACAATGCTTCATGAGCCAAAATTCAGCCCTTGGAAAACAAGCTTCTAGGCCAGCTCTATTAGCTCGTCCGGTTTTCCACTTGGGGTCCTATCCCAGGACTTGAAATTTTGTTTTTAGAGTTTTCACAAAATCTTCCTAAACCTTAATGACTGTTCACACTCAGTGATTTACTTCAACTGATCGAGAGCCGTCCATTTTCACCGGTAGGTTTCAGGCTATCTGCTGCTTCAATCACTGACCAGTCCTTTTCACACTCACAGTTTAACACATTCACACTTTTGTAAGTTTTTAGCGTTTCTAGCCTAGGGCTTCACTCCCCTATGTAAGTTTCAGCTTTCCTTAGCTCAGGACTTCACATTCCTAATTAGCGCTTCTCTCACTCACTCTTTGAGTGTCTATGTTTTGTGCAGTACCTGTCGCTCGTTCCTGGTGCTGTTCTCTTTTGTTCGGATGCCGTCAACCTGGAACCCCGCGGAGCCTGAACAGGGTTTAACCGGGCGTCGTGGAATTCAACCACGGAGGTCTTTCGTCCCCAAACCCAGTTCCAGGGGGCTGTGCACAGACTTCGGTCTCCCTCGAACTGCTCCTTAGGGTCCCAGGTGTTCTTGGCATCCGGCTCGAAGGACCAAGTTTATGTTGGGTTTGAACCTGAAAATACCCACGCTCAGCACAGGAAGGAAAGACAGTACTCACGAGCTCAGATCTTTTACTTGCAGCAAGGGGAGATAGAGACTGCACGCACCGCTGCTGCAGCCTTCCTTCTCCGAAGAGTGTATCTCCTCTGCGTCTTTTATTTAGTTTCAAACAGTCATGTAACATGGGGCGGCATCATGCGTCAGCATAAGATGTATTTAACAGAGAAAGTGTCACTTGCATTATCTTATCATATGGAACACGTTAACCCTGTTCTCATGTTTCTACTGTGAGTACATACAGATTACAGTTAAAATGTACATGTACTGGACTTCCGGTTATGGCGACCACCTGAGGAGACGTGCAGCACACCGCTCTGTCAAAACTTCTAAAATAACTACAGAAAATCTCCCAATTTATCGCAAAACGAATGCCTGAGAGACTGGCGTAATGCCAAGGGCCAAAGAAACGGGTAAAATATCCACTCAGCCGAAGTTAACTGACCTTAAATCAAGTGAGCTAGCTCCGAAAACTAAAGCTAACAAAACAGCTAAAGCTAACGCAGACATGGCCGAGGGGGCGAGCAACGGAGATGGGAAAGGTGGAGGTGTGAAGGCGGATGCAATCCTGGCTGCTATAAGCTCCATGAAAACTGAGTTTCTATCAAGATTTGATGGAGTTATGACGGTGATTGAAAGTGTGAGGAACGGACTGACTGAATGCACCGAGCGCATGGCGCAGGCTGAGCAGAGAATATCGGATTGTGAGGACCGGACGGCTGGACTCCATACGCAGCTACGCATGCTGGAGACAAAGTGTAAAGAAATGGAGGACAAGCTGATGGACCTAGAAGACCGGTCTCGTCGGAACAATTTGAGGTTAGTGGGCCTTCCCGAGGGAGCAGAAGGACCTGACCCAGTCGGCTTTTTGGAGAAATGGATCCCCGAGGTGCTGGATGTGGCGCTACAGTCCTCCGTGGTGTTGGAGAGGGCGCACCGGGTCGGACCGGTGAGGGATGCTGGAGCACCGCTGAGAGCTCTGATAATGAGGTTTCTCAACTACCAGAATAAACAGGCGGTGATGAATGCTGTGATGAAGACTGTACGGGCCAAAAAGGATATCAGCTACAAGGACCAGCGGGTTCGGTTCTACCCGGACCTGGCTGCGGGGCTACACCGGCTGAGGAAGCAGTTCGACCCGGTGCGTCAGGAGCTGCGCAACTTGGGAATCTGGCACGGAGTGATCCACCTGGCTGCTGGTCACGCACCGAGAGCGCACCCGTACATTTAAAACTCTGGCCGAGGCACAAGAGTTTGTGAAGAAGATCCAGAAAGATGCTGCAGGGAACGAATGACGGACTGAAACGGTAGTAAATACTGTGATTATAAAAATACACTGTGCGTAATGGCAAACATTTGCTAATAAATCCTAGCTCATCTTCAATTACTGATCTTATGGAACGTACATTTAGTATTTATGTTTCTAGTGGGTAAAAACACTAACTATAAGCACAGACTCAGTTAAATTGAGGATTAATAAATAATGCTAAATTTAAATGCACACTAAATTTACAACATAGTTTTCTATGAACCAGTCAATACATCCTAAGTGTTGGCACACCATACATAAATGGTTAAGGAATTTCTACAATAAATATGTTCTATAAAGCCCTTTAAGGAATACACACTCAGTAATTAATATTGGAGACAAAATATTTAATCTGTAAGGAGCACAATGCTAGATAATTATAACAAATGTCAGGGGAGAAATAATTGATCAAACATATAGGAGCGGTGGCTGGTGGGTCAGTGTAGTAGGAAGAAGAGGGTGGACAGTCTGGTCCTCACTAGCTGTGGAACAGACATTAGTGATAACGGAAGACAGGAAGGGGTTAAGGGGATCCTGCATTGGCAGGAAGGGTTTTTTGTTTTGTTTGTGTTTACAGTGTTGGATGAGAGTTCAAACATCCATGTTTGTTTTGCTTCTCTACAAATTATGTTCAGTGTTGCAAGAAAAACTGGTTTTACTGACGTCTAATGACACAGGGAGTGAAGGTCAATTTACTTAACTTAAAAAAGTCAAGCAGGTTATGACTAAAATAAAAGATCTTGATTCTAAAATTGTATTTTTGCAGGAAACCCATCTGTTGAGAGAAGATGAGGCCAGGGTCAGGAGGCGGTGGCAGGGGAGTGAGTTTACGGCTCCTTTTTCATCCCGAGCCAGAGGAGTCATGATCCTCATTCATAAATCCATCCCATTTCAAGTGAAAAATGTAGTAAAAGATAAAATGGGAAGATATTTGATCATTCAAGGCTCCTTATTGTCAGAGAATCTGAATCTGGTAAATATCTATGGCCCCAGTGTGGATCCTCCTGGTTTTTATGCAGATTTGTTTCTTAATATCTCTACATTAGCTGGACAACATATAATAGCGGGTGATTTCAACTGTACATTAAACCCCAGTATTGATAGATCCACAGGCGTGGATCAGTCTCACAGTGGGTGCAGAACACATATTAACCGCTTTACTCAAGATTGAACACTTTTGGATATTTGGCGAGAACTAAACCCCCAGGTTAAATCCTTCTCCTGCTATTCAAGCACATATCAAACGTATTCCCCAATCGATTACTTTCTAATTTCCTCAGAGTTACGGTCAAAAATTGTCAACTGTTTCTATGATAATATTGTAATCTCAGACCATGCACCTTGCTGTTTAATATACCAAGATACAAAACTAGCAAAAGATCCTCCTCGGTGGCATTTTCAACATAAATGGTTACAAGATGAGGAATTTATAAAATATATAGGGATACAGATTGATGAATTCTTTCAATATAATACAACGCAAACCTCAGCATGCATAAGGTGGGAAGCATTCAAAGCATTCCTTAGAGGACAAATTATTAGCTACACAGGCTCAAAATCAAAAAAGACCAGAGAGGAAAGATTGGACCTAGAGCATAAAATAAAGATTCTCCAAGACAAGGTATATAAGGAAAATAACCCACAACATAATAAAGAGTTACTTTTATTAAGAGCCAAATATGATAAAATATCTGCATCCAGGGCTGCATCCAGTCTCCTGAGACTCAAACAATCCTTTTATGAACATGGTGATAAAGCCGGAAAATTATTAGCTTGGCAAATAAAGCAGTTAGAAACTAAAATGTCCATCACAAATATTATATCTGAAAATAACTCAATCACAGATCCCTCAGAAATTAACAGCGCCTTTAGAAGTTATTTTGAAAACTTATACGATTCAAAAAATGAAATCAATTTGCAAAATCCAAATAAATTCCTTGATGAAACACCTATACCAGTAACCCTGAAAGAACTTAAAGAGGAATTAGAATTAGAAATTAACAAAGAGGAAATTGGACAAGCCATTGATGCTATGAAATCAGGGAAAAGAGCAGGACCAGATGGTATTCCAATTGATCTATATAAAAAATTCAAGGGTAAATTACAAACTCCACTTTTGGAAATGTTTTTGGAATCATTTCAGACCGATAGCCTCCCACCAGAAATGAATAGTGCAATAATTATTTTGTTACCAAAACCAGGGAAACCAACAAATAAATGTGAAAACCTGAGACCCATAAGCCTACTAAACTCTGACCTTAAAATAATATGTAAAATTTTAGCAAGAAGACTACAAAAAGAGCTGCCTTTAATTATCGACAGGGATCAAAATGGGTTTGTAATGGGAAGACAGGGCTTTCACAATGTAAGAAGGGTTTTAAATATTATCCATGTAAATAAAGGAAAACAGGACGCGGCGCTCCTGTCAGTAGACGCTGAAAAGGCTTTTGATACGTTACTGTGTCTGACTGTAAACAATGGACAGACGTGTTCGGGTTCATTGTTGTGCTGACAACAGGACATTTGAGAGTTTAATGTCTCTGATTTTCTCAGGTGTTTTCCAAAGATCTACATTTCAGACACTAAAGTAGTTTTTGTTTTTGCTGGTACTCACCGCATCGTCATTTCTTATTCAAGCAAAACAGGGGAAATCCATTTCAAAGAATTACACGTATGAAGACTCTAAAGAGTGAAATTTGCAGCATTCTAGTAAGGATAGGAGTAACCAAGCAGATACAAGGATTTACCCATTTTTACTTTGTGTGATGTCCATTTATACATCCATCCTTCCCACTTACCCGGGTAAGTGGGAGGCAGAAGATGAAGCAGGTCATTCCAGACGTCCCTCTCCCTGGTAATGCTTTCAATTTCCTTCTGGGGGATCCCGAGGCGTTCCCTGGCCACATGAGATATGAGAGTCCTTGGATGGAGCCTGGGGTCGTCTCCCAGGTGCACATGCTTGGAAACCTCCAAAGGAAGTCCCCCAGGAAGCATCCAAATCAGATGTTGGAACCAGCTCAACTGTTTCCTTTCGATGCAAAGGAGCAGTGACTCCACTCTGAGCTCCCTCTGGATGTCCGAGCTTCTCACCGTATCTCTCAGGCTGAGCCCAGCCACCCTACGGAGTTTGTGCTGAGAGTGCAATCACAGTTCTTACTTTGGTTGTATAGGGTATGAATGGGTCGTATCAACAAGCCCAGTACCCCATATTACCGCAATACCCTCCACAGAGCCCCTGGAAGGACATAGTCGTTGGCCTTTTCCAGACCCACAAAACATATGTGGACTGTCTGATCAAACACCCATGACCCCTTTATTTATAAACGTTCCTTCTTTTTATTTGAAATAATAAATATGCGAAAAAACTTTCTTTGAACATTAAAGTTTTCTTTGAAACATTATTAGAACTTGTAGGTAGCGTTAGCCAGCGTCTCTTTACTTTACCACTTTACAAAGCAGCTCTGCGTTATTTGATTTTTGACATAAATTTCCAAACAAAACACCTGATTTTAGTTGTTTGCCTGTTAGAAAGTCTGCTATGTTACGTTATTGTGAAACTATTTTGGTTATGATGTCACTTCCTTTCAAAGTCTCCTCTGTACTGAGAGCGCATATTACCGAATGGATGCCCCTCGTGTGCGTGCATAAGCTGAAGTAAGTGACATTGTGTGCAAATGTGTAAATATTACTTTCACAACTGCTTAGGCATTGTTTAGTTGAACCCCTTTTTAATCCTGTGTTTATGTGCAAGTTTTAGCACTTTTGAGTGAAGGTAAGATGCTGATTAGGCCCATGTGACAGTGTCATAACCTACTGTTTAGGTGTAAAATTTATTATGCCTCTCAACCTGTATTTCTGCATGTTTGGAAAGTGTTTATCTGTTTCGTATTATGTGTAGTTTATCCTCCATATGTGCCGAATGCATGTACATTAGTAGTTTGCCCATGCGGTCTTCACATGATGACTTAATTTACATGCAGTTGCGGTCTGCGCCCGCTAGAGGCAGACACAGACCACCAAATCACATTAAAATCCCCAATTTCATCTCAACCTTGGCATTAACCCCTTACATTCTGGACACTTGTTGAAATTAGTGTCTTGGGGTTTGCCAGTTTAGCAATGCACCTCTGCTCACAGGCGTCCAGGCGGGCTTTCAACGTAAGTCAGGGGGTTGTTGTCAGTACACACTGTGAACCAATGACCCCTCAACCAGTGATGGAATTTGTCGCACACTGCCCACTTTAAGGCAAAAAACTCCAACCTATGTGCAGGATATCTGGACTGTGCATGATTCAGAGATTTACTCGCAAAAGCTATTGGCCTAGCAGTTGACCCATCAGCAGGAACCTGTGACAACACAGCTCCAAGACCATTAGTGGAAGCATCCACTGAGAGTAGAAATGGCTCACTCACCATCATCCGTGTTGCTGTGGCTGGGGGGTCCCCGGGACCTGGGGGCTGTGGTCGGGGGGGGTTCTCCTGCGTGCCCGACGGGTCCAGGCAGGTGCGATGACTCTTGGTGGGCTGCGAGGGCTGGATTGGCCGTCCTGGTGGGCGCTGTAGCTGTACTGCGGGCTGGTGGCATGTGGTGGCTCTGTCCTGGTGGGTTGGTAGGGCGCATTGCGGGGAAGCGGGGGCCCTGGGTGTACTGCGCTCGCCTGGGGCCTGGTGCGGAGGGTATGCGGGGTGCCTCCCTGTTGGCGTCGCCGGGCCCCACCACACTGTCCATTTTTACCCTCTGGACTCGCATCGGGTCCCGGCTCCGATGTCCTCTGACCGGCTCCCGGTGGCAGCTTGCCTTGTGATGGGCTGGTTGCCGCCCCTTCGGTGGGCTGCTCGGACCCTGTGTCTGGCTTCCTGGCTGTGTGGGGCCGTTGGCCCCCTCGGGGGAGGGGGAGGGGGTGGGGGTGGGCGGGTCGGGTGGTGGGGTGGTGGGCTTGGTGGGGACTGGTGTGGGCGGGGTTGGGGTTTGGGTGGCGGGTGGGTCCTCATGCCCCGGGCCGCCTGGGTCGGTCTTGGTGCACTGGGGGTGTCGGTAGCTGCTCCTTCTTGTTCTCCGGGTTCGCGTCGTTCACGGTGGCCCCGGTGGCTCTCTGGGCGCGCTGCCCTGTGGCTCCTACGGCCCGGGGTGAGGGGTGCCCTGTTGGCTTGGCCCTGCCTTGCCGTGATTGCTGTTCTGGGCTTCGGGGTCCTTCACACTTGCATGTTTGATCAAGCCTCGCCAGCTACTGCCGAGTCCCATTTCAGCGAATGATGGGACCCACCAGAATGTGCTGAGACTCTCTCCAGAGTCTCTACCCTGAACTCATTCTCTCTTGCACTAGTATCCTCTTCTGGTCTATTCTATTCTATTCTATACTATCAAGACATCCACAATTATGGTGCTCAGTACCGTTTGTTTAATTATTTATTTAGTGAATCTCTTTTTCTTTTGTGCTGGTTTGGTTTTCTTTTCTTTTTTCAAATTATTGTTATTTTTTTTTTGGATGGACAGTTAGTAGTTGGGAATAACACACCACCTTACAGTCTTTAATTGCAATAGCACCGCCTGTTAATTTCTATCCCTGTTCGTCCTGTTCGTCCTGTCCAGTCTTTGTTTCCCCCACACATCACTGAGGTGTAGCACTGCCCTCCCTGGATTATAATAGGGAATTCTAATAAAGAATGTCTGCTTAGCTTTCAGGGAGGTGATGGTCACACACATGCACTAAATATTAAAATATTTGGCTGCAAGACTAAAATATGCATCAATCTCACACAATGTTGACTCCTCTTTTGTGGAGTTAAACAATGAGAAAAAATGCAGACAAAAAAAAAAAAGAAATGGCTCACTAAAGTTCGGGTGAGCTAAGGGGACTTGGGCCAGCAGGGCCTGCTTAAGCTGCTGAAAAGCCTGTTTGCACTCATCAGTCCAATCATCAGCACTTAGTTTTCTTCTTCCTTCCCTTTCCACAGGGACATATCATGCCTGTAGTGAGCCCAAACAGTGGCTTGGCAATGGAGGAACAGTTCTCAATGAACTGCTGGTAAAACACCACCATTCCAAGAAATGAACGAAATTTCCACTGTGAGGGAATATTGGTGCCCTGCTCCATGAGATCTGACTCAGTTAAGGAAGTGATGGCGGAAACCTTATCTGGATCAGACATGATGCCTTCAGCACTTACAACATGTCCAGGAAATCTCACTGACTTCTGCAGGAAATGACATTTCTTTGGGGCAAGCTTGAGGTTATGAGCCCTGAGCCACTGAAAAACCATCTCTAACCACTCCAAAGCCAGGTCTTCTGTGCGTGCAAACACCAGAACATCATCTAGATAGCACAACAGACTGAGAAAATTCTGGTCACCAAAAATGCTTAACATCATCCTCATAAAGGTTGCTGGACTATTGCACAGTCCCTGGGGCATACGATTATACTCATACAACTCAAAAGGGGACGTGAATGCTGTATACTTTCTGAATGCTTCATGCACCTCAACGTTATAGTAACCCAACATGAGGTCCATGGTCGAGAAATAGGCATTACCACCCAAAGCTGCCAGAGCATCAGCTGGATGAGGAAGAGGGTGAGCATCCTTGATGGTTCGAGCATTAAGCCAGCGGAAATCATTACAGACCCTCATATCACCTGATTTCTTCCAAGCAAGCACCAAAGGTGATGCAAACTCACTGCTGGACTTCCTGATGATTTCTCGCTCCTCCATCTCATCCAACACCTGTCTCAGTTTCTCATACTGAGTAGGCGGTATCCTCCGGCATGGTAAGCGAAAGGGTTTCTCATCCACAGCTCGAATCCGATGAAGGCATCATGTAGCCTTACCACAATCCAACTTGTCCCTGGAAAAGATGGACTGAAACTCTCCAATTAAGTGAACAAGTCTTTCTTTGCAAGCAGGTGACACTTCACATGAATCAATGTCTATGTCAGCCAGTCCAATGTTGCGCAACACCGAGTGCAGTGTGACAGCTTGGCTACTTGGCTCATTACGCAAAGAACGGTCAGGCAGTGTGGAGATCACTGAGACTAGGCTCTGCTCGTCATGGCAACAGACAGGACTAGTCGTTGATAGTTGCACATTTTGCCACACACTGGGCTGTGGGTCACTGATATCTCCAGGATCACTGAAATTTTCCAGTGCCCCACAAAGATACACATCAGCCAGTTTCGCGTTTCGCCTCAGAGTGACAGGCCTCTCAGAAGGATTTATCACTTTCAGTGGCAGCCACCCATCATCTCGCAGCAAAGCCACAGTTCTACCAACTATGACTGATCTAGGTCTCAACCTCACACTTGTAGGCTCCATCATGACTTCACTACCAGCCAGATCACCACTCCAATACTGCAGCTTGCCCCACACCAAGTGCTCAGACAGAGATTCCAGAGTAACTGCTCTCTTTATCTTAATGGTCCCAACTTTGTCCGAAAGGTCCTCTGTACACTCCTGTACTGCAGCCATCAAGTTCAGAAGTTTCTTCTGTGAGTCACAATCACTAACATGTGAGGTGGAGCTGTTATTTACCTTCAGATTATTGACCAGGTACCTCAGGAGGTTGCTACCAATAATGAGATCATCGCTCTGGCCATCAACCACTAGAGTTGGCACAACCACCCTACAGCTGTAGAGCTCCACTTCCACGTCACACATGCCTGATGGTGTTGTCTTTGATCCACCACATACGATCAAGACAACATCAGTGGGTTCCAAATCAGTGGTCTTCAACACAGCTTCCTGTAACAACTGAGGCATAATGCTCGAGCTCAAGGTGCAAGCCATTGAGCCACTGTCAAGCATAGCCCTGACCGACACCTTACCACCCAGTGTTACATTCTCACAGAATAGTTCATCATGTTGTTCTAGCCTCTGAATGTTCTGAAGGACCGGTCTGCGGCCTCTGTCTCTCTCCTCACATACACTCTGATTGACAGAATTCAAGTCATCATTGTCAACAGTCATTGGGGGGTCACACTCAGGCCTAACACTTGCCCCATCACATGTAGGCCATCTAGTTTCCCTCATGCTGAGCAGTGAGCTTAGAACCCTTGGACCTGGTGGCAACCGTCCTTATGCACTCAGCTCGTGTGTGATCAGGTGCATAGCAGACAAAGCACAGGTGATTGGCTCTACAGTGATAAAGGGTGGAGTGTTCAACATCCCCACAAATGTCACAAAGTACAACAGGTTTGGGTGTATTTGCCTGATTCAGACGAGACCATCCACTGTTCTTGTTAAAGAGTCCAAGTTGTTTTGGTTGTTGCTCCATAACATGCTCTAGCATGGCTATGAGGCACTCAAGGCGATCAGAGGATTCCTCTGCCTGCTTATTGGAAGCTAAAGCTGTAACAGAGACTGGTGGACTCACAACATTACTGTCAGATGTCACATGACCCCCACCAAGGCTCGCTCCCTCTTGCTGTGTGGTCACTTTCAACTGCGACGCCTGTTTCATGTCTTTGCTGTGTTCAACAAGTCTCTCGTGCACATCGGTAACTGTCCATTGTTGTAGTGGTTTACATTTGAATATGAGGGAAAGCTCAGGGTCAGGACAGTGACGTATGAACATAGCAGTCAGGTCTTGAGAGAGATTATCAAACGTCTTGTGCTGCCTCCTAAGGCAATCCTCTGTCACTTCCATGGCTCTATTTAGCCTTAGCCAGTAATCCAAACAGTTTTCACCACTCCTAGGCAATGTGGCATAGAAGTCAGCTAAAGGTATACTAGAAGAAACTGTGTCACTCAAGTGCTGCTTCAGTATTTCAAAGATGGGTTCTGGGCCCACAGACAATGACAGTGATGGCTGGCTACGTATACCTACCCTAACCACCTCATGTGCCCTCCCCATGAGTTTACTGAGAAGCTCTTCAGCTTGTTCTGCTACAGAAATTCCCTTCTTTTCATGTAGGTCATCATCAGTGCCTCCCACTCTTGAACTGAATGTGTGTCATGACCATCCCCTTTAAAGCTCACAGGCTCTCTAACATCAGGCCTCACTATTACATTCAACAGTGAAGAATCCGCCATTGCATTTCCCACAGTCCCAACCAGGCTAGGCCCCATCCCACAGCCTAAGTGAGATTCAATGCAAGAGGCTATACTTTCACCTATAGAGAGTCCAATCTGTGATGCTATACCGGTCAGCAGTTTCTCAGTTTCATTCCCATCCTTTAAACATTGAGTGTGTGAATCACACTAGGGTGCTTCTTTAACAATATCATCATCAACCCTCATGTTATCAAAACTAGGTTTTGGAGTGGATGAAACCGGGGTAAACAAAACTCTTGCTCTGCCCCTTCCAAGTGATGGTATTGGGGTGAAACTCACAGAACCCCTCCCTCTACCAAAAACTGGGCTACTTTCCATGTCTGGAATCCTAATGAAGCAAAGAAAAACAGACAAACTAAGAAGCAAGACAATAGATTTGGGGGGGAAAAAAAGGTCAAATTTCCTCAATAACAAAGGAGAACACCGTGGCAAATCCCTCTTAGTCTCTCATGAAAAAAAACCTCAAAAAACCAAAAGTGATGTCTTGCATCAAATAGAAAATGGAATCAGGGCTAAAATATCAAACAAAATGGGCAATTTACCTTAAGCACACTGTCAACATTAATCTGACCAAAACACACATTGGAAGAAAAAAAATGCAAAATTATCCTGTCCTTGTAACAATAGCAACACAGAAATGAGATCAAATACACTTTAGCTACATTAGAGTCTTTTGCAGAACAATACTGCCACCCTGTGGCTTAAAGCAGTTGTACACCCAGACAAACTAATTACCACCTCTCTGGCATGGTGAAAACTCTGATGTGCGTCGCTCCTCCAAATGCCGTTGCTCCTCCCCTACAGCGTTGCGTAGCAACACAGTCTGCGGTGTAACCGTGGCGAGGATGATCCGTCTGAAACCCCAACTCACTTCCCGCGCTTTTGTCCCGATCGCGCACCTCAGCTCCGCGTCACAACAGCTTCCTCCAGGAAGTAGACGGGTCCCGATCCACCGTGGTCACGTAGAGTAGCGGGTCACGGCACCAATGTAACCATGCACAGTAACACTCGGTCGCTGGCTGGTTCAAATCCCTCGACTCTGTGTTGTGTATTTTGTCTTTGTTTGAATAGAAAAGTCGGAAGGCCGTGTCTTCTTGCTTTGCTGTTTATTTCTCGTGCACGCCTCTCTGGAACTGGCAAAATACAGAGATCCCTGGTCAGCAGGCTCACTCATGCACACCTCTCCGGAACCGACAGCGTGCCACTAACGCCAGCCGCACACCACAGCTCCAGAGAGGGCGCCACCGAGCCAACAACAATAAATACGATCAAACTACAGCAAGTGGGATTATTTAATTACATATACAGTGTTACAATTACTCTGCCAAGGAACAGTGGAGTTATGTGAGGATTGGCGTTCCTTTGTTTGTGAATCTGTCTGGATGTCAGTCTGAGTGAAACATTACTCAAAAACGGACCAACGGATTTAGTTGAAATTTTCATGGAAGGCCAGAAATGACACAATGACCAAGTGATTCGATTTTGGCAGTGATGCGGTTTATAGTCTGGATCCACGGATTTGTTAAGGATTTCCCATTGCTAGATGAAGCTGCTTGCACAGCGAACACACATGAACACTGTGTCAGTTACCTGCTGAACAAAGGTTTGCCAAAAGTGATGAAATGATCAACAGACTTTCATAAGAGTAATTAACACACAATTTGGTATTCATACATAATGTGCACATGCATAACATGCTTGTGCTCAGTGCAAGGTAATTTTTTATGAAAGATTTCATCCGAAATGATACGTCACCTGAACAGCCTTGGAGGAGTACATGCACTCTCAGAGCTTTTCTAGTTCTCTCTGTGTGTAGGTGGCATCAGGGACTCTGATGTTGTTTTAGGTACAACACTCAGTTGAACTATTTATTCAGAAATAACTTACTTATGAAATTAATTAACTGAATTATAATCTAAATATTTTTAATTGCAGATAAAATGTCTTCATTCCAGGTTTCTAGTGGATCCTCCCCATCTTAATGCTTTAATGAATCCACTTCCTGTATTCATCTAATTGAAATCCACTTTAATAATATTAATAATGCAGGAGGATCCGGAGGGGCCATAGGGGTCCGGTGCAATGTGTGTTGGGCGGCAGCCAGGGGCGGGGAGCCTGGCGTACCGACCCCCGGCTACACAAGCTGGCTCTAGGGACGTGGAACGTCACCTCTCTGGCAGGGAAGGAGCCTGAGCTGGTGTGCGAGGTTGAGAAGTTCCGACTTGATATAGTCGGCCTCACCTCGACACACAGCAGGGGCTCTGGAACTAGTCCTCTCGAGAGGGGTTGGACTCTCTTCCACTCTGGAGTTGCCAATGGTGAGAGGCGCCGAGCAGGGGTGGCAATACTTATTGCGCCTCGGCTCGGTGACTGTGTGTTGAAGTTCACCCCGGTGGACGAGAGGGTGGCCTCCCTCCGCCTTCGGGTGGGGGGACGGTTCCTTACTGTTGTTTGCGCCTACGGGCCGAACAGCAGTTTGGAGTATCCGCCCTTTCTGGAATCCTTGGAGGGACTGCTGGAGAGCGCCCCTTCTGGGGATTCCATAGTTCTGCTGGGGGACTTCAACGCTCACATTGGCAATGACAGTGAGACCTGGAGAGGCGTGATTGGGAGGAACGGCCCCCCCGATCTGAACCCGAGCGGTGTTCTGTTATTGGACTTCTGTGCTCGCCACAGATTGTCCATAATGAACACCATGTTCAGGTATAAGGGTGTCCATATGTGCACTTGGCACCAGGACACCCTAGGCCGCAGTTCGATGATCGACTTCGTTGTCGTATCGTCGGACTTGCGGCTGCATGTCCTGGACACTCGGGTGAAGAGAGGGGCGGAGCTCTCAACCGATCACCACCTGGTGGTGAGTTATCTCCGTTGGTGGGGGAGGATGCCGGTCAGACCTGGCAGACCCAAACGAATCGTGAGGGTGTGCTGGGAATGTCTGGCAGAGTCCCCTGTCAGAAGGAGTTTCAACTCCCACCTCCGGTCAAGCTTCAACCATGTCCCGAGGGAGGTGGGGGACATTGAGTCCGAGTGGACCATGTTCCGTGCCTCCATTGCTGAGGCGGCCGATCGTTGCTGTGGCCGTAAGGTGGTCGGTGCCTGTCGCGGCGGCAATCCCCGAACCCGTTGGTGGACACCGGCGGATGCCGTCAAGCTGAAGAAGGAGTCCTACCGGGCCTTTTTGGCCTGTGGGACTCCGGAGGCAGCTGACAGGTATCGGCTGTCCAAGCGAGCTGCGGCTGCGGCTGTTGCCGAGGCAAAAACTCGGGTATGGGAGGAGTTTGGTGAGGCCATGGAAAACGACTTCCGGACGGCTTCGAAGAGATTCTGGTCCACCATCCGGCGTCTCAGGGGGGGAAAGCGGTGCACTGTCAACACTGTGTATAGTGGGGATGGTGCGCTGCTGACCTCAACTCGGGACGTTGTGAATCGGTGGAAGGAATACTTCGAAGACCTCCTCAATCCCACCGACACGTCTTCTGAATCAGAAGCAGGGCCTGGGGTCTCGGGTGCGGATTCTCCCATCTCTGGGGTCGAAGTCGCCGAGGTAGTTAAAAAGCTCCTCGGTGGCGGGGCCCCGGGGGTGGATGAGATCCGCCCGGAGTTCCTCAAGGCCCTGGATGTTGTGGGACTGTCCTGGTTGACACGTCTCTGCAACATCGCGTGGACATCGGGGGCAGTGCCTCTGGATTGGCAGACTGGGGTGGTGGTCCCTCTTTTCAAAAAGGGGGACCGGAGGGTGTGTTCCAACTATAGGGGGATCACACTCCTCAGCCTCCCCGGGAAGGTCTATTCAGGGGTACTGGAGAGGAGGGTCTGCCGGATAGTCGAACCTCGGATTCAGGAGGAGCAATGTGGTTTTCGTCCCGGCCGTGGAACTGTGGACCAGCTCTACACCCTCAGTAGGGTCCTTGAGGGTGCATGGGAGTTTGCTCAACCAGTCCACATGTGTTTTGTGGATCTGGAGAAGGCTTTCGACCGTGTCCCTCGGGGAATCCTCTGGGGAGTGCTCTGGGAGTACGGGGTAACGGACCACCTAATACAGGCTGTCCGTTCCCTGTATGACCGGTGCCAGAGCTTGGTCCGCATCTCCGGCAATAAGTCGAACTCGTTTCCAGTGAGAGTTGGACTCCGCCAGGGCTGCCCTTTGTCACCGATTCTGTTCATAATTTTTATGGACAGAATATCTAGGTGCAGCCAGGGTGTTGAGGGAGTCCGGTTTGGTGACCTCAGGATTCCGTCACTGCTTTTTGCGGATGATGTGGTCCTGTTGGCTTCATCATGCCAGGACCTCCAACTCTCGCTGGATCGGTTCGCAGCCGAGTGTGAAGCGGTTGGGATGAGGATCAGCACCTCCACATCCGAGTCCATGGTCCTCAGCCGGAAAAGGGTGGAGTGCACTCTCCGGGTCAGGGATGAGGTCCTGCCCCAAGTGGAGGAGTTTAAGTACCTCGGGGTCTTGTTCACGAGTGAGGGAAGGATGGAGCGAGAGATCGACCGACGGATTGCTGCGGTGTCCGCAGTAATGCGGACGCTGTACAGGTCCGTCGTGGTAAAGAGGGAGCTGAGCCAAAAGGCGAAGCTCTCAATTTACCGGTCGATCTACGTTCCTACCCTCACCTATGGTCACGAGCTCTGGGTAGTGACCGAAAGAACAAGATCGCGGGTACAAGCGGCTGAAATGAGTTTCCTCCGCAGGGTGGCTGGGCTCTCCCTTAGAGATGGTGAGGAGCTCGGCCATCCGGGAGGATCTCAGAGTAGAGCCGCTGCTCCTCCGCGTAGAGAGGAGCCAGATGAGGTGGCTCGGGCATCTAATTAGGATGCCCCCCCGGACGCCTCCCCGGTGAGGTGTTTAGGGCACGTCCCACCGGGAGGAGACCCCGGGGAAGACCCAGGACACGCTGGAGAGACTATGTCTCTCAGCTGGCCTGGGAACGCCTTGGGGTCCCCCGGGAGGAGCTGGATGATGTGGCCGGGGAGAGGGAGGTCTGGGCTTCCCTCCTAAAGCTGCTGCCCCCGCGACCCGACCCGGATCAGTGGTAGAGGATGGATGGATGGATGGACAGGAGGATCCATTAGAGGAGCTTCTATGGAGAGAAACAGGAAATATAGCAAAGGATCAATGCAGATGATGTGTTGATGCTGTTTCTAATCCATGTTAACATGTTTTTAGCAATAAAATGCAGAATAAATGTTGTAATAAATAAACTGAACTGTTTCTTGTTTACAAACCTCCTAAAATGCATTAAAATAGGTTTTACATGTAGATGCATTATAATGCAACACTGCAGATACAGGAAATAACGTCCCAGTCTCTCTACACTGAACTACTGATCTGTACAATAATGATAAAGCTAGAAATCTGAATTTAACAACACAACATTGAGCTGATGCAACACATTTCAGCACAAACCATCAAAATAATACGTAGAACATAAAATGTTGGTTTTAAAGTAGCAGTTCTTGTTTTAATTTGTGCAATGGAAATTGGGAGTTTTGCAGCTGTAACAGAAACAGATTTAATCTTCGATCTACACCGCTGAAGGACGTAACCATGGTTACTACAGCCTGCTTAGTTTTAGGAAGTGATAGTTTCGAGGAGATATGGACAATATCTCTAAACCTCACCAAAGTATGCACTAATGAACACATGCTGGTCCTCAACCCACCCTCCCCTCCCTTCCTTCTTTAAAGGTTCTGTGCACTTTCTCGATGCTCTGTTGAACTTCTTGACCTTTCTTGCCAGAAATTAGCATTAATGGACAAATTCTACTGTTGAAGACAATCTTCATCATTTCAGAAGTTAGAGCTCCACTGGACCAAGGCTCATTAAATGTCCAACACACTTACAACCGTGCATTTATTAAAGTTGTAGGAAAACAGCGCTGGACACGTCACTCTGGTTCCTCTAGTAGAGACCTGCTGGGTTCCTGGTCTGGTCCAGTCTGTTGTCCAAGTGAACTCCCAGGAATTCGTAGTCCATCATGAGGAGCAACAGCAGTTCTGGATCTCCTGAAGTCCATCCTCGGTTCCTCAGGTCCGCTGATGCTCCTGTCCTTAGAGCTATCCAACCCCTCTGTTTCTCCGACATCCTCCCCCCTGATGGAACAAGCAACTGAACAATCATCTCAGAAGTTCTGCAAGGCAAAGACAAACCAAAGAACATGATTCTTCCTCCTGGACTCAGTCAGGTGGTGAGGGAACTGGAGGAGGTCCCTGAAGGTTTGACCAGTGGATGGAGGGAATCCAGGACTGGTCTGTCCAAATCCTCCATAAGGTCAACACTAGTGGACTGTCGTCTTCAGCTGCACTGGGATGGACCTTCAGGAACCAGGCTAGATATTCTCCACAGAGCAAGAACCTTCTCCAGACAAACTGAGGTTAAGGAGAGGCTGGATGACGACACTTTGGGTCTTTGTAGGGCAGATGTTGCTTGAAGTCCTCAAAGCTGGAGTCAGACAAAGTGTTGATCCACCCAGACTCACTGGAAGTGTCAGCAAACCCAGGACCAGGTGAGAAGTCATCCAGGATGCAGGACTGGTTGACATCTGAGGTTCTAGAGACCTTTGAAGCACAATATCAGCAGGAGCCAAATGTCCTTCTAGAAGGATCAGGCAGGAAACCGGCTGGTTCATCATGAGGCCTCTGGAGATGCCAGAAGGCTAGCAGGCCCATGGCTAGCTGGCTCTGCAGCTAAAGCTAACGGGGTGGCAGTGAGGTGACAGAGTTGGTGGAATAATCACTGCTGACTGACCTGGAGGCTGCTTGTTGAGCAGAAGTGTTCAGAAACTCTTTAATCCACTCAGGTGAGGAGTCCTTTAGCCTCAACTTGTGTGAAGCTCATCAACTCAGCAGGCTCTTGATATTTTCCTTTCCTTTACTACTCCCCAACCAGAGTCTCTCCCAGACTATAAACACCTTCCTCAAAAGAGAAGCATGCCAGGTCCATTTCATTGGCCAATTTCTATCATCAACGGTTGATCAGGAAATGACCGTTAAGTGTTTATTAAATCGAACTGAATGGCAGCAAGACACCTAGAGAATCAGGATCCAACAAAGGAAAACCAAACATCATTCTTGGAGCCAAAATATGATTTCTTTGTTTTGATTGTTGTTAGTGTCGGTATGACTGTGTGGGTGTGGCTTTAGGAGCCACGGGGTTGCCCACTGTTGGGAGTGGACTGCATATAATGGATAATGAATGAATGAATGCAGGTGTGCAGTTTGCGAGAAGGAAGCCAAACAGTTTTCAACCGTGCTCAAACCCCGTGTCAAGCAGGTGAATGCTGTCAGGTTGTGTCATATTGGTTTATTGGAAACGTAATGTTGACTGAATGATAACTTACCTGCAATGCCGTCAGTAAAAGAAACATCCAGTACAAATGAGCAGAGACACTGTTTTAATTTGAAGCCGCACGAGTCAGACTGGAGGACACTGCCACCTCAGTGACTACAGGCAAAGTCAGTACAAAAAAGTCGAAAACTGGCTTATTGTTGAGAACACAAACTATTAAGTTTAAAACCAGGAAGAGGATCAACGTTGGACGTTTCAGGCATCAGAAACTGCCGATCACTGAGGACATCGCTGGATTTATTGTCCTACAGAACAACTGCTGATTGCTGAGGACAGCGTTGGATCGGAGCAATTCGGAGCCGCGTTGTGTCGCGGTATGTGAGGACGACACTGCCCGGCCTGCTGTTTACTTCAGACAAGCGCCGCACGCATCGTTTGGACACGGACAGTCAGCACATACAGCGTATGGACAACAGGTATGTTGGCTACCAACACAATACATGGCCATAATTAACTATAAATAATTTTGTGCACACACAGGGCCGTTTTCCTGAAAGGAAAGAGACAAATCCAATGCATTGGTATCGAACTGAACTCGAACTGAAATAATTGTGACGTGTTCTATTTGTGAACTGAGGTGTGTATTATATGGGTGAAGGTATTTGTGATTCAAACTTGAAACAAAAAAAGGTTGGTGTAACTGATCCAATGAAAGGTGGTGTTTATTATGTTTAATTTGAGGGTATTGTGTGACGATGGACTCTGAAAATGTACAAGGTGAAACAAATGATCAAGCATTGTTGGTTGAAGCCTCGGCTGAAACACAGTCCACGCAAGCGACAAATAACGGTGGAAAGGAAACACAAGTCCTTAAAAAATGCACAATCAAACTAACCCCAAAGGCCTTAATGGAAAAGTTGACCACACTGCAAAAGGTTCGAGCCTCCAAACTAAATAAGGCAAGTAACTTGCAAAAGGTAATGCGCGAGTTAATGGAGGACAGAGGATGTGGAACGGAGGTGCGATGCTCCTTTCAGAAATATTTGCATGTATGCAAGGAAGCTAGAGAGGCACATGAGTCTCGTTTACTGTTATTACCTCTGGAGGAAAAAGACAAACACGGAGTATGGTTTCAAGCAAAGATGCTCAGTATTGATAAATTTATTGATGACATGGAAAAATGGATAAAATGTGCAGATGGCCGGGAACCTGTGGAAACCGTGAATGAGGAGGACGTGGAATATGAAATTAATCCCCATGACAGCATTTCTAATGTGGGCAGTAAAAGGTCTACTGGCAAAAGTCATACAAAATCATCATCCAGCACATCTAGCAGATCCTCAACGTCATCAGCACGCTTACAGGCAGAGGCAGAGAGAGCTGCACTTGCTATACGTGCTGCAGCCTTAACCCTCTAAGCGCCAAAGTCGCAATATTGCGACAAGCAACATTGCTGAACATAACAAGCTATAGCTGCAAATATGGTGCCTCATATGGCTACTACTTTACACCAGGAGATGGCGGACATCTGGAACTTCAATCTGAGCATCATTTGTGGGTGTGTTTTCATTCAAAGTTTTGGAGTTTATAGAGTTTGAAAACCGCCTCCCGGTCGAGGAGACGAGGGTCGCAGTCAGAGCGCAGCAGAGCGCACGACAGCGCGAGAAAACTCACCATTCCGAGAGGTTTGTTCACTGTTGACAAAGTACTTCGTCAAGTAATGGCTGACTCAGATTCTGAAGAGGAATATTCACCCTCTGATGAAGACGTTCAGTCGTCTAGTGAGACAGAAAGTAACGCTGCGTCTGTGCGTAACGGCAGCGAGTCCGTGCGCCATGACAATCCACAAGCAGCACATACTGGAGCCGATGCTTTGCTTCACTGTGTCCAGGGTGGCGTGGTGGGTGTAGCAGGGGTGGTCAAAACACCGCTAATAGTGAGGTGGGTAGCGGGGATGCAAAAAACCGCGGAAATACCGGCAGACGCGGGAGAAAATGCACTGATAATAGCGACGGAGGCCGCAGTGGCGTTCACGGCCACGCCGTAAATGACGATCATGATGGCTGGGTTTGCTTCAGAGATGAGGAACAGTATCACAAGTGGATCAGACATTTAGATGAGCCTGCTGGGTATCGTGGAGAAAGGAATCTGACAAATTCTGAGCCAAGCAATGCCATCTTGATCGATAAACATCTGTGAAAGTTATGTAATCCATATGTCCGCCGCCTGGTGACGTCATGATATGCAAATTAGATGAGTGAACTTACTCCCATCACAAACTTTGGATCATACTGATGATTTTACTCATTTACAGTATGCCTTTATCTCTAATCATTTTCAAGTTACAACCTTTTGAAAAAGTGATATCAAAACTGAATGTTTTCTTGAAAAAACTGTGGCGCCTAAAGGGTTAAGGGAGAGGCATGCACTGGAGGAACAGGAAGAAATACTGCGAAAGAAAAAGGAAATGCTGGAACTAGACACACAGCTGGCTGCTGCTGAGGCTAAGGTAGCAGTACTAAAACCCCCCAGTCACCAAGCTCCATCAACCACACACTCGGATGGAATGGACTCATATTATAGAACAGGAACAAGGCCAAAGAAACCTTCAGGCACACTCAATCCTCATGCCAAGGATTACCAGCCATCCCTATCACAACCACCTGAATCACAACAACCACCCATTCAGCAACCACCTTGGCAAGAACAACAATACCAACAGCATGTATATTGGGATACAGAACAGGACAATAAATTGAAACAATACAGAAAACCCTTGAGCAAACTTCCTGTGGACCCTCCTGAGCAGTCAACCAATCCAACCAATATTTTTATTCAAAACAATGATGAAACATCAGCTGTATGCAATTTATTACAAAGACAAAATGAAATAACAGCATTGCTAGTGGAGCAACAAACTTCTCATTTGTTGCCACCGAGAGAGATTCCATATTTTGATGGAGATCCTCTCCAGTATAGCACTTTTGTCCGAGCATTTGTACATTGTGTAGAGCGTAACACGAGCAACAGAGGTGATTGTTTATACTTCCTCGATAAATACACCAGGGGTCAGCCCAGAGACTTAGTACGTAGCTGTCAACACATGCCACCTGACAGAGGTTATGAAATGGCAAAAAATCTGTTGGAACAACATTTTGGTGATGAATACAAGATCACTGCAGCCTACATGGAAAAGGTGCTCAGCTGGCCATTAGTGAAGGCGGAGGATTTAAAATCTCTTCAAGCTTATGCTTTGTTTCTACGTGAATGTTGCAATGCCATGGAACATGTACAATACATGGGAGAACTTAATATGCCAGCTAACATGAAAACATTGATCTCAAAGCTTCCATACAAGCTAAGAGAAAAATGGAGAGCCTCTGTTTGTGAAGTAATTGAAAAATACAATCGTAGGCCACAATTTACAGACATCGTCACGTTCATTGAACGTCAGGTCAAAATCATTTCCGATCCTGTTTTTGGAGACATTCAAACCACACCAGCAAATACAGGAAGTAAATCTGTGAATAAATTAAGGTCAAACCCACAAAGCAAACCCAGATTCAAAGGAGACAGCTTTGCAACTGTTACCACCATTGAAACACCAATAGTGGAAGATCTAGGAAGGTTTAAGCAAAGCAAGGCATCTGCTCACACGCCTAACTTTTGTATATGCTGTTTTAAAGGTCACACATTGGACCAATGCCCACAGTTTGACAACAAAGCACACCGGGACAAGATTGCTTTTATAAGAACGAAAGGAATCTGTTTTGGCTGCCTTCACTTTGGACACCTAAGCAAAGATTGCGAGAAGCGCTTGATTTGCATAAAGTGCAACCAAAACCATCCCAGTGTTCTGCATATTAATCAAAAGGAGAAAGCAAGCAGCTCAGATACCAACCAACAAAGGAAACCATCAGTAAGCAATGCACTAGTCTCTTTAAAACCATGTGAACAAACAGGGGCCGGTAACAGTGATGGGATTTTGTCAATCTTGCCTGTACAGGTGAAATCCAGCAAGGGAGGCAAAATAATCCAAACTTATGCTTTTCTGGACCAAGGCAGTACCGACACATTTTGTTCAGAAAATCTCATGCGAAAGCTGAACCTTACTGGAAGGAAAGCTCAGATTAGCCTGTTAACCATGGGAGCAAAAACATCAGTATCCAGTTACATGCTTACGGACCTGGAGATCTCAAGCCTCACTGGAAAGCAGTTTTATGACCTACCCATAGTTTACACACAGAAGAGGATGCCAGTGAGCACAAATAACATCATAAAAGAAGAGGAGTTGGCCAATTGGCCATATTTGAAAGGTGTTGTAATTCCTCACATTCAAGCAGAAGTAGAGTTGTTGATTGGAACCAATGCTTCTAAACTGCTTGAACCATGGGAGGTAATTAACAGTCGTGGCAATGGGCCATATGCTATTAAGACCCTATTGGGATGGGTTATTAATGGTGACCTTTCAGTACACAGAGAGGAACAGTGTAAGAGTGGCTACCTTGTTGCTTCTGTCAATAGAATCTCCATTACAATCTTGGAGCAGTTGCTGATGAATCAGTACAAACATGATTTTAATGAACGGTCATCAGAAGACAAAGAGGAAATGTCAAGGGATGACATGAAGTTCTTGGAAATCATGAAGGATTCATGCAAGATTAGAAATGGTCATTACACCTTGGAACATAAAGATATCTCTCTGCCAAACAATGAATGTGTTGCTAGGCAACGCGTTCTTGGATTGAAAAGGAGGTTTGCGAGCGATAAGAAGTTCCACCACAAAGCCTCAAGAGGAGTCAAAGTGGATGACTTGCTGACCAACAGAACATGGATTGAAGGCCCTGAGTTTCTGTTGAACCCAGAAGAACAATGGCCATCTATTAGCTTGGAGTACAACATTACTTGCTAATGACCCTGAGGTCAAAAAGGAGCTCACCGCCAATGCAGTAATTGTAAATACACCAAGTCCCACACACCAACTGATTACATACTTCTCCGACTGGAAGCGGTTGAAGAGGTCAGTTGCTTGGATCCTGAAAATAAGGAAGACTCTATTGGAAATGAGTCAACAACGAAAAGAACTGGGTCATGAAGCTGCAGATAAAGTGGAACAGGATATGCAACGCATTAAAGCGAAATTAAAAAATCAGAGTTTGACTCCAGATGACCTGTCAAAAGCAGACTTGCCTCTAGAGCGCATTGTTCCTGATCTTCCTCCATTTACCAACGTTGGAGTTGATTATTTCGGTCCAATTGAGATCAAAAGAGGCCGATTCATTGAAAAACGCTATGGAGTCATTTTTACCTGTATGGCATGTAGAGCAGTCCATTTGGAGGTTGCCTACTCATTGGATACAGACTCCTGTATAAATGCTCTACGCAGGTTTGTTTGTCGACGGGGACCAGTCTCATGTACGCTCCAACAATGGAACCAACTTTGTCGGTGCCGAAAGAGAGTTGAGGGAAGCTCTTGCTGCTTTAAATCACAGCAAAATACAGTCAGCGTTCCTGGAGGAAGGAACGAAGTGGAGCTTTAACCCACCAGCAGCCTCTCATCACGGAGGTGTATGGGAGCGAATCATAAGGATGGTTAGACGTATACTTACCTCAGTCTTACACCAACAAACCTTGAATGAGGAGGGGTTTCATACAGTACTGTGTGAAGTTGAAGCCATCCTGAATGACCGCCCCATAACAAAACTGTCAGGAGATCCCAACGATCTGGAAGCTCTCACTCCCAATCATATTCTCACCATGAAAGGAAAGCCAATCCTACCACCCGGCTTGTTCGAGAAGTCTGACCTTTACCTTAAAAGGAGGTGGAGACAAGTTCAGTACATCTCAGACCTTTTCTGGAAACGCTGGTTGAGAGAATACTTACCTTTGCTACAGGAGTGGCAGAGGTGGAGCAAACAAGAGACGGAGTCTTGTCCCAGGAGACATTGTGCTTATTGCAGACTCTACAGCGCCACGTGGTTCTTGGCTGCTTGGAAGAGTCCTGGAAACCTATCCGGATAGGAAAGGATTGGTGCGTTCTGCAAGAGTAAAGACTAAAACTAGCACATTGGACAGGCCAGTAACCAAACTTTGTTTACTTCAAGAAGCTGCAACCAAAACAGTTTAATACAAGACTGTGTTTATGAAATTATTGGCTCCATTATGAATGTAATTTATGTTGAATTGTTCATGCCTCCTGCATTCTCAATTAGGGGCCGGTGTGTTGGAGCCAAAATATGATTTCTTTGTTTTGATTGTTGTGAGTGTCGGTATGACTGTGTGGGTGTGGCTTTAGGAGCCACGGGGTTGCCCACTGTTGGGAGTGGACTGCATATAATGGCTAATGAATGAATGAATGCAGGTGTGCAGTTTGGGAGGGGGAAGCCGAACAGTTTTCGACCGTGCTCAAACCCCGTGTCAAGCAGGTGAATGCTGTCAGGTTGTGTAATTTTGGTTTATTGGAAACTTAATGTTGACTGAATGATAACTTACCTGCAATGTCGTAAATAAATGAAACATCCAGTACAAACGAGCAGAGACACTGTTTTAATTTGAAGCCGCACGCGTCAGACTGGAGGACACTAACTGCCACCTCAGTGACTACAGGTAAAGTCAGTACAATCATCAAGTCAAAAAAATTCCAACTATGGAAAGAGGAGGCAAGATAAGACACAGAATCCACAAGGTAGCAGATAAACAGAGTCCACAAAGAGACGACAAAGAACTAAATACACAAACCAGAGCTGAGGAACACGAGGAGAAACATCCAGGTGAACATGAGGTAATCCAGGTGAACAAGAGAGTGAGAGACACGACTATTTATACCCTGACAATGACTAGGGAGGAGATACAGGTGACTCATCAAACTACAGTGGCCGATCAAAAGGGAGGAAGTACAAACACAACCGACACACAAGAGCAGGAAAAATTATAATTAAAACAGGAAGAAACTGGAAAAGACGTGGAACCTACATGTAAACAAACACAGGAGATGTGAAAAAAATGAAAAATAAAATAAAACTAGAAACCAAAACCAATAAACTTTGACATGTGCAACTCCCAGTGGCTCGGTGGTTAAAACTGTCGCCTTACAGCTAGAAGATCCCCGGTTCACGTCCCGGCTTTCCCGCAATCTTTCTGCATGGAGTTTGCATGTTCTCCCTGTGCATGATGGGTTTTCTCGAGCTTCCTCCCACAGTCCAAAAACATGCTGAGGTTAATTGATTATTCTAAATTGCCCGTAGATGTGAATATGAGTGTGATTGTTTGTCTCCATATGTAGCCCTGTGATAGACTGTTACCTGTCCAGGGTATCTCCAGCCTTCACCCTCAGTCAGCTGGGATAGACTCCAGCCCCCTGCGACCCTAATGAGGATTGAGCAGTGTATAGATAATGGATGGATGGATGTGCAACACCCAGGAGCTAAAAGACACTTATCATATCATCCATCCATTATCTATACACCGCTTAATCCTCACTAGGGTCGCGGGGGGGGTGGAGCCTATCCCAGCTGACTCGGGCGAAGGCAGGGGACACCCTAGACAGGTCGCCAGTCTGTCGCAGGGCTACACACAAAGACACACAATCACTCTCACATTCACACCTACGGGCAATTTAGAATAATCAATTAACCTCAGCATGTTTTTGGACTGTGGGAGGAAGCCGGAGTACCCGGAGAAAACCCACGCATGCACAGGGAGAACATGCAAACTCCATGCAGAAAGATCCCGGGAAAGCCGGGACGCGAACCAGGGACCTTCTAGCTGCAAGGTGAAAGCGCTAACCACTACGCCACTGTGCAGCCCTTCTTATCATATCAGTTTTTTAAATAATTTAAAACTCTTATCTTTGAGAATTTAGAGACTTTTATTACATGAATTATCTATCTATCTATCTATCTATCTATCTATCTATCTATCTATCTATCTATCTATCTATCTATCTATCTATCTATCTATCTATCTATCTATCTATCTATCTATCTATCTATCTATCTATCTATCTATCGGTTTGACCCCAGACATACACAAAGTGAAGTGAATGTGAACCATTGCTCTTGTTCTTCTGTAAATATCAATCTTCCTAATCCTTTAATCCTTGGATGTTGATTAAACTGTGCAGAAGGTCTGTCAGCTCTTTGGGTTGAGGGTTTTTAAACCATACAATTATATTTGTACCCAGGAAAGTTATTTTTTGAGTAAACTGTTGTACTGACAGGAGATTCTGATGTGTTCATGACACAGTTAGAGCCTCCATCATCTGCAAACGGTGTTTCTGTTGCTGCTGCAGCTCAGGAAACCACATGTATATTCCTGTTTTAAATGTAGACCTCAGAGCTGACAAGAAAACCCAGCTATAGGGTCGCTGTCCACCTGCTTGTTTAGTTTTCTGGTCGACCACATCCTTGCTACAGAGCAGCAGACATCCATCAGCTCACGTCAAACCTTCTTTCAGTTCTATAGAAACCAACCACAGAGCAGAGCTTCTCACACAGAAGTTTTAACTGTTTACTGGCTACCTGTGAGGCTGTACAGTGGTGTAGTGGTTAGCACTTTCGCCTTGCAGTGAGAAGATCCCTGGTTCGCGTCCCGGCTTTCCCGGGATCTTTCTGCATGGAGTTTGCATGTTCTCCCTGTGCATGCGTGGGTTTTCTCCGGGTACTCCGGCTTCCTCCCACAGTCCAAAAATATGCTGAGGTTAATTGACTATTCTAAATTGCCCGTAGGTGTGAATGTGAGAGTGATTGTTTGTCTGTATATGTAGCCCTGCGACAGACTGGCGACCTGTCTAGGGTGTCCCCTGCCTTCGCCCGAGTCAGCTGGGATAGGCTCCACCCCCCCGCGACCCTAGTGAGGATTAAGCGGTGTATAGATGATGGATGGATGGATGGCTACCTGTGGAGAGAGTTGTCAGGTTATAGTAGAAACCATTAATGGGGTCAGTGTCTCTGTGGTAAAACATGCTGGTCTGAATGATGTTTAATTGTTGCAATGAGTGTTTGATGACCAACAAACACGTGGAAGCAGGATGTGTTTGTGAAAGAACCAACTGTTCTTGTGTGGTTGCTGCATTATTTCAGCCAGAAGTCGCTGCAGTAAAGGCAAATTCTATGAAAGGACACACAATGGAAAGTGAAGAGGCGAATGAAGGGAACTTTCTAAACACACAAAACCTTCCTTCAATCTTTTCTATTGCTGTGCTTTATGCAGCAGCTCAACTGATGTTCTCTCTGATGTTTTATGTGCTGGTGAGTTCAAGGCCTTGTTTTGGTGGGAAATTCCCTTTCGTGCTTCATCAAAGCTCTCTAATCTGTCAGACGTTTCCTCTAATGGAAGAGATAAGGAAGAACAATCATGACCAAATAAATCCCCAGGAGGTGCCACTGGTTTGACCAGATCTGAAGAATTAGGTTTAGAGAATCTTAGTCAAGCTTCAGCTCATCTGAGAAAAGAAATCCTCCACAAATATCTAAACTTCACACTGAAACCATCCGTCAGCTGAAAGAACCAGGTCAAAAGAAGGAACCTGAGCAGCAACACTGCAGCTGTAGTTGAAGGTGGAGAGCTTCAAACGTTTGTAGCTTGAGGCATCATGTGGAGGTTCTGCCTCTATAATTAAACTGAGGCAGTAATTACTCACAGTCACATAAAAAGACAAAAATCCTGCAGCTCTGAGTCAAACCTACTGTTTAAGTTAAAAATAGTTTGTTTTTTCATTTTTAGAAGCAGGAAAAATGTTCAAGCATAAGGATTTGACTCAGTTTGACAAGACGACTGGATCAGAACATCTCCAGAACTGCAGCTCTTATGGAGTGTTCCTGGTCTGCAGTGGTCAGGATCTATCAGAACTGGTCCAAGGAAGGAACAGTGGTGAACCGGAGACAGGGTCATGTAATCTCTGGTCAAAGATTCACAGTTTATCTGCACCCCTGCTGAAGACACTCCTTAATGAGGGAATCAGAGAAGACAGAAGGAGGTGGAGGCGCTGAGGCAGGTGTTGACTTGTACAGATTCTTAGACACACATTCTGTTTGTCGTCTGAAGGAGGAACTTCTCTTCCTGTCTCTGAGCCAAACTCAACTTTGAAAGCTGTAGTAGCAGTAGTGAACAGTTCAACTGTCATGAAGATCTCAGCTCATGTCAAACAAATATTTAGTTTTCATAAACCGTCATAAACCGTGGGGTGTGTTTGCAGCAGAAAGCAACTGGATGATTGATGAAATGGAAACATGGCAGCTCAGATCACTTCAGTCACTGAATGAAGCTCAGAATTTCCTAATAAAATTTTCTGAAAATTGTTCAAATTGACTCAGATCGTTAAAATATCTTTGATATTTGTCCAAAATAACAAAAAAATTGTCCAAGATGTTGATCATAATGAAATATTGGGCCCTCAAAATAGGAAAAAGTGCAAAATCTTCAATACTTTGATGGTATAGTGTCTCGATAAAGATCCTGTGTTACGTTTTGCTCTTTGAGGCTCAGGCGCAGGAACAGAGATTGAGACAGAGCTGAAGCAAACAATAATACTTTTATTGACAAGTGTGGGACCAAAGACTACAACTCCCAGTAGCTGGTCCCCGGAAACAGGAACTTGACAAACCACACTCAAAACCAGGACGAGGATGTCCCTAGTGGCGGGTGGACTAGACGAATGTCTCTAAATGCAAAACTTAAAGCGAAAGAGCAACTCCGCTCACTAGAAACACTATGCAGACTGAAAGGCGAAAAAGCCACTAAGCTCACTAGAAAACACTATGTAGACTGTAAGGCGAAAGAGCAACTAAGCTCACTAGAAAACACTATGCAGACTTAAAGCGAAAGAGCCACTCAGCTCACAAAAACACTACGCAGACTGAAAAGTGAAAGAGCAACTCAGCTCACTAGAAAACACTATGTAGACTGTAAGGCGAAAGAGCAACTAAGCTCACTAGAAAACAGGACGTAGGCTCAAAACGAAAGAGCAACTAAGCTCACTAAATACCTCCACCTGACTCGTGCTGGGGACGGACAGTTGACTAGGGGAGAGGGTAAGGTGGGGGGGGCTGAGCTGAAGGGAGAGGCAGCGACGGCAGTATGGAGCCCAGGCTGAAGATGGCGAGTGGGTGGCGAGGATTCCAGTGTCCGCCAGAAACTGTAGACGCAGGGAAGTCTAAAGAGGCAGTTCCGTCACAGGAGCAGGTGAGGTTTTTCACTGAAAGGGAGAACAAACAAATTACAAAAGAATCCAACTCTTGGTGTGGCTAGAGTGAACAGGCAGCAGAACTGACTATGTGCATTCACAATCCGGCGTCCAACTGGTGACTGGCGTCTGAATATATAGCAGGGAGGTGGAAGGCTGACTGGCTCCGCCACACCTGTTCCTACTTCAGCTGATGCCCCTGATTGTTCACCTGCCGTCGCTGCCACAACACTCTGGATACCTAAAAAGGGAAAAGACACAAAAGGAGGGAGGAGCCCTAGCCAGAGCCTGCTGGAGCAGCCCTGACAGTACCCCCCCCCTCTACGGGCACCTCCAGGTGCCCGAACTGGGTGGTTCGGGTGACATCGAAAGAAGTCTGTGACGAGAGTGGGGTCCAAGATCAAGCCACGAGGAATCCAGCTGTGCTCCTCGGGCCCATAACCCTCCCAGTCGACCAGGAACTGCAGCCCCCGTCCTCGACGGCGGGCATCCAGGAATCGTCGGACAGAATACGCAGGCACAGCATCAATGACCCTGGGAGGCGGAGGGGGACGGACAGGGGGGGCCAGAGTACTCTCCACAACTGGCTTAATCTGAGAAACATGGAAGGTCGGATGTATTTTCATGGTAGGTGGTAAACGTAAACGTACCGCACTGGGGTTGATGACACGTTCCACCGTAAAAGGTCCAACAAAGCGTGGAGCCAGCTTCTTAGACTCCACTCAAAGCGGCAGGTCCTTTGCCCTTAACCAAACCCGTTGACCAGGCTGGTAAGTAGGTGCAGGCCTCCGATGGCGATTCGCTTGTGAGGTCATTCTCTGCGAGGCCCGTAGAAGGGCCCTCCGTGCCTTCCTCCAGGTGCCTTGGCAGCGCCTAATCATCGCCTGGACCGAGGGAATGTTAATCTCCTGTTCTTGGGAACAAAACAGAGGTGGCTGGTATCCCAAGGAACATTGAAAAGGAGATAAGCCAGAGGAGGCGTTAGTCAGAGCATTATGGGCGTACTCCACCCAAGGGAGTCTATCACTCCAGGTAGATGGGTTGTCTGAAACCATGCAGCGTTAAAAAACCTCTAATGACTGGTTAGTCCTTTCTGTCTGTTAGACTGCGGGTAAAAACCTGACAAGAGACTAACTGTGGCCCCCAGTGCAGAGCAAAAACCCTTCCATACCGCCGACGTGAACTGAGGCCCTCGGTCAGAGACAATGTCCGCAGGAATCCTATGCAGGCGAAACACATGCGTGACCAAGGCGTCGGCAGTCTCTTTGGCGGAAGGAAGCTTGGGCAAGGGTACAAAATGGGAAGCCTTGGATAAACGATCAACAATAGTGAGTATGACTGTGTTACCTCGTGAGGGTGGCAAACCGGTCACAAAATCCACCGCGATGTGTGACCACGAGCGTCTGGGGACAGGGAGAGGCTGGAGAAGTCCATAGCTGGGCTGAGTGGAAACCTTATTGCGGGCACAAGTGGTACAAGCGCCGATGAACTCCCTGGTGTCAGCCTCCATGGTGGGCCACCAAAATTTCCCTCTGAGAATCTCCAAGGTCTGATTTATTCCGGGATGGCAGGAGAACTTGGTTGCATGCCCCCATTGTAGTACCTGAGAACGCACAGAATCTGGGACAAATAGACGGTTAGTAGGGCCGTTACCTGGGTCTGGCTGAAGTCGAAGTGCCTCCCGAACCTTAGCCTCTATCTGCCAAGTCAAGGTGGCCACCAAGCAGGAGTTCGGAAGGATGGCTTCGGGAGTCTTGGGTTCATCAGAGCAGGTAAACTGTCGAGATAAAGCGTCAGGTTTAACATTACGGGAACCTGGTCGATAAGATAGCGTAAAATTAAATCGGCCGAAAAACAGGGTCCACCGGGCCTGACGTGAGTTCAGGCGTTTTGCAGATCTAACATATTCCAAGTTTTTGTGGTCAGTCCACACCACAAAAGGTTGTTCGGTGCCCTCTAGCCAATGTCGCCATTCCTCTAATGCTAGTTTTACTGCGAGCAGTTCCCTGTTTCCAACATCATAATTTCGCTCGGCGGGGGTTAGACGACGAGAGAAAAAAGCACATGGGTGTAATTTCTGGTCGTGGGGGGAGCGCTGGGAGAGTACGGCACCAACTCCGGAGTCCGAGGCATCCACCTCCACTAGGAACTGTAACGAACGGTCCGGCTGGATGAGGATGGGGGTGGAGGTGAACCGATTCTTTAGTTCCTGGAAGGACTGCCCGGCATCCTCCGTCCAGGTGAATGGCCGAGCAGTTGAGGTGAGAGCTGTGAGGGGTGCAGCGACCCTACTAAAATCTCTAATAAAACGTCGATAAAAGTTCGCAAAACCTAGGAAGCGCTGGAGCTGTTTTCGGTTCTCAGGAACCGGCCAGTCCTGAACCGCAGAAAGTTTCCCAGGGTCCATTTTAATCTCCCCTGGGGAAATAACAAAACCCAAGAATGAGATGGTGGAGGCATGGAACTCACATTTCTCAGCTTTCACAAATAGACGATTCTAACCCTAACCTGCCGTACGTGACCAACGTGTTCCTCCAAGGAACGAGAGTAAATGAGGATATCGTCTAAGTACACAAAAACAAAACGATTTAGCATGTCTCTCAGTACATCGTTGATAAGGTTCTGAAAAACAGCGGGAGCGTTGGTCAGGCCGAAAGGCATCACTAAATATTCGAAGTGTCCTAACGGGGTATTGAAGGCAGTCTTCCACTCGTCCCCCTCGCGAATCCGGATAAGGTGATAGGCATTCCTAAGGTCCAACTTAGTGAAGATAGTCGCACCTTGGAGGGGGGTGAAAGCGGAGTTTAGCAACGGTAGGGGATAAGAGTTCTTTACTGTGATTGCATTTAGGCCTCAGAAGTCAATGCAGGGACGTAGAGACTTGTCCTTCTTGTCAACAAAAAAAAAATCCAGCTCCTACTGGTGACGAAGAGGGACGAATTATTCCCGCATCAAGGGACTCACGGATATAGGTCTCCATGGTGGTTTGTTCAGGTTTAGAAAGGTTGTATAATCGGCTGGTAGGCAGAGTAGCATCCTTT
This sequence comes from Amphiprion clarkii, assembly GCA_027123335.1. Lineage (NCBI taxonomy): Eukaryota > Metazoa > Chordata > Actinopteri > Pomacentridae > Amphiprion > Amphiprion clarkii. The sequence goes on from CM049568.1 coordinate 41,481,983, forward strand.
AATAGTTCAATAGCACAGTCGTAGGGTCTGTGGGACGGTAACGACAGTGCATGATCCTTGCTAAAGACTGGGGCGAGATCATGATACTGTGTAGGTACAGTTTCTAAATTCACTGGTTTCGAGACCTTAGAATGTCCAGAGGCAAGGGGCGGCAAGGCCGACAGCAAACAGCTCTTGTGACAGGTTGGACTCCAGGAGGTTACCTTCCCCGATTGCCAGTCGAGTTGGGCATTATGCTGTCTCAGCCATGGAAGTCCTAACACAAGGGGGGGCTCAGAATGGTCCAGGACACAAAAAGCTAGTTTCTCTCTATGGTTACCTGCGAGGCAGAGATCTACAGGTACAGTCTTCCTAGAGACTTTAGCTAACCTGAGGCCATTTAAGGAGCGGGCAATTAAGGGTTGATCTAAGGGAACAGTAGGGATCTTTAGCTGCTTTACCAACTCAAAGTCCAAAAAACATTCCTCGGCTCTGGAATCCACCAGGGCTGAGACGGGTAGAGAAGTTGCACCCCAACTGAGCAAGGCTTCAAGCTGGATGCGTGGCGGAGGAGAGGTTGTCGTTCGGCTCGCCAGGATCCTCCCGTTCACTGGTGAGCCGTGTCTTTTGGCGGTAGCTTGGGACAGGAGGCAATAAAATGTCCAGATTTCCCACAGTACAAACACAAGCGGGCTTCTCAGCGATGTTTTCTCTCCTCGGGAGCTAATTGGGCTAGTCCTAGCTGCATGGGTTCTGGATCGGTAGGAGGAGAGGGGGCCGAGCTGGACGTGGGTCGGTGACTAGGAGCGCTGAAATTCTGGCAGACACGCTTCTCCCGTCGTCGTTCTCGGAGACGGTTATCCAGTTTTAGAGCACTTGCAATCCACTGTTCCAAAGTCGAAGCTTCTTCTCTCAAGGCGAGTTCGTCCTTCAAACTCTCATTTAGTCCATTGTAGAAGGATCCACGTAGGGCGACATCATTCCATCCTGCCTGCCCCGCCAATGTGCGGAACTCCCTAGCATATTCAGCCACGCTCCGGGATCCTTGTTTAATGTTCATTAGACGGGTAGATGCATCTCTTCCCAGGATGGGATGGTCAAAATTTCTCCTCATTTCTTGAACAAAAGCAGTGCAAGAATGACAAGGGGGCCCCTGTTGCTGCCAAACCGTACCCCAGTCACGAGCCTCTCCTGCTAAAAGGCTAACTAAAAAGGCTATCCGGGCTTGATCCGTAGCATAGGAGTGAGGCTGAAGGTCGAAAGCCAGAGAAACCTGAGTCAAAAATGCTTGACAGGAGTTAAAATCTCCGCTATAACGCTCAGGGAACGGAACATTAGGTTCTTTAACGTTACTGACGGAGGCTGCGGGGGTGACTACAGGAGTGGGTGCGACTGGACGCTCATCTAGTCGGTTAAGTCGTTCAGTAAGCGAGGATACCAGCTTATGCATAGCGGAACTACTAGTAGAGAGAGACTGTAACAAGTCGCTGTGCTGGTCAATCGTAATGCCCCGACTAAACATGACCTCCTGAATAGTCTTCCCCGAGGCTCCGTCCACCTCGATCTCTTCTCCTGCTGAGCTCATTCTGGCCCGGATTGTTTTGTTATGTTTTGCTCTTTGAGGCTCAGGCGCAGGAACAGAGATTGAGACAGAGCTGAAGCAAACAATAATACTTTTATTGACAAGTGTGGGACCAAAGACTACAACTCCCAGTAGCTGGTCCCCGGAAACAGGAACTTGACAAACCACACTCAAAACCAGGACGAGGATGTCCCTAGTGGTGGGTGGACTAGACGAATGTCTCTAAATGCAAAACTTAAAGCGAAAGAGCAACTCAGCTCACTAGAAAACACTATGCAGACTTAAGGTGAAAGAGCAACTCAGCTCACTAAAAAACACTACGCAGACTGAAAAGCGAAAGAGCAACTCAGCTCACTAGAAAACACTATGTAGACTGTAAGGCGAAAGAGCAACTAAGCTCACTAGAAAACAGGACGTAGGCTCAAAACGAAAGAGCAACTAAGCTCACTAAATACCTCCACCTGACTCGTGCTGGGGACGGACAGTTGACTAGGGGAGAGGGTAAGGTGGGGGGGGCTGAGCTGAAGGGAGAGGCAGCGACGGCAGTATGGAGCCCAGGCTGAAGATGGCGAGTGGGTGGCGAGGATTCCAGTGTCCACCAGAAACTGTAGACGCAGGGAAGTCTAAAGAGGCAGTTCCGTCACAGGAGCAGGTGAGGTTTTTCACTGAAAGGGAGAACAAACAAATTACAAAAGAATCCAACTCTTGGTGTGGCTAGAGTGAACAGGCAGCAGAACTGACTATGTGCATTCACAATCCGGTGTCCAACTGGTGACTGGCGTCTGAATTTATAGCAGGGAGGTGGAAGGCTGACTGGCTCCGCCACACCTGTTCCTACTTCCGCTGATGACCCTGATTGTTCACCTGCCGTCGCTGCCACAACACTCTGGATACCTAAAAAGGGAAAAGACACAAAAGGAGGGAGGAGCCCTAGCCAGAGCCTGCTGGAGCAGCCCTGACATCCTGTTCATGTATATCTATGGATGGATCCATATTTCTACTAAAATCCAGTCTTTGATCCAACATTTCACCAACTGTTGAGGCTCTAACATCAGTAGAATCTGATGTGTTAAAGTTTGACCAGACAAGGTTCCAGTTTTTTTGCTACTTTGATTGAAATAAAAATAAGAAAAAACAAAAAGTTGCTGAAAATGTCTTTTATGACTTTATACATGATATGAGTCCATTTGGACAATTCTGGGTCATTTTCAGCCATTTTTGAGTCATTTTGGGTAATTTCTTGGTTGTTTTGGACACATTTTGGAGGATTTTTTGTAGCATTGTGAATCAATTTAAAGTTATTTTGGACACAGACAGAATATTTATGGATGTATTCATATGTCTACTAAAATACAGTGTTTGGTCAACTATTCACCAACTGTTGAGACTCTAACATCAAAGACACCAGCAGGTTTAAATAAGATCACTGAACTCTAATCTGGACAAAAATAGACAAATTTAAAGCTTTTTAAAATTCATTTTAATCATGAAAATGACACGAAATCTAAATTTCATATGTAATTTTTGAGTTTTCTACTTTTACGGACGCAGGTTCAAAGAGGATCAAGTGTTTGTTCAAATATCTAGAAAATGTCAGGAATTTTCATGGTTTAGTTAGATTTTCTTTACAGAATCACACTCAGTGTTTCTCTGTTGGCTAATCTCAAAGTTTTTGTTTGCAGAAAGCTTTTATTTGACTGCTTCAGCTGGTGTTTGCTTTTCTCAGCAGAATAAAAGGTTCTCAGAGGACGTCATGGGAGAGACTGGCTGGCGTCAACATTAGAATTGAGTTTTTCTTAATGAGCACTTTATGGCAGTGAGGCAGCCACAGTGGAGACGCTATATCTTATGTACAGATGGTGGAGTGGAGATAACTATAGAAACTATAAGGACACACTCTTAACCCTTTGATGTGCAGCATGGTCACTTTTGAACCATGTTGTGCATCAAAGGGTTAAAGAAGCTGAAGCCAGCAGGTGGATCATGTTTTCAGTCAATGCACTCTGTCATGGTCTAATATTTGCTGCAGGTTGTCAGACTGGTTTACAGTATTTACATTTTAAGAGCCAAAGTTTTGCATAAGCACCTGGTCTCTGGGCCTGTTTTGCATACAGGTTCAATTCAGTGACATGTTTCTGCAGAACTACACATGATCAAGTGTCTGCAGGACTTTTCTAAATTCGTTTGACCTCTGAGGCAGCAGAAATCAGACTTTCTGGCTGGATGGAGGAAACAGATGAAAACCTCAGAGCTGATATAAAAAGCAGGAACCAGATATAGAACAATAAACCAGGTGAGACAACCTGGACACGACTCAGTGGATCATTGGAGGACATCTGGTGGAGAAAAAGTTGAATTGCAGATTTTCATCAGTCTGTCAGAACTCAGAAATGTGATTCAGAAAACATCTTATCCAAGAAACCACTTTAAGGGTTCAATATCTCCAGAAATAAAACTCACAGCCACGAAACTTAGTGACGACTCAGACAGAACAGGTTCTAATGATTGAATGGATTTAGAAGTGGACACATTTTCAACTAGTGGTCCTTGAAAACGGAAAAAAATGAAAGACTTTCCAACAGTACTGGTCTAATGGTCAGCGAGAGAGTTTGTTTGCATCTGATTGATGTGAAACTGCAGCAAAACCATTGAATCTGTTATATTAGTGACCCTGGTTTGAATAAACTGGCCTGTAGGGACAGTTTTCACTCACACTCTAACAAAGTTCAGTGTTTATATGTTAGACACACTCAGATTTAACACATGTAGAAAGAAACAGCAAAGAACACGACAACAATAAAGACAAATTCAACAGTTACAGTTTATTATTCAGCTTCATCAGAAACATCTGTATGGAGGTTTGTTTCCTCTCATCCTCCCTGATCAGAATCACATCTTTATTGTCTCTATTGTTTACCTCAACAATAAGATGCTCTTGCTGGTGTAAACAGTTTAAAAGTGCAAAAATAGAACATAGAAATAACAATAGACCTCGTAAAAAAAGAAATGTTTATCAAATATACATTATATATAAAAATGATGAATATCAGGAGATGCATTTGTTCTTTTTCAAGTAATAATGATGAACGTCATGCTAGTAAATAAGACCCCAGAGACAAAGTTACCATCAGGACTGGAAACCAAGAAAACTGTGGAATCGATAATCAGACAAGATGAGACAGAAGGAGGAGAAGATTTTCTCTGTCTGGGTGCTGATATCTCCAAGGATGAGAGAAAAAAGTGAAGATCAGAAGAACAAACTCAAAGAGACAGTCCACGAAACGTCTGAAGTTTCTGTTGTGCTCCAAGATCGGAACAACAACCAGGAAGTCATTGGTTCTGTGCTGTCTGGTCGGTTCTTCAGAAACTGGGACACTGAACAAAGAAGTGCCAAAAAGACTGGAAGTATTTGAGATGTGGTGCTGGAGAAGAACGTTAAACATCAGCTGAACGAGAAAGATCAGCAACGCAAAGCTTCTGGAAACCAGGTTAATGGACGCCATCAAGTCAAGAATGATCTCGTGTTGTGGTCACATGTCGAGAAACAATGAATTGTTGCATTTATTTACTGACGACAGCATGAACAGAAAGAAAACAAGAGGCAGGTAGAGCAAGATGTATGAAGACCAGCTGAGCAAATGGACAGGGATTAAGAGAAAGAGTCCAATCATTAGAGAACTGAAACCAGAGAGAAGCTGTACGACAGTGAACATGACCTCCTACCTCCGTTCTGAGGAGATGGAACCAACCTGAACCTGATGGACTTCATGTTTCTACCCAGAGCTGATATTTTCTGTTAAAGCTTCCACTTCTTTGGTTTAGATGGAGGTGTCGTCCACATGTGTGAACCAGCAGCTCAGTGCTCTCATTACCTCTGTAGAGGTTCAACGTTCTGAGTTCCACTTTGTCCATGTAGAGGTTTAATGACACTGAAGATCTCTGTCTGCAGAAACCTTCACTGGGTTTAAAATATGTGGCTGTGAGTCACATGATTTAATGGAGAGAATAAAGAGCTGTATTAACTAGAACTGTAGAAGCCTCTTGGATGAAACAAGAACTAGAAAAGACGTCCAGATGCCTTCAGCTGAAGTTCTGAGGAAGACGATGAATCTGTAATGATCGACTAGGCAGTAAATGATTTGTGAACATGGCATCAGAAGCTACCATCTGGTTCACTGTGGCATCAGGAGACGACTGTATAATTATTGCTTTCTTTGGCAGATTAACAGTATAAATGAAGAGACATCAGAGCCTTCAGCTGCTCTGCCCCCCACCTCTGCAACTCCCTCCCACCTGACATCAGAAACATCAACACACTGGACATTTTCAAATCCAATCTCAAAATCCACCTGTTCAAACAAGCCTACTTACTTTGACTTCCATTCCTCCTTCTCCTTCTGTTGTTTTAAAATTGCTAAATTTTCTTCTTTTAAATTTTAAAAAAAATTCTTACATTTTAAACTGTATATTTGAATGTGTTTTTATTTGTGTTTCTTCTGTACGGTGACCTTGAGTGTTCTGAAAGGCGCCTATAAATAAAATGTATTATTATTATTATTATTATTATTATTATTATTATTATTATTATTATTATACATCAACGCCATCACTGATTCTGTGTTGTTTCCTGTCAGACCTGACCTTCAGAGTCTGGATCTATCATGTGATAAACCAACAGCTGCTCAACAGATCCTGGTGAATCCGGGAAATTTCCTCCCTGCAGAAGCAAAAACACAAAGTAAGCAGTGGAGAGACTCAGATGTGTTCAGAGGAACCATCCAGAGTTTCTGATCAGGAACTCTTCCCCCCTAAAGTTCCCTGTACTGGAACCAGACACTTCCTGGTTCTAAATGTTCTTAGAAGGTCAACAATGAAACTCTTCAACACAGAGGCCACCTGCTGCTGCTGTTGTTCTGAGACACACTTAGAACGACGGAAACCACAAACAGAAGAAAAAAGTGGACTTTTGTGGAGCATTTTACAAAAACTGAGAAAATCTACATGTCCAACATCTGTCCACAGATGTGACCAACACTGGAAATAGTCTTGTCTCTTCTTCCTGTAGATGTTTTTCTGTCTCCATGTTTCCTCTCTCCTCTGCTCATCATCAGTAGAAAGATGTTTCACCATGCTGAATGGATCTCCAACACCTTGCTGCTCTGTTCACTGTTTCTCAGCCATGCTGCATTTATTTTATTGATCAGGTGTCTTTTGTCATCTTCTTGTATTAATTTTTAAAAATTTGGGGGGGCATTTGGAATCATATTGTCAACAATTCTGCACAGATGTATACTATTTTATACACTTTTTTAGTCATTTTTACACAGATTTTGCATAAGTTTATATCATTTAGGACAAATTTTGAATCATTTTGAATATTTTTTCAAACCATTGTGGACAGGCATGTGTCATTTTTTTTAAAGAGTGTTTGAGTCATTTCAAATGAGTTTATGTCATTTTAGACTGTTTTTGAGTCATTTTTCACCATTTTTACACTCATTTTGAACAAATTTATGTCATTTTGGACACATTTAAAGTCATTTTTAATAAAAATATTTCCATTTTCAATCTCTCCAGACATTTCCTCTCTTCTCTGCTCATCATGAGTGGAAAGATGTTACACCATGCTGAATGAATCTCCAAGAACTATGTCCTCTGTTCACTGTTTCTGAGCCATGCTGCATTTATTTTATTCATTCAGTAGCTTTGGTTTTCCTCTGTCTCTCTGTGGAAACACTGCCTGCAGTTCAACCTGAAAACTCTGGAGAATCTATCTGGCATGTAGGTTTTTTTCTTATTAAAACAATCATCATGATCATAAACATCATGTTAATGTGAAGAAAAGCACCAACCTGACTGTGTCCGTCAGCACAGATATTTACTCCAGCGTACTCCACTTCTGTTGTTGAGTCCAAAGAATCTGCAACGACACAAAACTGAAGTTGAAATTACATTTAAAATAATGTTTCCACCAACATCCAGCGGATGATGATAGCAGCTGTGCAGGTGATGAATAAACTGTGTGACTGTGTCTGTCTGATACGATTAGTCCTATAAAAATGATCTAAAACCACAGATGAATGCATTTAATAAGAGAGAAATCTGTTATCAAGCTGTAGGATTCAATAAAAACAAATCAAACACCTGCCTTTTCTGTCTGTGGTGCTGAAACACGTCCACTTGATTAAAAATGCAAGAAGTGCAGCACATCCAACAGAGACTCCAATTATGATCCAACCTGTGAAACAAAACACTGGAGGTCAAGAAAAACTCACCAAAAAAAAAGGTTTTCATGATAAAAATCAGAGTTAGAACTGATCTTACCATGTCTTTGGTTGTTGTCTGAGCTGCTGATGGTGAAGTTCTCTCCACAGACCTTCTGGAGATCCACTAGAAGAGTCTTCTTCTCTGCAGGGTTTCCAGCCACACATCTGTAGGAGGAGCTGAGGTCCTGCTTGGTCACAGTGAGAGGCAGAGATCCAGCAGAGCTGCTCTGGTTCACCACCTCCTCATCTTTGTACCACCACAGTGTGATCTCTGCAGCTTTGTCCACAGCACACAGCAGATAGCAGCTGTCAGAGCTCACACTCAGTGTTTGGACAGCAGGAGGCGCTACAGAGCCTGCAGAGGACCAGATGGACACTGAAAATTAGACAAGAGTTCACAACAACAACCTGCATCTTCTGGTTAGAAATAGGACTCAGAAAAATTAAGTTTTTCCTGTAGTGATTTGTTCAAAATGACTCAAAATATTTAAAAAAAAAATGACTTAAATTACAAAACTTGTCTTAATTGACACAAAATTTGTCCTTATATAATCAGAATTTGTCCTAAATGATTAAACATTTTTCAATAATGACTCAAAGCGGGACAAATATGTCAAAAATGGATCAAATTCTGCCTATAATGATGCAAAAAATGACCTTAAACACAAAATTTGTCTCCACTGTGATACAAGAATCATCCGAAGTGACTCAAAATTAGTCAAAAATATACAAATTTTATACTAAATGATTCATATTTTGCTCATAATAATGCAAAAATTGACAAATGAAATATTGTGTCCATGATGCCTCAGTAGGAACTGTATGGAACAAATTCTGAAAAGAACCCGTTTGCTGAAGTTGTCTGGACCAACATTTATTGCACCTAAAGGAACCATTTTTTAAAGATTCTTGAGGGACTTTGGCATTCTTTAAAGAATCAGAAATGATTCTTGAAGGAACCTCTTGCTAAAAGGTCTTTGTAGAACTACAGAAATGCTTTTTCTATTTAAAAAATTCCTAAATGACAAAAAGTTTTTCAATAATAACTCAAAATTTGACTTAAATGACAAACATGTCAAATTCTACCTGTCAGGATGCAGAAAAAGGACTTTAAAACACTAAATTAGTGTCCACTGTGATACAAGAGTATGTCTCAGGTGTTAATCACACGCTGGTCGGCTTCATGGTGAAAACATGTGAAGGTTTAACACGTGATGCTGCTCATCAGTGACCTCACATGACCTGTGGTTTGGTCACTGGAAAGGACTGATGATGTCATCATGGAGCCACATGACGACTGCTGATGTCATAGATAGTTACAGGAAGTTACTGGAACAATATTCCTGCCAACACACACTGATCAATATATTAGAAGAAGAAAACCATCTTACCGTAAACTGTGAGGTCATAAATGGATTTAGTAGAAATTACTCCTTTTTTAGAGTAAATTTTATAAATCCCAGAGTCTCTCTTCTGCAGATCTGTGATTGTGAAGAGTCCAGAGGTTTTATTCCAGTGAAGTCTATTAATATAAATGCCTTCATCTATGATGAGTACTCTGTTTATCACCTGAGCAATAACATTTCCTTCATATAACAGAAATCCTCTCTCCAGTACAGGATCAGGCAGAGTGATGTTTCCTCCCTCAGTTCCTGTCAGATTATTCTGCTCTTCTTCAGTATTAGATAAACTGATCACTGTAAAAATAAAGACACATCAGTCAGCCTCAGTTTCATCTTATTTATACACTATAAACTCATCACATAAGTCATCTCAGGGCATTTGACACAATGAGGTCAGGACATTACAGAATTATATCCCAGGACAGAGACCAGATAATCCAATCATCAGCTGCACTGAGAACAGTGAGGAGAAAAAACTCCAGTTTAACCATCAGAACCCAAAAGTTCGCATACATTATATTTTGTAAAAAATATCAGAATGACATCATTTATTGGCTAGAAACTGTCAGAGTTTTAACTTTCCCACAGTCAGTGAACACATCATGATATTCTACCAGGAAAAACAACCAAATCTCAGCTTAAAAGTAATTTCTCCTGAGTTCAACTAGTTCTCCAGGACCGACTCAAACATTCAGAGAGTTTTCAGGTTTATAAATGTATAAATCTTCCTTTGCTGCGTTTTCACAAATAGAATGAAGGTTTGGCAAATAATTAACTGTGTTTTAAAGACATTTCAGCCTCTCTGAGACCATCTAGTCCAGATTTAATCATTTTAAATATCCTGGCTTTAAGAAACCCTCATCACGACCCTCCAAATCCCCTGAAAAACTTCTTTAACTCACCAAACATCTTCTAGATCCTCCATTGGATGGTCTTAAAAGACACCATGTATATTTAGAAGAAAGTAACCAAACTAGAATCTAAATCCTGACAGAAACAGAAGAGAAATAATAGAAATGAACTTACCGAGGAGAATAAACCTGATTAGTAGATCCATGACAGAGATAAACAAGAATGATGGAATAATTCTGCTTCTGTCTCTTCAGGATCTACAAACGTTGTTTCTGTTGCTGCTGTAGCTCGATGAGGAAACCACGTTTCTTCCTGTTCTGCTTAAATGTAGACCAGAAGGTTGATAAGAAAACCAGTCATAGTGTTGCTGTCCAGTCTTGACCACATCCTCCCTTACAGACATCCATCAGCTCACGTCTAACCTTCTTTCAGTTCTATAGAAACCGACCACAGAGCAGAGCTTCTCACAGTAAGTTTCAACTGTTTCCTGGCCTCTGATCCACCTGTGGAGAGAGTTGTCAGGTTATAGTAGAAACCATTAATGGGGTCAGTGTCTCTCTGGTAAAACATGCTGGTTTGAATTATCCACCTGCTTAAACAGGGCTCCCATTGAAAAGCCATGTTTCAGCTGTTAGGGACTTCAGAATTCTGGGAATCTGTCATTGTTTATTTCTTTGTTATTGAGGATACAAAATTAAATTCTGTAATATTGAGAAATTCATGTTTTGAGACCTGAGAAGCCACTTTAAGATTGAAATATCTCCAGAAATAAAACTCTCACAGCCATGAAACAGGATGAGGACACAGAAAGAACAGATTCCATCAGATCAGAATGACTGAATTCATCCAGAAGTGGACCAATTTTCAGTTATTGGTCCTTGAAAATGGAAAAAGTATAAAATTTTCTAACAATATTGGTCCAGAGTCTCCATAAAGTTCCTGTTAGTGTATATCTATGGATGGATCCATATTTCTACTAAAATACAGTCTTTGGTTGTAAAATGTTGAGGCTCTAACATCAGTAGAATCTGATGGGTTAAAATTTGACCAGACAAGATTCCAGTTTTTAGATACTTTGACTTGAAATAATAAGAAAAAACAACCAAAAAAATGTTTTAAATTACCTCAAAACTGCCTTTTATGACTTTATATGTGATATGAGTACATTTGGACAATTTCTGGATCATTTTCAGCGATTTATGAGTCATTTTGGGTCATTTCTTGGTTGTTTTGGGCACATTTTGGAGAATTTCCAGTTTTCTAAGTTCCAGTTTTTACATATTTAGACATGTCAAATATGAGTTTGAGTCCATTTGGACCATTTCTGGGTAATTTCTTAGTTGTTTCGGACACATTTTGGAGGATTTTTCTGGCATTGCGGAAAAATTTCAACTTATTTTGAACACAGACAGAATATTTATGGACATATTCATATTTCTTCCCAAACATCCAGTCTTTGGTCAACATTTCACCAACTTTTGAGGTGCTAACATCAGTAGAAGTTGACTTGTGTCAAGTCTGGCAAGACAATGCTCCACTGTTTTAGTCTTCTGACCAAAAAAAATCTGTCAGAATGATTAAAAAAAAGATCTAAAATTACTTAAAATTTGTCCAAGAATGACTAAATGTTTGTCCAAAATTTGATTAAAACCCAACCTGACTTGAAACTTGCCCAGAATGACTTAAAATTGTCCAAAATGCAAACAATGAGTAATTATTGGACCTTAAAAATAGAAGAAAGTGCAAAATTTTCCAACAATATTGATGTTTTGTCTCCATAAAGTTCCAGTTAGTGTATATCTACGGATTGATCCATATTTCTACTAAAATACAGTCTTTGGTCATAAACTTCTGTGTTAAAGTTTGACCAGACAGATTCTTGGTTTTTACTGATCAGAACCAGAACCAGATTGAGGTTTTGACATTTGAGGAGTCTGACTGAGTTTTGGTGCGTAACATTTGACAGAAACCTGCAGATTAAAAAGTGCTGCAGTTTAAACACAGATAAGAAAAGCAGTAGCTGAACAATCCATGAAGGTCCAGATAAAGACTAGATTCCTCTGATTTCCATCACTGAACTGAGACTAGTTCTGTTGTCTGAGTGCAGCGTTAAGCTTCATGTAAACCTCAGCGGCTGAAACAGGAAGAAGCATCAGCGAGACTCTGGAGCTGAACCAACAGTTTTCAGCTTTTCAGCATCTGAAACGTTCCCAAAGAGCCATGAAGCTCCACCTGAGGACGTTCATCTGCTTCACAGGTAAGTGCTGCCCTTTAACTCAGTTTACTGGATGTTTAAGGCGTTACCATCGTCGTTTATGCTAATTACTGTTAGATGTATGACTGCTTTCCACTGTAGAACTCAGAAGTAGCTGTGGTCCCCAGTTCAGCTGAAGGTGAACAGTTAAAGGGCTGAGATGACCTGTAGATCATAATAAATAGAATAACTGATGAGCTACAGGCGTCACGTTGAGGCTTTTTGCTGTTGTTCATCAGTTTGTTCAGCTTTGACTCATTTTTTCTGTTCTAATCAGAGACTCAGCCATCGTCTGAATACTCGCCTCCAGGAAACAAGCATTCTTAAAGTCCTTGTCTTTTTCTAAATATCATCACTTTTCTTTTATTTTTGATGTATTTTGCACAAGAGCAGCTTAAACAGATGTCGTTTAAAACTGCAGCGATGGACCTGAGGCTGTTTTTGCAGCATTTCAAAGTTAAAAGTTCCAGTTCCAAACTTTTTCAAGACTTTTGGTTTCATCTGAACTAACTGTTGATGTTTTCCAGTGATCAGTTTATCTGCTGCTCAAGAAGAGAAGAAGTATCTGTCAGGAACTAAAGGAGGAAACATCACTCTGCCTGATCCTGTACCAGAATTTGGATTTTTGTTATATGGAAGAAAGAGTATTGCTCTGGTGAATGATGGGGAACTCAAAATATTAGACAACATTTACCAAAACAGGATTCACTGGAACAACAACTCTGGACTCTTCACTCTCACAGACCTGCAGAGGGGAGACTCTGGGATTTATTCTATTGACTCTAAACAGGGAGAAGTTTCCACTATATCCATTTATAACCTCACAGTTTACGGTGAGTCACATTCCTTCTATCAATATTAATAAAATGTATGGATCAGTGTGTTGGCAAGAATATTGTTTTAACACCTGAAACTATGTGCGACTTTTTCTCTGGATGACAAAACACACTTTAGCAGCAAACAACAGCAGAGACACTAGAATCTGATATTAAAGTTTGACCAGACAAGGGTCCAGTTTTACTTAAACATATAGAATGCAGATATGAGCCAATCGGACAATTTTTGGGTGATTTTTGAGTAATTTGGGGTAATTTCTTGGTTGTTTTGAGCACATTTTGTTGGATTTTTGTGACATTGTGGATAAATTTCAAATTATTTTGGACACAGAATATTTATGAATATATTCATATTATCTACTAAAATACAGTATTTGGTCCACATTTCTCCAACTTTTCAGGCTCTAACATCAGTAGACTCTGATGTGTTAAAGACAAGGGTCCAGATTTTTTCTACTTTGACTTGAAATAAGAAAAAACAAAAAGCTGTAGAAAATGACTCAAAACTGCCTTTTATGACTTTAAAATTGGACAAAAAGTTACTCAGATTGTTCAGAATGATATTTTTAGAAAATCCTTGAAGTTTGTCCAAAATTACAAAAAAGAAAAGCTCAAGATGTCAATCATGATAAATTATTGGCCCTTGAAAATAGAATAAAGTGCAAAATTTTCAGCTTTTTAATGGTGTAGTGTCTCCATAAAGTTCCAATGGATGGATCCATATTTCCACTAAAATACAGTCTTTGGTCCACATTTCACCAACTTATTTGGGACTTTGAGTTATTCCAGGTTCTACTGATGTTAGAGCCTCAAAAGTTGGTGGAATGTGGACCAAAAGCTGTATTTTAGTTGAAATATGGATTCATCCATTTATATACACTAACAGGAACTTCATGGAATCTCTAGACCAGCCTGGATGCAACATTTTGTTTATTCCATTTTCACCGGTTGATAATTAAAATGCTGCCCTCTGCTGGATCCGTTCAATCATCCTGATGTGATTAAACTATTCTGTCTGTTCTCACCACATTTCACAGCTGAAGGAGTTCCAGTTTTATTTCTGGAGACACTGAACCTTCTAAATGGCTTTAGTTTGTTTTGTTTTTTTTGTTTTTTTTATTCATTCAGTGTTTTGAGGATGAAAATAGTGAAAATCTCCAGTCTGAAAACATCTAAAATTCAGCCAAAGATATTTTCCAGAACTCAGTTTTGGTTCCAAAAGACAAAGTGTGGTGACTGAAAGGACCCAGACTGACCCACTAGAGCTCCTTAATGTTAACCTCAGTCCCGCTTTGGTCTCGTTTCCTGAGGTCAGAGGGTACAGATGATTATTTTGCAGTCAGATGCTGACAGAGAAGGAATGTCAACACACAAGTTGTCTGGAGGTCAGATATAGAGAAAAAAACATTTTAAAGCTTCCTGATCACCTTCAGAGCAACAGTAACTGGTTGACTTCCTCTGGGATCAACAGGAAGACAAAGAAAGTCTCTGCAGTCTAATAAAAAACAAAAAAAATACAGTTATTGGCAGTGATACAACAAATAAAACATTATTTTAGTTCCACATACACCTTTCAGCTAGAATCAAGAATCATTTCTGGTTCTTTAAAGAACACCAGTCCCTCAAGAACCATAAAAAAATGGTTCCTTTAGGTGTTACAGGGGAGCTGGAGAACCCAAGCACATACACAGAGAAAACTGGCAGACAAGTGAATAAAAGCTTTATTAAACCAGATAACTAAACCAATACATGAACGGAGAACTGAACTAGGAGGGCAGAACAAAACCAAACTACTCTAAACTCTACAAACCAACACTATGAATACAAAAACAGAAGTCTACAAAACAAAACTGAATTAACAAAACTAAGCTAAGCTAAGGAGGGGTACTCACAAGATGGTGGAAAACAAACACAGAGGGGGAAACAGGCTGAGGGAATCCAGGGACAGATGGAGGTGAGACAGAACAACAGGCTGGAGACTGAAGTAAGGCTGGTGAGAATCAGGGAGAAGATCAGAGTCCATGTGGGGTAATCCAGGGGGAAACCAAGTCCAAGAGTGGGGAAGCAGCATCTCAGGAGCATGTGAGTCTTTATGATCCAGTGAGCTGGGAGTGAATGAGCTGAGCTTTATACTGCAAGAGGTGATTGTGAACAGGTGTCCAGAGTGAACTGATTACTGCAGCTGACACTCATTGTAGTAATCAGCAGGTAGCAGAATGCAGGCAGGAGAAACAGGGAGAGAGAGAGACAGGTGGGAGAGGTGACAGACAGACAGACAGACAGAGGGAGAGAGAGAGACAGGTCAGAACAGATAGATACAGACAGAACAGGAGGAAGAAGGAGAGAACCAGGGGCTGGAACAGGGATCATGACATTAGGTGTAATAAATGATGCTCCACACATCTTTAGCAAACGGGTTCTTGACAGAACCTTGTTCCAGACAGTTCCTACTGAGTCATTATGGGCACATTTTCTCATTTATGTCATTTTTTGCATTATTATGAACAAATTTGTCATTTTGGTCAATTTTCGTGTCACAGTAGACCTTAGTTTTCTATTTTTAGGTCATTTTTTGCATCATTACAGGCAGAATTTGACACGTTTGTCATTTAAGTCAAAATTTTCAGTCTTTATTGGAAAACCTTTAGTAATTTAGGACAAATTCTGATGACATAAGGACAAATTGTGTGTCATTTAGGACACATTTTGTGATTTATGTCAATGATTTTGGACATATTTTGAGTCATTGTGGACAATTCTTGTGTCAGTGGACACTAATTTTGTCTTTTAGGTCATTTTTTTTGCATAATTTTCAGAAGAATTTGACATTTAAGTCAAATTTTGAGTCATTATTGAAAAACTTTTAGTCATTTAGGACAAATTTTGTTATTTATGTTTTGTTATTTGAACATTTTGAGTCATTGTGTTCAAATCACCACAGTAGAAAACATCATTCTCTGAGTCCTATTTCTAACCAGAAGATGCAGGTTTTTGTTGTGAACTCTTGTCTAATTTCCCGTGTCCATCTGGTCCTCTGCAGACTCTGTAGCGCCCCCTGCTGTCCAAACACTGAGTGTGAGCTCTGACAGCTGCTATCTGCTGTGTGCTGTGGACAAAGCTGCAGAGATCACACTGTGGTGGTACAAAGATGAGGAGGTGGTGAACCAGAGCAGCTCTGCTGGATCTCTGCCTCTCACTGTGACCAAGCAGGACCTCAGCTCCTCTTACAGATGTGTGGCTGGAAACCCTGCAGAGAAGAAGCCTCTTCTAGTGGATCTCCAGAAGGTCTGTGGAGAGAACTTCACCAACAGCAGCTCAGACAACAACCAAAGACATGGTAAGATCAGTTCTAACTCTGATTTTTATCATGAAAACCTTTTTTTTTGGTGAGTTTTTCTTGACCTCCAGTGTTTTGTTTCACAGGTTGGATCATAATTGGAGTCTCTGTTGGATGTGCTGCACTTCTTGCATTTTTAATCAAGTGGACGTGTTTCAGCACCACAGACAGAAAAGGCAGGTGTTTGATTTGTTTTTATTGAATCCTACAGCTTGATAACAGATTTCTCTCTTATTAAATGCATTCATCTGTGGTTTTAGATCATTTTTATAGGACTAATCGTATCAGACAGACACAGTCACACAGTTTATTCATCACCTGCACAGCTGCTATCATCATCCGCTGGATGTTGGTGGAAACATTATTTTAAATGTAATTTCAACTTCAGTTTTGTGTCGTTGCAGATTCTTTGGACTCAACAACAGAAGTGGAGTACGCTGGAGTAAATATCTGTGCTGACGGACACAGTCAGGTTGGTGCTTTTCTTCACATTAACATGATGTTTATGATCATGATGATTGTTTTAATAAGAAAAAAACCTACATGCCAGATAGATTCTCCAGAGTTTTCAGGTTGAACTGCAGGCAGTGTTTCCACAGAGAGACAGAGGAAAACCAAAGCTACTGAATGAATAAAATAAATGCAGCATGGCTCAGAAACAGTGAACAGAGGACATAGTTCTTGGAGATTCATTCAGCATGGTGTAACATCTTTCCACTCATGATGAGCAGAGAAGAGAGGAAATGTCTGGAGAGATTGAAAATGGAAATATTTTTATTAAAAATGACTTTAAATGTGTCCAAAATGACATAAATTTGTTCAAAATGAGTGTAAAAATGGTGAAAAATGACTCAAAAACAGTCTAAAATGACATAAACTCATTTGAAATGACTCAAACACTCTTTAAAAAAAATGACACATGCCTGTCCACAATGGTTTGAAAAAATATTCAAAATGATTCAAAATTTGTCCTAAATGATATAAACTTATGCAAAATCTGTGTAAAAATGACTAAAAAAGTGTATAAAATAGTATACATCTGTGCAGAATTGTTGACAATATGATTCCAAATGCCCCCCCAAATTTTTAAAAATTAATACAAGAAGATGACAAAAGACACCTGATCAATAAAATAAATGCAGCATGGCTGAGAAACAGTGAACAGAGCAGCAAGGTGTTGGAGATCCATTCAGCATGGTGAAACATCTTTCTACTGATGATGAGCAGAGGAGAGAGGAAACATGGAGACAGAAAAACATCTACAGGAAGAAGAGACAAGACTATTTCCAGTGTTGGTCACATCTGTGGACAGATGTTGGACATGTAGATTTTCTCAGTTTTTGTAAAATGCTCCACAAAAGTCCACTTTTTTCTTCTGTTTGTGGTTTCCGTCGTTCTAAGTGTGTCTCAGAACAACAGCAGCAGCAGGTGGCCTCTGTGTTGAAGAGTTTCATTGTTGACCTTCTAAGAACATTTAGAACCAGGAAGTGTCTGGTTCCAGTACAGGGAACTTTAGGGGGGAAGAGTTCCTGATCAGAAACTCTGGATGGTTCCTCTGAACACATCTGAGTCTCTCCACTGCTTACTTTGTGTTTTTGCTTCTGCAGGGAGGAAATTTCCCGGATTCACCAGGATCTGTTGAGCAGCTGTTGGTTTATCACGATAGATCCAGACTCTGAAGGTCAGGTCTGACAGGAAACAACACAGAATCAGTGATGGCGTTGATGTATAATAATAATAATAATAATAATAATAATAATAATAATAATAATAATAATAATAATAATAATAATAATAATAATACATTTTATTTATAGGCGCCTTTCAGAACACTCAAGGTCACCGTACAGAAGAAACACAAATAAAAACACATTCAAATATACAGTTTAAAATGTAAGAATTTTTTTAAAAATTTAAAAGAAGAAAATTTAGCAATTTTAAAACAACAGAAGGAGAAGGAGGAATGGAAGTCAAAGTAAGTAGGCTTGTTTGAACAGGTGGATTTTGAGATTGGATTTGAAAATGTCCAGTGTGTTGATGTTTCTGATGTCAGGTGGGAGGGAGTTGCAGAGGTGGGGGGCAGAGCAGCTGAAGGCTCTGATGTCTCTTCATTTATACTGTTAATCTGCCAAAGAAAGCAATAATTATACAGTCGTCTCCTGATGCCACAGTGAACCAGATGGTAGCTTCTGATGCCATGTTCACAAATCATTTACTGCCTAGTCGATCATTACAGATTCATCGTCTTCCTCAGAACTTCAGCTGAAGGCATCTGGACGTCTTTTCTAGTTCTTGTTTCATCCAAGAGGCTTCTACAGTTCTAGTTAATACAGCTCTTTATTCTCTCCATTAAATCATGTGACTCACAGCCACATATTTTAAACCCAGTGAAGGTTTCTGCAGACAGAGATCTTCAGTGTCATTAAACCTCTACATGGACAAAGTGGAACTCAGAACGTTGAACCTCTACAGAGGTAATGAGAGCACTGAGCTGCTGGTTCACACATGTGGACGACACCTCCATCTAAACCAAAGAAGTGGAAGCTTTAACAGAAAATATCAGCTCTGGGTAGAAACATGAAGTCCATCAGGTTCAGGTTGGTTCCATCTCCTCAGAACGGAGGTAGGAGGTCATGTTCACTGTCGTACAGCTTCTCTCTGGTTTCAGTTCTCTAATGATTGGACTCTTTCTCTTAATCCCTGTCCATTTGCTCAGCTGGTCTTCATACATCTTGCTCTACCTGCCTCTTGTTTTCTTTCTGTTCATGCTGTCGTCAGTAAATAAATGCAACAATTCATTGTTTCTCGACATGTGACCACAACACGAGATCATTCTTGACTTGATGGCGTCCATTAACCTGGTTTCCAGAAGCTTTGCGTTGCTGATCTTTCTCGTTCAGCTGATGTTTAACGTTCTTCTCCAGCACCACATCTCAAATACTTCCAGTCTTTTTGGCACTTCTTTGTTCAGTGTCCCAGTTTCTGAAGAACCGACCAGACAGCACAGAACCAATGACTTCCTGGTTGTTGTTCCGATCTTGGAGCACAACAGAAACTTCAGACGTTTCGTGGACTGTCTCTTTGAGTTTGTTCTTCTGATCTTCACTTTTTTCTCTCATCCTTGGAGATATCAGCACCCAGACAGAGAAAATCTTCTCCTCCTTCTGTCTCATCTTGTCTGATTATCGATTCCACAGTTTTCTTGGTTTCCAGTCCTGATGGTAACTTTGTCTCTGGGGTCTTATTTACTAGCATGACGTTCATCATTATTACTTGAAAAAGAACAAATGCATCTCCTGATATTCATCATTTTTATATATAATGTATATTTGATAAACATTTCTTTTTTTTTACGAGGTCTATTGTTATTTCTATATTCTATTTTTGCACTTTTAAACTTTTTACACCAGCAAGAGCATCTTATTGTTGAGGTAAACAATAGAGACAATAAAGATGTTGTGATTCTGATCAGGGAGGATGAGAGGAAACAAACCTCCATACAGATGTTTCTGATGAAGCTGAATAATAAACTGTAACTGTTGAATTTGTCTTTATTGTTGTCGTGTTCTTTGCTGTTTCTTTCTACATGTGTTAAATCTGAGTGTGTCTAACATATAAACACTGAACTTTGTTAGAGTGTGAGTGAAAACTGTCCCTACAGGCCAGTTTATTCAAACCAGGGTCACTAATATAACAGATTCAATGGTTTTGCTGCAGTTTCACATCAATCAGATGCAAACAAACTCTCTCGCTGACCATTAGACCAGTACTGTTGGAAAGTCTTTCATTTTTTTCCGTTTTCAAGGACCACTAGTTGAAAATGTGTCCACTTCTAAATCCATTCAATCATTAGAACCTGTTCTGTCTGAGTCGTCACTAAGTTTCGTGGCTGTGAGTTTTATTTCTGGAGATATTGAACCCTTAAAGTGGTTTCTTGGATAAGATGTTTTCTGAATCACATTTCTGAGTTCTGACAGACTGATGAAAATCTGCAATTCAACTTTTTCTCCACCAGATGTCCTCCAATGATCCACTGAGTCGTGTCCAGGTTGTCTCACCTGGTTTATTGTTCTATATCTGGTTCCTGCTTTTTATATCAGCTCTGAGGTTTTCATCTGTTTCCTCCATCCAGCCAGAAAGTCTGATTTCTGCTGCCTCAGAGGTCAAACGAATTTAGAAAAGTCCTGCAGACACTTGATCATGTGTAGTTCTGCAGAAACATGTCACTGAATTGAACCTGTATGCAAAACAGGCCCAGAGACCAGGTGCTTATGCAAAACTTTGGCTCTTAAAATGTAAATACTGTAAACCAGTCTGACAACCTGCAGCAAATATTAGACCATGACAGAGTGCATTGACTGAAAACATGATCCACCTGCTGGCTTCAGCTTCTTTAACCCTTTGATGCACAACATGGTTCAAAAGTGACCATGCTGCACATCAAAGGGTTAAGAGTGTGTCCTTATAGTTTCTATAGTTATCTCCACTCCACCATCTGTACATAAGATATAGCGTCTCCACTGTGGCTGCCTCACTGCCATAAAGTGCTCATTAAGAAAAACTCAATTCTAATGTTGACGCCAGCCAGTCTCTCCCATGACGTCCTCTGAGAACCTTTTATTCTGCTGAGAAAAGCAAACACCAGCTGAAGCAGTCAAATAAAAGCTTTCTGCAAACAAAAGCTTTGAGATTAGCCAACAGAGAAACACTGAGTGTGATTCTGTAAAGAAAATCTAACTAAACCATGAAAATTCCTGACATTTTCTAGATATTTGAACAAACACTTGATCCTCTTTGAACCTGCGTCCGTAAAAGTAGAAAACTCAAAAATTACATATGAAATTTAGATTTCGTGTCATTTTCATGATTAAAATGAATTTTAAAAAGCTTTAAATTTGTCTATTTTTGTCCAGATTAGAGTTCAGTGATCTTATTTAAACCTGCTGGTGTCTTTGATGTTAGAGTCTCAACAGTTGGTGAATAGTTGACCAAACACTGTATTTTAGTAGACATATGAATACATCCATAAATATTCTGTCTGTGTCCAAAATAACTTTAAATTGATTCACAATGCTACAAAAAATCCTCCAAAATGTGTCCAAAACAACCAAGAAATTACCCAAAATGACTCAAAAATGGCTGAAAATGACCCAGAATTGTCCAAATGGACTCATATCATGTATAAAGTCATAAAAGACATTTTCAGCAACTTTTTGTTTTTTCTTATTTTTATTTCAATCAAAGTAGCAAAAAAACTGGAACCTTGTCTGGTCAAACTTTAACACATCAGATTCTACTGATGTTAGAGCCTCAACAGTTGGTGAAATGTTGGATCAAAGACTGGATTTTAGTAGAAATATGGATCCATCCATAGATATACACTCACTGGAACTTTATGGAGACAAAACATCAATATTGTTGGAAAATTTTGCACTTTCTTCTATTTTTAAGGTCCAATAATTACTCATTGTTTGCATTTTGGACAATTTTAAGTCATTCTGGGCAACTTTCAAGTCAGGTTGGGTTTTAATCAAATTTTGGACAAACATTTAGTCATTCTTGGACAAATTTTAAGTAATTTTAGATCATTTTTTAATCATTCTGACAGATTTTTTTTGGTCAGAAGACTAAAACAGTCGAGCATTGTCTTGCCAGACTTGACACAAGTCAACTTCTACTGATGTTAGCACCTCAAAAGTTGGTGAAATGTTGACCAAAGACTGGATGTTTGGGAAGAAATATGAATATGTCCATAAATATTCTGTCTGTGTTCAAAATAAGTTGAAATTTTTCCGCAATGCAGGAAAGATCCTCCAAAATGTGTCAGAAACAACTAAGAAATTACCCAGAAATGGTCCAAATGGACTCAAACTCATATTTGACATGTCTAAATATGTAAAAACTGGAAATTCTCCAAAATGTGCCCAAAACAACCAAGAAATGACCCAAAATGACTCATAAATCGCTGAAAATGATCCAGAAATTGTCCAAATGTACTCATATCACATCAGATCTTTATGGAGACACTATACCATCAAAGTATTGAAGATTTTGCACTTTTTCCTATTTTGAGGGGCCAATATTTCATTATGATCAACATCTTGGACAATTTTTTTGTTATTTTGGACAAGTATCAAAGATATTTTAACGATCTGAGTCAATTTGAACAATTTTCAGTAACTTTTATTCAGGAAACTCTGAGCTTCATTCA
This sequence comes from Amphiprion clarkii, assembly GCA_027123335.1. NCBI lineage: Eukaryota > Metazoa > Chordata > Actinopteri > Pomacentridae > Amphiprion > Amphiprion clarkii. The sequence continues at coordinate 41,504,703 of CM049568.1, forward strand.
GTGACTGAAGTGATCTGAGCTGCCATGTTTCCATTTCATCAATCATCCAGTTGCTTTCTGCTGCAAACACACCCCACGGTTTATGACGGTTTATGAAAACTAAATATTTGTTTGACATGAGCTGAGATCTTCGTGACAGTTGAACTGTTCACTACTGCTACTACAGCTTTCAAAGTTGAGTTTGGCTCAGAGACAGGAAGAGAAGTTCCTCCTTCAGACGACAAACAGAATGTGTGTCTAAGAATCTTTACAAGTCAACACCTGCCTCAGCGCCTCCACCTCCTTCTGTCTTCTCTGATTCCCTCATTAAGGAGTGTCTTCAGCAGGAGTGCAGATAAACTGTGAATCTTTGACCAGAGATTACATGACCCTGTCTCCGGTTCACCACTGTTCCTTCCTTGGACCAGTTCTGATAGATCCTGACCACTGCAGACCAGGAACACTCCATAAGAGGTGCAGTTCTGGAGATGTTCTGATCCAGTCGTCTTGTCAAACTGAGTCAAATCCTTACGCTTGAAAATTTTTCCTGCTTCTAACATGAACTCTAAGGACAGCATGTTCACTTGCTGCCTGATAAATCCAACCTACTAACAGGAGCCATGATGAAGAGATGATCAGAGTTGTTCACTTCACCTCAGGGGTCAGAATGTTCTGTCTGCTTGGTGCATATTTAGAACTAGCTGCTGATAAAGATGTGTTTTCAGTAAAGTTGTGAGCAGTTAAAACTCCAGCAGTTGATCAAACTTACACCAATGAATCTTGGGATCTGTTGGGCGGTGAAGGATCCACGTGATACATCCTTCATAGCGAGGATAAGGTCTTTACATCTTCATGAAACTGGACGGCCTTCATCGTGACGCATTCAGCCTTCAAAGGATGCAGCCTCTGAACTGCTATTAACTCTACTTTGAAGGAAATAGAGACAAAATGTGAAGACTGATGACGTCTTAAAGCTTCTTGATCACACCCCTACTAATATTTCCCCATAAATCCCCAAACTGGTCCTTTAAGACCTTTGTTCTGTGTTCATGTTGGCCATCATGGCTGCTTTAGTTACACACTGAGGGCAGGAGATTAAATTTCAAGAATGAAAGGAAGCAGAATATAATAATAAACGGCACAAAGGAAGTCTTTCAGGTGGAGCTGGCAGCAGATTCCAGTGGTTATGTGGCTGCATCAAAGCCTTCCTCTCAGTGTGTGACTTTATTTTTTTACACTATTTTAATGCTGTTTTGCCTGCAGAACACAATAAACTGTGCAGGTGTTTTTACTATATGCAACACCAAACTGACTCAGTATCCTGGTCAACACAGAGAGACATGGTTTACCAGCACAGGAAAAAGCCCCCAGCAAACCGTTGGTCTTAACAATGAGGAAATCTGATCATGTGGAGGAGAGGATTTCAATGGAATGGGACTGAAGCCAAGAAATTTCCATAAACCAACGTCTTACAGCAGGTGGGAGCATCAGTAGTGAGTGTGAGCAGAGTACAGCAGATGAATACTGATTTAAAATGATACACAAAATGTTAATAAATGTAAAAATTCTCCAAGAAAAAAAACAAAACTTGTGACAGAAAATGACCAATAAAAGACAAATTTATTGTAATTTCAAACATTTCCTTTTGTTTAATTGACATAAATGTTAAATTCAAGATTTAATCAAAATAAATTTATAAAATTCGACGCAATCAATGACAAGAGAACAAAATATTGACTTCAATCAGATTCATTTGTTAAATGAGAAATAAAAATAACTACAGAACTTTTCTCATCAACAAGAATGAATGTTGAGATTAGTGAAGAGTTTAGTTGTGGAGGTTCGGTTTAACTCCAGTTGTTTTCTGAATCTGTAGTTTACAGATGTTCCCTGAACGCCTCAAAGAGAAGCGTCTAGTCTCCATCAGTTACTGCAGCAGCTCAGACGGCCGAGAGACCAAACGCTGGTTTCAGTGGCGTTAAAAAAAAGTTTAATGTCAGATTTGTTGTTATTATCACACAAAGATGGACAGAAAGCTGCTAAAGAATCAGAAATAGAATCGTGTAGCTGCACTTCTGGACTGAGTCTGGAGCTCTGCTGATGGATCGTACAGGAAAGATGCAAATTCAGAGGCCAGCAGCATTCACTTTACAAAGCAAATGTTTGCAAATGTTTCGCTGAGAGCTCAGAGTAGCTGCTGACATGAACTCAGGTCTCCCTCAGTCTTTATGTGTCCAGCACTTTTTATTCCAAGGAAATGCAAGAAAACAAAGGCAATAAAAAGGAGTGATGTGCAGCAGTTTGGTGGAAAACGAGAAGCTGAAATCACCCAGAATCCACTAAGATCTGTGTTATTAAGTTTACACATTAGTCACTGTGACTTTTCAGACAGTGACACACAAGCTTCTGCTTTATAATCTTAAAATGTGTCTTAATCACAAACTCAGACGGGGAAAAAACAAACTATTTTTAACTTAAACAGTAGGTTTGACTCAGAGCTGGGGGATTTTTGTCTTTTTATGTGACTGTGAGTAATTACTGCCTCAGTTTAATTATAGAGGCAGAACCTCCACATGATGCCTCAAGCTACAAACGTTTGAAGCTCTCCACCTTCAACTACAGCTGCAGTGTTGCTGCTCAGGTTCCTTCTTTTGACCTGGTTCTTTCAGCTGACGGATGGTTTCAGTGTGAAGTTTAGATATTTGTGGAGGATTTCTTTTCTCAGATGAGCTGACGCTTGACTAAGATTCTCTAAACCTAATTCTTCAGATCTGGTCAAACCAGTGGCACCTCCTGGGGATTTATTTGGTCATGATTGTTCTTCCTTATCTCTTCCGTTAGAGGAAACTTCTGACAGATTAGAGAGCTTTGATGAAGCACTAAAGGGAATTTCCCACCAAAACAAGGCCTTGAACTCACCAGCACATAAAACATCTGAGAGAACATCAGTTGAGCTGCTGCATAAAGCACAGCAATAGAAAAGATTGAAGGAAGGTTTTGTGTGTTTAGAAAGTTCCCTTCATTCGCCTCTTCACTTTCCATTGTGTGTCCTTTCATAGAATTTGCCTTTGCTGCAGCGACTTCTGGCTGAAATAATGCAGCAACCACACAAGAACAGTTGGTTCTTTCACAAACACATCCTGCTTCCACGTGTTTGTTGGTCATCAAACACTCATTGCAACAATTAAACATCATTCAGACCAGCATGTTTTACCACAGAGACACTGACCCCATTAATGGTTTCTACTATAACCTGACAACTCTCTCCACAGGTAGCCATCCATCCATCCATTATCTATACACCGCTTAATCTTCACTAGGGTCGCGGGGGGGGTGGAGTCTATCCCAGCTGACTCGGGTGAAGGCAGGGGACACCCTGGACAGGTCACCAGTCTGTCGCAGGGCTACACATATAGAGACAAACAATCACTCTCACATTCACACCTACGGGCAATTTAGAATAATCAATTAACCTCAGCATGTTTTTGGACTGTGGGAGGAAGCCGGAGTACCCGGAGAAAACCCACGCATGCACAGGGAGAACATGCAAACTCCATGCAGAAAGATCCCAGGTCCGAGCTGGGACGCGAACCAGGGATCTTCTCGCTGCAAGGCGAAAGTGCTAACCACTACGCCACTGTACAGCCTCACAGGTAGCCAGTAAACAGTTAAAACTTCTGTGTGAGAAGCTCTGCTCTGTGGTTGGTTTCTATAGAACTGAAAGAAGGTTTGACGTGAGCTGATGGATGTCTGCTGCTCTGTAGCAAGGATGTGGTCGACCAGAAAACTAAACAAGCAGGTGGACAGCGACCCTATAGCTGGGTTTTCTTGTCAGCTCTGAGGTCTACATTTAAAACAGGAATATACATGTGGTTTCCTGAGCTGCAGCAGCAACAGAAACACCGTTTGCAGATGATGGAGGCTCTAACTGTGTCATGAACACATCAGAATCTCCTGTCAGTACAACAGTTTACTCAAAAAATAACTTTCCTGGATACAAATATAATTCTATGCTTTAAAAACCCTCAACCAAAGAGCTGACAGACCTTCTGCACAGTTTAATCAACATCCAAGGATTGAAGGATTAGGAAGATTGATATTTACAGAAGAACAAGAGCAATGGTTCACATTCACTTCACTTTGTGTATGTCTGGGGTCAAACCGATAGATAGATAGATAGATAGATAGATAGATAGATAGATAGATAGATAGATAGATAGATAGATAGATAGATAGATAGATAGATAGATAGATAGATAGATAGATAGATAGATAGATAGATAGATAGATAGATAGATAGATAGATAGATAGATAGATAGATAGACTATAGATAGATAGATAGATAGATAGATAGATAGATAGATAGATAGATAGATAGATAGATAGATAGATAGATAGATAGATAGATAGACTATAGATAGATAGATAGATAGATAGATAGATAGATAGATAGATAGATAGATAGATAGATAGATAGATAGATAGATAGATAGATAGATAGATAGATAGATAGATAGATAGATAGATAGATAGATAGATAGATAGATAGATAGATAGATAGATAGATAGATAGATAGATAGATAGATAGATAGATAGATAGATAGATAGATAGACTATAGATAGATAGATAGATAGACTATAGATAGATAGATAGATAGATAGATAGATAGATAGATAGATAGATAGATAGATAGATAGATAGATAGATAGATAGATAGATAGATAGATAATTCATGTAATAAAAGTCTCTAAATTCTCAAAGATAAGAGTTTTAAATTATTTAAAAAACTGATATGATAAGTGTCTTTTAGCTCCTGGGTGTTGCACATCCATCCATCCATTATCTATACACTGCTCAATCCTCATTAGGGTCGCAGGGGGGTGGAGCCTATCCCAGCTGACTCGGGTGAAGGCAGGGGACACCCTAGACAGGTCGCCAGTCTGTCGCAGGGCTACATATACAGACAATCACTCTCACATTCACACCTACGGGCAATTTAGAATAATCAATTAACCTCAGCATATTTTTGGACTGTGGGAGGAAGCCGGAGTACCCGGAGAAAACCCACGCATGCACAGGGAGAACATGCAAACTCCATGCAGAAAGATTGCGGGAAAGCCGGGACGTGAACCGGGGATCTTCTAGCTGTAAGGCGACAGTTTTAACCACCGAGCCACTGGGAGTTGCACATGTCAAAGTTTATTGGTTTTGGTTTATAGTTTGTTTGTTTTTTTCATTTTTTTCACATCTCCTGTGACTTTCTGTTTTAATTATAATTTTTCCTGCTCTTGTGTGTCGGTTGTGTTTGTACTTCCTCCCTTTTGATTGGCCACTGTAGTTTGATGAGTCACCTGTATCTCCTCCCTAGTCATTGTCAGGGTATAAATAGTTGTGTCTCTCACTCTCTTGTTCACCTGGATTACCTCATGTTCACCTGGATGTTTCTCCTCGTGTTCTTCAGCTCTGGTTTGTGCATTTAGTTCTTTGTCGTCTCTTTGTGGACTCTGTTTATCTGCTACCTTGTGGATTCTGTGTCTTATCTTGCCTCCTCTTTCCATAGTTGGAATTTTTTTGATTTGATGATGTTTGGTTTTCCTTTGTTGGATCCTGATTCTCCGGGTGTCTTGCTGCCATTCAGTTCGATTTAATGAACATTTAACGGTCTTTTCCTGATCAACCGTTGATGATAGAAATTGGCCAACGAAATGGACCTGGCATGCTTTTCTTTTGAGGAAAGTGTTGATAGTCTGGTAGAGACTCTGGTTGGGGAGTTGTGAAGGAAAGGAAAATATCAAGAGCCTGCTGAGTTGATGAGCTTCACACAAGTTGAGGCTAAAGGACTCCTCACCTGAGTGGATTAAAGAGTTTCTGAACACTTCTGCTCAACAAGCAGCCTCCAGGTCAGTCAGCAGTGATTATTCCACCAACTCTGTCACCTCACTGCCACCCCGTTAGCTTTAGCTGCAGAGCCAGCTAGCCATGGGCCTGCTAGCCTTCTGGCATCTCCAGAGGCCTCATGATGAACCAGCCGGTTTCCTGCCTGATCCTTCTAGAAGGACATTTGGCTCCTGCTGATATTGTGCTTCAAAGATCTCTAGAACCTCAGATGTCAACCAGTCCTGCATCCTGGATGACTTCTCACCTGGTCCTGGGTTTGCTGACACTTCCAGTGAGTCTGGGTGGATCAACACTTTGTCTGACTCCAGCTTTGAGGACTTCAAGCAACATCTGCCCTACAAAGACCCAAAGTGTCGTCATCCAGCCTCTCCTTAACCTCAGTTTGTCTGGAGAAGGTTCCTTCTCTGTGGAAAACATCTACCCTGGTTCCTGAAGGTCCATCCCAGTGCAGCTGAAGACAACAGTCCACTAGTGTTGACCTTATGGAGGATTTGGACAGACCGGTCCTGGATTCCCTCCATCCACTGGTTAAACCTTCAGGGACCTCCTCCAGTTCCCTCACCACCTGACTGAGTCCAGGAGGAAGAATCATGTTCTTTGGTTTGTCTTTGCCTTGCAGAACTTCTGAGATGATTGTTCAGTTGCTTGTTCCATCAGGGGGGAGGATGTCGGAGAACCAGAGGGGTTGGACAGCTCTACGGACAGGAGCATCAGCGGACCTGAGGAACCGAGGATGGACTTCAGGAGATCCAGAACTGCTGTTGCTCCTCATGATGGACTACGAATACCTGGGAGTTCACTTGGACAACAGACTGGACCAGACCAGGAACCCAGCAGGTCTCTACTAGAGGAACCAGAGTGACGTGTCCAGCGCTGTTTTCCTACAACTTTAATAAATGCACGGTTGTAAGTGTGTTCGACATTTAATGAGCCTTGGTCCAGTGGAGCTCTAACTTCTGAAATGATGAAGATTGTCTTCAACAGTAGAATTTGTCCATTAATGCTAATTTCTGGCAAGAAAGGTCAAGAAGTTCAACAGAACATCGAGAAAGTGCACAGAACCTTTAAAGAAGGAAGGGAGGGGAGGGTGGGTTGAGGACCAGCATGTGTTCATTAGTTCATACTTTGGTGAGGTTTAGAGATATTGTACATATCTCCTCGAAACTATCACTTCCTAAAACTAAGCAGGCTGTAGTAACCATGGTTGCGTCCTTCAGCGGTGTAGATCGAAGATTAAATCTGTTTCTGTTACATCTGCAAAACTCCCAATTTCCATTGCACAAATTAAAACAAGAACTGCTACTTTAAAACTAACATTTTAAGTTCTGCGTATTATTTTGATGGTTTGTGCTGAAATGTGTTGCATCAGCTCAAAGTTGTATGTTGTTAAATTCAGATTTCTAGCTGATTTCACACTAAATTCAAGTTTGTTATTTCAGATTGCTTTCAAAGGGTGGACAGTCTACTACAGCATCAGGAGGATGTTTTTAAAACTCCTCCGTCTGTACAGAGTTCTTATTGACCAAAGGAGCAGCCAGACAATAAATGAATTGATCCATCAAACATCTCAGGAGACGCCTCCATCCTGTTTCCATCCTTCTTCCTCTTTCTGTTGAAATTTGATCATATTTTTTTCAAACTCTGGAACCTTTATTAACTGTTTCGAAGCAGTTTCCTTGTGAAGGTTGATGCAGGTTTACTGATTCTGTCAAATCCTAAATAATAAGCATTGATTTATGATCATATTAGGAGGTATTGATGTCTGTGTTTAATGAATATGCTCCCATTTTGACACCTTAATGTTCATTCAACAGTTAATGTTTTAGAATATCTGGTCTAGATTCGTGTATCAGCTGCAGTCTGTTGGTTTTGAGCAGGAAGTCAACCGGAAACTATTTTCTCGTCTCTAAACCAAACCACTGAGTTAACAAGTCGATTAGATCAGTTTTATTTCTCTATTAAACAGGAACTGCAAAGAGCTTCATGCAACAGAAGTGGAGCTTTAACCTGAATTTAGCTGCAACATCTCTGTATAAATGTTCTCACACTATTTATTATATTTTAAGATATATTTAACTTTAAGTTTCTCCTCTCTGGAGGTTCTGAGCTTTTCTCATCATGTGTTCTCATTTTATATTCATCTTTTGTCAGTATTTCCGTGAAGTGGAGTTTATTTTTACAATTTGTGAAGTACCCAGTGATTATAACTTCTCTATTATTATTATTATTATTATTATTATTATTATTATTATTATTATTATTATTATTATTATTATTATTATTATTATTATTAGCACTTTGAGCTGCAGTTCCAGTATGAGAGGTTTTATAAATAAAATTTATCATTATTGTACAGATCAGTAGTTCAGTGTAGAGAGACTGGGACGTTATTTCCTGTATCTGCAGTGTTGCATTATAATGCATCTACATGTAAAACCTATTTTCATGCATTTTAGGAGGTTTGTAAACAAGAAACAGTTCAGTTTATTTATTACAACATTTATTCTGCATTTTATTGCTAAAAACATGTTTACATGGATTAGAAACAGCATCAACACATCATCTGCATTGATCCTTTGCTATATTTCCTGTTTCTCTCCATAGAAGCTCCTCTAATGGATCCTCCTGCATTATTAATATTATTAAAGTGGATTTCAATTAGATGAATACAGGAAGTGGATTCATTAAAGCATTAAGATGGGGAGGATCCACTAGAAACCTGGAATGAAGACATTTTATCTGCAATTAAAAATATTTAGATTTTAATTCAGTTAATTAATTTCATAAGTAAGTTATTTCTGAATAAATAGTTCAACTGAGTGTTGTACCTAAAACAACATCAGAGTCCCTGATGCCACCCACACACAGAGAGAACTAGAAAAGCTCTGAGAGCGCATGTACTCCTCCAAGGCTGTTCAGGTGACGTATCATTTCAGATGAAATCTATCATAAAAAATGACCTTGCACTGAGCACAAGCATGTTATGCATGTGCACATTATGTATGAATACTAAAATGTGTGTAAATTACTCTTATGAAAGTCTGTTGATCATTTCATCACTTTTGGCAAACCTTTGTTTTGCTACTGTTAAAATAACCGTTCCTTCCATGCTTTTATTTTGAAGACATTTTTAACATTGCAGGCTTTTATTTTGTCACCATTCGAGTGGCACAGGAAGTGTTTATCTAAGATGCGGTTTCTTGACTAGACGAAGACGCTGCCGAAAAGTCAGAAAATTCATGTAAAAATGAAAGAAAACAGTTAAACGCTGTTGCTGTCTAACAAAGGATGTGTCTAAACTTAGAAGCAGCTGCAATGGAGACAAGCTCTTACTGTGAAGGAATGAGTGAAGGACAGGAAGGTGAATTTGTGTTCAAAATAAGGCTGACGGCTGAAGTTAACATGTCTGGCTGGGGTTTGCTACATTGCGTGACCTAAATATGGAGCAGATGGCAGGAATTGATGGGACTCAGAAACAGCCCACAGTTTAATCATTTGTTCCTTGGATGATTTCCAGCTAATAAATCACAGTCAGTTTGTAGTAGGATCGCAATGTGATGGTCAGCAGGTAACTGCCACAGTGTTCATGTGTGTTCGCTGTGCAGGCAGCTTCATCTAGCAATGGGAAATCCTTAACAAATCCGTGGATCCAGACTATAAACCGCATCACTGCCAAAATCGAATCACTTGGTCCTTGTGTCATTTCTGGCCTTCCATGAAAATTTCAGCTAAATCCGTTGGTCCGTTTTTGAGTAATGTTTCACTCAGACTGACATCCAGACAGATTCACAAACAAAGGAACGCCATTCCTCACATAACTCCACCGTTCTTTGGCAGAGTAATTGTAACACTGTATATGTAATTAAATAATCCCACTTGCTGTAGTTTGATCGTATTTATTGTTGTTGGCTCGGTGGCGCCCTCTCTGGAGCTGTGGTGTGCGGCTGGCGTTAGTGGCACGCTGTCGGTTCCGGAGAGGTGTGCATGAGTGAGCCTGCTGACCAGGGATCTCTGTATTTTGCCAGTTCCAGAGAGGCGTGCACGAGAAATAAACAGCAAAGCAAGAAGACACGGCCTTCCGACTTTTCTATTCAAACAAAGACAAAATACACAACACAGAGTCGAGGGATTTGAACCAGCCAGCGACCGAGTGTTACTGTGCATGGTTACATTGGTGCCGTGACCCGCTACTCTACGTGACCACGGTGGATCGGGACCCGTCTACTTCCTGGAGGAAGCTGTTGTGACGCGGAGCTGAGGTGCGCGATCGGGACAAAAGCGCGGGAAGTGAGTTGGGGTTTCAGACGGATCATCCTCGCCACGGTTACACCGCAGACTGTGTTGCTACGCAACGCTGTAGGGGAGGAGCAACGGCATTTGGAGGAGCGACGCACATCAGAGTTTTCACCATGCCAGAGAGGTGGTAATTAGTTTGTCTGGGTGTACAACTGCTTTAAGCCACAGGGTGGCAGTATTGTTCTGCAAAAGACTCTAATGTAGCTAAAGTGTATTTGATCTCATTTCTGTGTTGCTATTGTTACAAGGACAGGATAATTTTGCATTTTTTTTCTTCCAATGTGTGTTTTGGTCAGATTAATGTTGACAGTGTGCTTAAGGTAAATTGCCCATTTTGTTTGATATTTTAGCCCTGATTCCATTTTCTATTTGATGCAAGACATCACTTTTGGTTTTTTGAGGTTTTTTTTCATGAGAGACTAAGAGGGATTTGCCACGGTGTTCTCCTTTGTTATTGAGGAAATTTGACCTTTTTTTCCCCCCAAATCTATTGTCTTGCTTCTTAGTTTGTCTGTTTTTCTTTGCTTCATTAGGATTCCAGACATGGAAAGTAGCCCAGTTTTTGGTAGAGGGAGGGGTTCTGTGAGTTTCACCCCAATACCATCACTTGGAAGGGGCAGAGCAAGAGTTTTGTTTACCCCGGTTTCATCCACTCCAAAACCTAGTTTTGATAACATGAGGGTTGATGATGATATTGTTAAAGAAGCACCCTAGTGTGATTCACACACTCAATGTTTAAAGGATGGGAATGAAACTGAGAAACTGCTGACCGGTATAGCATCACAGATTGGACTCTCTATAGGTGAAAGTATAGCCTCTTGCATTGAATCTCACTTAGGCTGTGGGATGGGGCCTAGCCTGGTTGGGACTGTGGGAAATGCAATGGCGGATTCTTCACTGTTGAATGTAATAGTGAGGCCTGATGTTAGAGAGCCTGTGAGCTTTAAAGGGGATGGTCATGACACACATTCAGTTCAAGAGTGGGAGGCACTGATGATGACCTACATGAAAAGAAGGGAATTTCTGTAGCAGAACAAGCTGAAGAGCTTCTCAGTAAACTCATGGGGAGGGCACATGAGGTGGTTAGGGTAGGTATACGTAGCCAGCCATCACTGTCATTGTCTGTGGGCCCAGAACCCATCTTTGAAATACTGAAGCAGCACTTGAGTGACACAGTTTCTTCTAGTATACCTTTAGCTGACTTCTATGCCACATTGCCTAGGAGTGGTGAAAACTGTTTGGATTACTGGCTAAGGCTAAATAGAGCCATGGAAGTGACAGAGGATTGCCTTAGGAGGCAGCACAAGACGTTTGATAATCTCTCTCAAGACCTGACTGCTATGTTCATACGTCACTGTCCTGACCCTGAGCTTTCCCTCATATTCAAATGTAAACCACTACAACAATGGACAGTTACCGATGTGCACGAGAGACTTGTTGAACACAGCAAAGACATGAAACAGGCGTCGCAGTTGAAAGTGACCACACAGCAAGAGGGAGCGAGCCTTGGTGGGGGTCATGTGACATCTGACAGTAATGTTGTGAGTCCACCAGTCTCTGTTACAGCTTTAGCTTCCAATAAGCAGGCAGAGGAATCCTCTGATCGCCTTGAGTGCCTCATAGCCATGCTAGAGAATGTTGCATGCTGTTTTATGGAGCAACAACCAAAACAACTTGGACTCTTTAACAAGAACAGTGGATGGTCTCGTCTGAATCAGGCAAATACACCCAAACCTGTTGTACTTTGTGACATTTGTGGGGATGTTGAACACTCCACCCTTTATCACTGTAGAGCCAATCACCTGTGCTTTGTCTGCTATGCACCTGATCACACACGAGCTGAGTGCCCCAGGACGGTTGCCACCAGGTCCAAGGGTTCTAAGCTCACTGCTCAGCATGAGGGAAACTAGATGGCCTACATGTGATGGGGCAAGTGTTAGGCCTGAGTGTGACCCCCCAATGACTGTTGACAATGATGACTTGAATTCTGTCAATCAGAGTGTATGTGAGGAGAGAGACAGAGGCCGCAGACCGGTCCTTCAGAACATTCAGAGGCTAGAACAACATGATGAACTATTCTGTGAGAATGTAACACTGGGTGGTAAGGTGTCGGTCAGGGCTATGCTTGACAGTGGCTCAATGGCTTGCACCTTGAGCTCGAGCATTATGCCTCAGTTGTTACAGGAAGCTGTGTTGAAGACCACTGATTTGGAACCCACTGATGTTGTCTTGATCGTATGTGGTGGATCAAAGACAACACCATCAGGCATGTGTGACGTGGAAGTGGAGCTCTACAGCTGTAGGGTGGTTGTGCCAACTCTAGTGGTTGATGGCCAGAGCGATGATCTCATTATTGGTAGCAACCTCCTGAGGTACCTGGTCAATAATCTGAAGGTAAATAACAGCTCCACCTCACATGTTAGTGATTGTGACTCACAGAAGAAACTTCTGAACTTGATGGCTGCAGTACAGGAGTGTACAGAGGACCTTTCGGACAAAGTTGGGACCATTAAGATAAAGAGAGCAGTTACTCTGGAATCTCTGTCTGAGCACTTGGTGTGGGGCAAGCTGCAGTATTGGAGTGGTGATCTGGCTGGTAGTGAAGTCATGATGGAGCCTACAAGTGTGAGGTTGAGACCTAGATCAGTCATAGTTGGTAGAACTGTGGCTTTGCTGCGAGATGATGGGTGGCTGCCACTGAAAGTGATAAATCCTTCTGAGAGGCCTGTCACTCTGAGGCGAAACGCGAAACTGGCTGATGTGTATCTTTGTGGGGCACTGGAAAATTTCAGTGATCCTGGAGATATCAGTGACCCACAGCCCAGTGTGTGGCAAAATGTGCAACTATCAACGACTAGTCCTGTCTGTTGCCATGACGAGCAGAGCCTAGTCTCAGTGATCTCCACACTGCCTGACCGTTCTTTGCGTAATGAGCCAAGTAGCCAAGCTGTCACACTGCACTCGGTGTTGCGCAACATTGGACTGGCTGACATAGACATTGATTCATGTGAAGTGTCACCTGCTTGCAAAGAAAGACTTGTTCACTTAATTGGAGAGTTTCAGTCCATCTTTTCCAGGGACAAGTTGGATTGTGGTAAGGCTACATGATGCCTTCATCGGATTCGAGCTGTGGATGAGAAACCCTTTCGCTTACCATGCCGGAGGATACCGCCTACTCAGTATGAGAAACTGAGACAGGTGTTGGATGAGATGGAGGAGCGAGAAATCATCAGGAAGTCCAGCAGTGAGTTTGCATCACCTTTGGTGCTTGCTTGGAAGAAATCAGGTGATATGAGGGTCTGTAATGATTTCCGCTGGCTTAATGCTCGAACCATCAAGGATGCTCACCCTCTTCCTCATCCAGCTGATGCTCTGGCAGCTTTGGGTGGTAATGCCTATTTCTCGACCATGGACCTCATGTTGGGTTACTATAACGTTGAGGTGCATGAAGCATTCAGAAAGTATACAGCATTCACGTCCCCTTTTGAGTTGTATGAGTATAATCGTATGCCCCAGGGACTGTGCAATAGTCCAGCAACCTTTATGAGGATGATGTTAAGCATTTTTGGTGACCAGAATTTTCTCAGTCTGTTGTGCTATCTAGATGATGTTCTGGTGTTTGCACCCACAGAAGACCTGGCTTTGGAGTGGTTAGAGATGGTTTTTCAGTAGCTCAGGGCTCATAACCTCAAGCTTGCCCCAAAGAAATGCCATGTCCTGCAGAAGTCAGATTTCCTGGACATGTTGTAAGTGCTGAAGGCATCATGTCTGATCCAGATAAGGTTTCCGCCATCACTTCCTTAACTGAGTCAGATCTCATGGAGCAGGGCACCAATATTTCCTCACAGCGGAAAATTTGTTCATTTCTTGGAATGGTGGTGTTTTACCAGCAGTTCATTGAGAACTGTTCCTCTATTGTCAAGCCGCTGTTTGGGCTCACTACAGGCATGATATGTCCCTGTGGAAAGGGAAGGAAGAAGAAGTTTCAGAGAAAACTAAGTGCTGATGATTGGACTGATGAGTGCAAACAGGCTTTTCAGCAGCTTAAGCAGGCCCTGCTGGCCCAAGTCCCCTTAGCTTACCCAAACTTCAGTGAGCCATTTCTACTTTCAGTGGATGCTTCCACTAGTGGTCTTGGAGCTGTGTTGTCACAGGTTCCTGCTAATGGGTCAACTGCTAGGCCAATAGCTTTTGCGAGTAAATCTCTGAATCATGCACAGTCCAGATATCATGCACATAGGTTGGAGTTTTTTGCCTTAAAGTGGGCAGTGTGCGACAAATTCCATCACTGGTTGAGGGGTCATCGGTTCACAGTGTGGACTGACAACAACCCCCTGACTTACATCCTGTCGAAAGCCCGCCTGGACACCTGTGAGCAGAGGTGCATTGCTAAACTGGCACCGTTTGAGTTCGACATTAAATACATTCCTGGTCCAAAAAACGCAGGGAGCCCTTTGTGCAATCAGGCACCTTTCATCGTTTAACGAGGGTGCCCTATGAGGACCTGCTGGCTGAAGCCACAGCAGTGTGCCCGCATGGTGTTCAGGAGGCATTCCACTGGTTGGCTCACCCAGTTGATAAGACCCCAGAGTGTAGTCAGCCTATCAAGTCGCAGTGTGCAGCCATTGTTCAAGGTGGAACTGTGTCATCGCAGGAGGTGACAGCAGTTTTTCATGCACACAGCCAGCAGGACTCTAGTATGCATCCACATGCCCTCTTGTTACCCCAGTTTTCTCAGACTGTGTTGATGTTTGAACAGATTGGCACAGAGATCCTCTCACATGATGTTTTGGTGGAAAAACAGCAATGTGACAATGTTTTAGAGCGAGTAATCTTCTATGTGGAGAGAGGACGGAGACCATCAAGGAGGGAACGTGTTAAAGAACCGGTTGAAGCAGTCAAGCAACTCAAAGGTTGGGACAAGTTAGTAATGGGGGATGGTGTGCTGTATCGAGTTGTAAAGAATATTGTGTCAAGGAAGAAATCCTACCTGTACATTGTTCCATCTTCACTGCGCTCCAAGGTTTTGAAAGGTGTCCATGATGAAGCTGGCCACCAGGGGCAGCAGCGGACATTGTATCTTGCTAGGCAGAGGTTCCATTGGTTGGGCTTGAGCAGAGATGTGGCAGAGTATGTGAGGTGTTGCAGACGGTGTGTTGTGAGCAAGTCTCCAGAACCTGAAGCTAGAGCACCTTTAGAGAACATCAGAACATCTGAGCCTCTGGAATTGGTCTGCATTGACTTCTGGATGGTAGAGGACTCTAGCAATAGGTCTCTGGATGTGCTTGTTGTCACAGACCACTTCACTAAGATGGCACATGCCTTCCTGTGTCCTAACCAATCTGCGAAAGCTGCGGCACACCAATTGTGGCACAATTACTTTTGTGTTTATGGTTTTCCCAAACGCCTGCACTCAGACCAGGGAGCCAACTTTGAGGCAGCCTTAATTACGGAGTTACTAAGTGTGGCGTGTGTCCAAAAGTGCCATACAACGCCATATCATCCCATGGGAAATGGATCCTATGAGAGAATGAACAGGACATTGGGGAACATGATACATACACTACCACCCAGAGCTAAGCAAAAACGGCCTGAGGCTTTGAAATCACTCACGTTTGCTTACAACTGTACGGTTCATGAAACAACGGGCTATGCATCGTTTCTGCTCATGTTTGGACGGGTGCCTAGGCTTCCTAATGACATTATTTCAGCTCTGTTATTGACAACCCAGAGATCGCAGAATATGATCGTTACATCCAGTCATTGCAAAGGGACCTTAAAGAGGCTATGGATATAGCACAAACTGTGGCAACCAAACAGTTGCAAAGACACACTGACCTGTACAACCAAAAGGTATGTGGTGCACCAGTGGAAGTAGGTAACCGTGTGTTGCTTGCCAATAAAGGGGAGCGAGGCAAGAAAAAGTTGGCGGATCGCTGGGAAAATGTGATATATGTTGTGGTCAGTAAGAATGATGAGAGTCACACTTTCAAGATCCAGCATGCCACCACTGGTCAAGTCAAGGTTGTGCATCGTAACCTGATAATGCCAGTGAACTTTCTTCCCCTGCATGATATGGCTCCACAAGATGACAACCAAATGTCTACTGTGTCCAGTTCAGTGGATCCTGATGACGAGAGAGAGTTAGCTGCTGATGTCGCTGTAGAGTCTGCCGACTATAGGACTAGAGTGTGGGTGTCTGTCCTACCATCTGAGAGTTCAAGATATCTTGAGGAGCTTGGGGACATTGAGGTTGCTGAGCAGTCTGTCCTGGCTTCTGTCCCTCTTGCTGGTGTTAGTCCGGCTGTGGCATGTGGTAGCCAGTCGTGCCTTGGTCCTTCACAGCCTGATCTCTCCATGGACATGGTTAGGGCAGCAAATGGTGGGGATGCGGACTCTGACCTTAGCTTAGCTGTACCTGACTACTCACTTGACCCCACTTCATGCACAGAGACTCAGACCAAGACTGACAAAGCTGTATGTGACACAGAAGCAGCTGTTAGAAATGTTGAAGTTAGGAGTCGTGCTAGATCCACAGCAGGTAGATAGTTGAGACCTGTTACAAGATTAATTGAGATAATGCATCAGAGGACAGGGGTAGTGTCATAGGTGATGTTATATGTGTGAGTTACACATCTGTTTTATTGCTGATATGTATTTGCAGACAGTTGGTTTTTTGTATGAAATACTTTGAGTAAGAGATGGGTCTTATGGAATCTCATGTTTTCTTTTCTATACTGAGGTGAATTATAGTTACAACGTATATGAAATATGTAGCAGGCATATTTTTCCCCATGTGTGCTGAAGAAGTCTGGCCAACTTCTTTTCACACTGACTTTTCTTACGAGTGGTATTATTACTGGGTGTTTGTGACTGTAATTTTGTGAAACTGTCCTCATTGAACATGTATAAGAGTCACATGTGATGTAAATGCTTTTGTTTTCCATGTTTTACTGGATTGTTTATAGTTGAGGTTCTTGTGCCTGGTATAGTAGTGTTTTTGCTGGTCAGAATTTTTTTCTTTTTTTTCTTCTCTTTCTATTTTATTTTTCATAGGGTGCAAGTGGAATTTAGCAGGGGGGAATGTAACAGTGTATATGTAATTAAATAATTCCACTTGCTGTAGTTTGATCGTATTTATTGTTGTTGGCTCGGTGGCGCCCTCTCTGGAGCTGTGGTGTGCGGCTGGCGTTGGTGGCACGCTGTCAGTTCCGGAGAGGCGTGTGTAACAGGGTCGATTATACAGTGATATATAAGTGTGTGTATATGGAATATCCTGTACATTAGTTATTGTGATAATTACACAAAATCTGTGTCTGTGGGTTTGTTTGTTTGTTTATTTTTGTTTCAGTTAATGCCTGACTAGTTGAGCCTCCTTGTCAGTAAGTGGAACTTTGGTTTGGGTTTGTACCACTACAGTCACATTCTATGTAACACCGCCCTCTATAAGTGCCATTCTCGCACCAATTCTCTCCCCTTTTGTCGCTGATTTCTGTGGGAGAGGTAAGCGGCTTTGCAGTCTGGGGAAATCTCTGTTCCAGCTAGATTAAACTTGTTATGAGATGCTCACTTTGTTATTATTTGATCTGTGTAGGGGCATGTGTTGTAGCAATCACTGACAGGAGGATTTTGTGTTTCTACTTTAATGTCAGGAGCTGGAAAATAAATGGAGATGGCCTCCAAAAAAGATGCACGCCTGAATTTTTGCTAACACAGAGACAGAAACACACCGGTCACACGTGCATGAGTGAGCCTGCTGACCAGGGATCTCTGTATTTTGCCAGGTACATGTTCTGTTTTTATGAACTTGATAGTGTTCTATAATGTATTGTATGGTTCTGTATGCTGTCAGTTCCGGAGAGGTGTGCATGAGTGAGCCTGCTGACCAGGGATCTCTGTATTTTGCCAGTTCCAGAGAGGCGTGCACGAGAAATAAACAGCAAAGCAAGAAGACACGGCCTTCCGACTTTTCTATTCAAACAAAGACAAAATACACAACGCAGAGTCGAGGGTTTGAACCAGCCAGCGACCGAGTGTTACTGTGCATGGTTACATATTCATGGTTCAGTCCAGCAGCATGTTCCAATGTTGCCAACTCCTCACTAAGGAAAGCAGCTATTGGCTTATGGGGCGCCGAATGTAAAAATTCAGTCACTGTTAAATAGGTGACATTTTGTGAACATTTAGTTCATTTTTCTCACATTTAGCTAATTTTTCAATAAATCTAAATGCTAAATCTAAATCTAAATGTTAAATCTAAATCTAAATGCTAAATCTAAATGTAAATGTTAAATCTAAATCTAAATGCTAAATCTAAATGTTAAATCTAAATGCTAAATCTAAATGTAAATGTTAAATCTAAATCAAAATGTTAAATCTAAATGCTAAATCTAAATGTTAAATCTAAATCTAAATGCTAAATCTAAATGTAAATGTTAAATCTAAATGTAAATGTTAAATCTAAATCTAAATGCTAAATCTAAATCTAAATGCTAAATCTAAATCTAAATGCTAAATGTAAATGTTAAATCTAAATGTAGATGCTAAATCTAAATGTAAATATTAAATCTAAATCTAAATGTTAAATCTAAATGTAGATGCTAAATCTAAATGTAAATATTAAATCTAAATCTAAATGCTAAATCTAAATCTAAATGCTAAATCTAAATGTAAATGTTAAATCTAAATCTAAATCTTAAATCTAAATGCTAAATCTAAATGTAAATGTTAAATCTAAATCTAAATCTTAAATCGCTCGCCAAGTGTAAAACTAAATGTTTAGAAATTATGCAAATTAGGCAGGTTAGCGCCTGTCTTCCACGCCCCTTTCTGGAGCCTCAGATCACGAAGCCCCGCCCACACCACCGACTGCGGCTCAGTGGGTGATGGGAGGTGAAGAAGCAGACACGGCGGGCTCGCTCCAATCAGACCAACTCGAGAGGGCGGTTATAGCCGGTGTACGGGCTGCACTTCAGGGTATTGCTCCACCGGCGCAGTCCACACCACAAACGGTAAGTGAAGCGGTTGAATTTCAACTTATTAACTCATTCTGGACAGAGTTACTGTTAACTTAATTAGCCAGACCGACAGGCTAACGCTACCTTTGGTCAGTGTGATGCTAGCAACTGTTATGTGATTCACAGTAAAGATTTTCTATTGCTGTTTGAAAAACGTAACCTCATTTAATCACTGCTTAGTGGGTACCAGTAGCAACAATGACCATGCGGTGCTGTGATTAATATGTTAACATGTAATTTACAAGTAGCTAACGTTAGCTTGATTGCCAGCTAAGGTTTACCTGGTCTTTACAAGTCTAAAATTCTATGTGATTTGAGACACAATATAGAAAGAGATATTAACTGAAACAGTGTTTTATAGGTTCATAAGTAATTAACTACTTGAAATTGGATAATTACTTTTGCCCAGTCTTTAACCAGTCTGCCTACCCTGTGTTAGGGACAGGGGCTTTTCCGCCACATCTGACATTTAAGATATGGCCCTTTGTTTCAGGTTTCCACACCACAGATACATCTGGCCAGGCCCTCACGTACTTCAAGCTTTGCTGCGACTACTACGTCACTAAGATCAGTAAGTAATGCTGTCATATGTGGCCAAATAACGTAATGTAGGACACACTGGAAATGAGAACAGGTTGATATGTTTTGTGCAAATCAGGATACCTGTTGGCAAATTGAATTAAGCCTAGGATTACTTAAAGACACACTTGATAGAATAAATTTTTTTTTTATTAATTTTGAAGTTCAACATTGGTCATAGTAGGTTTAAGTAAACAATGATGTGGATTTTTTTTCCTTGGATGGCATATTTTTACATTCTGTGTCATACAAAAGCCTCCACATCACTGAATTTCAGCATATAGGTCTGTAACAGGACTGCTATCTGTCTATCCATTAAGAAAAATGTCTTGGTGTGCTTATTTTCAATAGGCACCGCTGCCATCCATACCATGATGTACTGGTGCTCGATCGGGATACCTGAACCGAAGGCATGTCAAAACATACACAAAGGAAGTTGTATGTTTGCCTTTTTCACCAGATAATTCCGTTTTTGTTATACCTCGAGGAGATACTCAGACAAGACTAGCTCAGGCTGGCCTTGTTGGAAAAATTTCATTTTCCACAGCATGGTCTGAAGACCAACTGAAAAATGAAATTACAGCTCTTTTCAGAGGACCGTTTGGGTTATCAGAGCATCACATACTCCCATTTCACTATTTGAGCACCATCAAGGGGTGTAAGAAACTGATGAAACCAAGGGTCACGTCCAATTTCCCATGGAGTGGTAAAGAAGTTGCCTCTGTGTGTTCCGGCACCTGTCTGTACATTCTTGCAGAAATGGAACTTCCAGCACAGGTGAGCATGTTGCATAATGTGGTGGAGAACACAGCGAGACACATTAGTGTACAGCTTTGCAGCCCTGCATTTCCTCAGAACTTTTATAGTAACTCCTGGACCAACAGTCTACCACTGCACACAGGATAGAACACACCTACAGTTAGGTCTATATTTGGACAGTGATACAGTTTTTCTAATTTTAGGTCTGTACACCATCACAATATGGTTTAAAATATCAGGAATTGCAAGCATTTTTATGGTCCACTTATTTTAGGGCTCAAAAGTAACTGGACAAACTAAATAATTGTAAATAAAATATTCTTTTTTTTAAACCTTGTCCAGAGTCCTTTGCAGGTGGAACTGTCTGATGACAGTGATTTTGAAAGCTCAGCTCTACAAGGACAGAGAGGTGTGTATCAAGTAAAAAAACAAAAGTACTTCTAACACCCTTCATCTGTATGAAGATCATTGTAAATATTAGCCTTTTATTGTTAATTGCTGTTTTTAATAAAGTGATGAATTTGTGACTGATGGTTAATTTTAAAAGTTAGGTAGGGTTGATTAGTGTAATCTGGGACACTGAGTAATGTGGGACACTTAAACTCCAATGCATTTATCTCTTGTCTACAACACTGACGTAAACATGGTTGGTTTTGAATTCAGGCAGGGATGTTATGAGATAGAAATCATGTGACTTTGTGTTTATGATGTCATCAATGGGGACAAGAAAACACATAGGAAGTACCTTGTGAAATTCACACAGTGGTCAGTGACAGGATTTGCACACAGTGTTCAAGATATTATTTAGTCATAAATAAAACTATGTTCCTATGTTTGTGGTTTATTTGTATATCAAATGATGCAATAATATAGTCAAAATGCATTTAGTTTTTTTTATTTGAAACAATCTTTAACTCTCTCTGTACTGTCTTTAAAATTAGATAAATAAGTTGATAAGTTAAATAAGTTAGTTAAAAGCGGATTAAAAAGTTAAAAGGCTATTACCAGTTGGGTTTTAAAAACAGCATTGGAGTGAGCGCTCTATTTTCTTGTTTAGTTTTCAGAAGTAGCCACAGAGTGAGCGCTCATACTTCACAACCTATCTTTGACGTTTCTGTGTTTCTTGTTAGTTAGCTCCGTCTCTCATGTCGAGCACACAGCCAAGACGGACAGAGACGAATTCATGACGTTGCTAATGTTTTTATGATACGCTTCTGCCTTGGAGATCATTAGTCTGTAAGTAAAATATGTACATGAGCACAACGTTTTGATAAGTTGTAAAGTCATGTCTTATACAGTATACTGCGGATTTGTATGTCGGTAGAAACTGTATGCTAGGTCGCCGAAGCTACGTGTGTAATGCTTAGCGTCAATGTGAATATGTCAGTGCTTGCATACTGATCCTTTTTATTTTCTCTGTAATGTTTCAGTTTTACGAATGAATGAAAGAAGGAAAAAGAACAGTCAACTCAAGTAAAATACGGGAAAAGCAAGCCCTGTGTGTTTATTTGAAGACCTTTTTCGGACGTTAACTAGCTGTCTAGCTACGCACAAGAACACGCGCTGCGAGGGCAACATAGTAAAAAGACTATTCTACAGCGGGCTCAAGCACTTGGAAACATTACTCAGCAAACATGAGTCTACGCTCAGGAAAAAATCATCTTAAGGAGCACACTACTATGCAGCAAAATGAAGCTAGTGGAGGTGAAGCAACCAAAGAGCAGACGCTTCCTCAGTCATTTGATGCTAAGTCACAGTCATCTAGAGCATCCACTAGACCCTCTCAACGTTCATCATCAACAGCCTCTTCAGCCACAAAAGCCTATGCTAAGGCAAAAGCTGCCCGAGCACAACTAGTTTACGCCGAAAGAGAAGCTAACGTGATGAAACAGAAAGCAGAACTGGAAGCAAATCTCCATCTACTCCAGTGTGAAAGAGCTGTTGCTGCAGCTGAAGCCGAAATGGAAGCTTATGAGGAAGCTGAAGTGGAAAGCCGAGAGCTCACACAAGGACCCTGCGACACAGACAAGCCCATCAGTCCTGTACAACGCACTTATGAGTACATCCAGCAACATTTTACAGAACTGCCGTCAGAACACGTAGCAGTGGAGTCTGATGAGAGAAAAATAAGCACACAGGCTTTGAACAAAGACATAAAGAAAGAGCCTACAATGAACACAAACAGTACTCACCCTCACAGTACTCCAAAATACACAACCAAGCCAGAGAGAGAATACTTACCGGAGCCAAAAGGTGCTCAGGAGGACTTTGCAAAATATCTAATTCAGCGAGAAATGATAAGCACTGGGCTTCTGCAATTTGATGACAAACCTGAAAATTATTGGTCATGGAAGGCCTCTTTTCTAAGTGCAACAAAGGATTTGAATCTCTCTGCCAGGGAGGAGCTAGACCTATTGACAAGATGGCTGGGTGCCGAATCATCAGAGCAGGCAAAGAGAATTCGTGCGGTGCATGCCCTCAATCCTGCAGCAGGTGTCAACATGGTGTGGCAGCGTCTCGAAGAGAGTTATGGATCACCTGAGGTCATCGAAGATGCACTGCTAAAAAAGATTGAACGCTTTCCAAGGTTGACCAACAAAGACAATGTCAAGCTGAGGGAGCTAAGTGACATCCTCCTGGAACTTGAGTGTGCTAAGCAGGACGGCGCTCTTCCAGGGCTCGCATATCTGGATACACCTCGTGGGATAAAACAAATAGTTGAAAAACTCCCCTTTAACCTCCAAGAAAAGTGGAAAGCTGTTGGAAGCAACTACAAAGAGGATTACAGAGTGGCTTTTCCTCCCTTTTGTGTCTTCTCCAATTTCATTCAACGGCAAGCAAAGATAAGGAATGATCCAAGCTTTATTCTCTCCACCCCCGGCAGTCATGTGTCTTATAGACCAGAAAAGCTTGTACAATCTAGTCGCAAAACCTCTGTGACCGTACACAAAATAGACATCCCTGCAGAACAATCAAGCATCCAAACTGATCCTGTTCTGAAGAAATTAGAGGAACCAGATCGTCAGTGTCCCATACATAAGAAGCCACACCCATTGAGAAAGTGCAAGCTCTTTAGAGGCAAACCCCTGGAAGAGCGCAAAGCCTATCTAAAAGAGAATCGCATCTGCTATAGATGTTGTGGTTCTGTTCAACACATGGCAAGAGACTGTAAGGTGACCATCAAGTGTTTAGAGTGCAACAGTGAGAAGCACATTGCCGCACTGCATCCAGATCCTCCTCTCACACTCACACAAAGTGCTGTAGCTGAAGGAAGCGACAGCGGGGAGCACAGTGAATGCTCATTTTCAGTAATCTCTAAGTGTACAGAGGTTTGTGGCCAGGCTAACAGTCCATGCTCATGTTCCAAAATCTGTTTAGTGAAAGCTTTTCCAACAGGGAAAAAAGAGAAGGCAGTTAAAATGTATGCTGTGCTGGATGAACAAAGTAACAAGTCCCTTGCCAAGACAGAGTTCTTTGACCTTTTCAAAGTAAAAGCCAGCCACACCCCATACACCCTGAAAACATGTTCTGGGAAAGTGGAGACTTCAGGAAGGAGAGCTGTTAATTTCTCCATCGAGTCGATGGATGGGAAACTCCAGCTGCCCTTACCCCCCTTGATAGAGTGTGACAGGGTGCCGGAAGACAGGACAGAGATTCCCTCCCCTGAGATTGCACACCATCACTCACACCTGCTCCCAGTAGCTGATAAGATTCAACCTGTAGACCTAGATGCTCCGATCCTTCTGCTCTTAGGGAGAGACATTCTACAGGTGCATAAAGTGCGTGAGCAAATCAACGGCCCCATAATGCACCTTACGCTCAGCGACTAGACCTCGGCTGGGTCATTGTTGGAGAAGTGTGCTTGGGAACAGTTCACAAACCATCAGAGGTCAGTGTCTACAAAACAAACATGCTGAACAATGGTCGTACATCCTTTCTAAAACCATGCCCGAACAATATCCATGTGAAGGATCACTACGGGTGCATGACACCATATCATGATTCAACCTTTCCTGCTTGTGACAAGAACTCAAGGCCCACCCTCAGTGCAGACAATCTGGGGTGCTCGGTATTCGACCGGTCTAAAGATGACAACAAACCAGCGCTGTCCATGGATGACAAAAACTTCCTGACCATCATGAATGCAAAAGTCCATCAAAATGAAGGGAACAGCTGGGTGGCTCCTTTACCCTTTCGCTGCCCAAGAAGACGGCTTCCGAGTAACAGGGAGCAAGCTTTAAAACGTCTCTGTTCACTGCGGAGGACTCTGGTGAAAAACCCAGAGATGAAAGATCATTACACCAAGTTCATGCAAAAGATGTTGGACAGGGATCAAGCTGAGCCTGCTCCACCTTTGGACAAAGACAAAGAACATTGGTACTTGCCTACATTTGGTGTGTACCACCCGCAAAAGCCAAACCAGATACGGATCGTTTTCGACTCAAGTGCTGCATGTGATGGAACGTCTCTTAACGATGTTCTCCTTAGTGGACCAGATTTGAACAACACTCTGTTGGGCGTTCTCCTGCGGTTCAGGAAAGAACCTGTGGCTTTTACAACAGATGTGGAGTAAATGTTTTATTGTTTTGTTGTCCAAGAAGACCACAGAGATTTCCTTCGGTACCTCTGGTATGAGGACAACAACATCAGCAAAGCAGTGGTAGAATACAGGATGAAGGTCCATGTATTTGGAAATAGCCCCTCACCTGCCGTAGCTATCTACTGCATGAGACGAGCAGCGCAACAGGGTGAAAAAGAACATGGTTCTGACGCGAGACAATTTGTTGAGAGACAGTTTTACGTTGATGACGGTCTCATATCAGTTGCCACACCCGAAGAGGCAATAGATCTTCTCACACGGACCAGACAGATGTTAGCAGAATCCAACCTGCGACTTCATAAAGTGGCATCAAACAACAGCCAGGTAATGGAAGCCTTCCCTGCAGAGGACCGAGCAAAGAATCTAAAGGATTTAGACCTTGGAAAGGATCTTCTGCCTCTTCAGAGGAGCTTGGGGCTTTCCTGGAACCTAGAGACTGACAGCTTTACTTACCTGGTGTCCCAGGAAAAGAAGCCATTCACACGAAGAGGTGTGTTGTCGACAGTTAACAGTTTGTACGACCCCTTGGGCTTTGTAGCTCCAATAATAATGCAAGGGAAAGCCCTGGTCCGCGAACTGTCATCGGAACAAAGAGAGTGGGATGCTCCTCTCCCCCCAGAAAAGGAAGCAGAGTGGATCCTATGGAAGGACTCTTTGAAGGCTCTTGAAGATCTGGAGATCAAGAGGTGCTACATTCCAGTCTCACTGTCTTTAACACAGGAGAAAGAACTGTGCATCTTTTCAGATGCCTCCATGGTAGCTATTGGAGCTGTAGCCTACTTGAGAGCTGCTGATACTGGAGGACAGTATCATGTCGGATTTGTCATTGGGAAGTCAAAACTGGCTCCTCGTCCTGCCCACACCATTCCACGTTTGGAACTCTGCGCAGCTGTGCTTGCTGTTGAGGTATTTGAGCTGATCAGAGATGAAATGGACATTAAAGTGAGTGCTGTAAAGTTTTTCACAGACAGTAGAATCGTGCTTGGGTACATACACAACTCCACGAGAAGGTTTTATATGTATGTTTCCAACAGGGTAACGCGGATTAGAGGATCCACACACCCAAACCAGTGGCATTATGTGCCTACAAACCTGAACCCTGCAGACCATGCTACCAGGTTTACATCAGCAGCTCAACTCCAACACAGCAACTGGCTCTCAGGCCCAGCCTTCATGTATTCCAACAAAACAGCAGAGACACCTGAAGCAAGTCTTTTTGACCTCACTGAGCCTGAAGCTGACGATGAGATTCGTCCTGAGGTTGTTACTCTGGCAACCAAGGTGTCAGAGCCCCTATTGATCTCACAACACCTTGAGCAGTGCTCGAGCTGGAGTACACTCTGCAGTACTTTAGCCAGACTCATTCATGTGGTGGCATCCTTCAAAGGAAAAACAGACAAAGGATGGAAATGTTTCAAAGAAATGCCCAGCATATGTGAACTTTCACAAGCCAAAGTGCTAATCATTCGGTCTGTCCAGCACACAGCCTTTAAAGAGGAATTAAAATGTCTTAAAGAAGGCAGACAGACAATTATGAAGCAAAGCACACTCAAGAAGCTAAACCCAGCAGTGGATAAGGATGGTCTGTTGCATGTCGGAGGTCGTCTCTCCTCTGCTGAGCTGACAGAAGAGGAAAAGCATCCACTGATCATTCCACGTGGCCATCATATTGCTACATTACTTGTCAGGCATTTCCATGAACAAGTGGCTCACCAAGGGCGACACATTACTGAAGGAGCTATCCGAGGTGCTGGATACTGGATAGTTGGAGGTAAGCGCTTGGTGTCGTCTGTCATACACAAGTGTGTTACCTGTCGCAAATTGAGAGGTAGATTGGAGGACCAGAAAATGGCAGATCATGCCCACTGACAGACTTACTCCTGAACCACCGTTCACTTCTGTCGGCCTTGATGTCTTCGGGCCATGGACCATCATGACACGCCGCACAAGAGGAGGAAGTGCAGAGAGCAAGCGATGGGCCGTGCTCTTTACGTGCATGTCAACCAGAGCAGTGCACATTGGACTGGTTGAAACCATGTCAACTGACAGCTTTATCAATGCTCTAAGGAGGTTCTTCTCAATTCGTGGTCCAGCAAAACTTCTGCGGTCGGACAGAGGGACTAACTTTGTAGGAGCCTACAAGGATTTAGGTATAAACACTGATGCCACAGTAATCAGGAAGTACCTACAAGAGAAAGGAGGCTCCTGGGTGTTTAATCCTCCTCACGCGTCCCACATGGGTGGGAGCGGCTTATTGGGGTTGCCAGGCGCATTCTGGATGCAATGCTGCTTCAAACCGGACCAACACGACTCACTCATGAAGTCCTGAGCACCTTCATGGCGGAGATGACAGCGATTATAAACTCTAGACCTCTTGTGCCCATATCCACTGACCCAGATAATCCTGCAATACTCACCCCAGCGATGCTTCTTACTCAGAAGACGAGTGCTATTTCAGCCCCCTCTGGAAACTTTGACTCGGCGCAATTGTATGGAAAGCAGTGGAAGCGAGTGCAATGTCTTGCCGATACATTCTGGAAGAGATGGAAAGGAGAGTATCTGTCTACTCTACAGAGCCGCAGGAAGTGGACGACAGATAAGCCAAATGTAAAAGAAGGAGATGTTGTCTTATTGAAAGACAGCCAGGCCCACAGGAATGAATGGCCAATTGGGACTGGTTGTCAAAACCTTCCCAAGCAGCGACAAGAAGGTCTGCAAGGTGGAGGTGCGGACTGTGAAGGATGGGACAGTCAAGTTCTTTCTAAGGCCGGTGTCCGAGGTTGTGGTCCTTCTTTCTGAGACTCAACAAAAAGACTTGTGTTGATGTTATTGCCAGAGAACATTCCCCTTTTCAATTTTATTGTATCTGTATTGACATTTATTTGTAGTGATATAATGCAATTATATCAAGCGGGGAGTGTACTGTCTTTAAAATTAGATAAATAAGTTGATAAGTTAAATTAGTTAGTTAAAAGCGGATTAAAAAGTTAAAAGGCTATTACCAGTTGGGTTTTAAAAACAGCATTGGAGTGAGCGCTCTATTTTCTTGTTTAGTTTTCAGAAGTAGCCACAGAGTGAGCGCTCATACTTCACAACCTATCTTTGACGTTTCTGTGTTTCTTGTTAGTTAGCTCCGTCTCTCATGTCGAGCACACAGCCAAGACGGACAGAGACGAATTCATGACGTTGCTAATGTTTTTATGATACGCTTCTGCCTTGGAGATCATTAGTCTGTAAGTAAAATATGTACATGAGCACAACGTTTTGATAAGTTGTAAAGTCATGTCTTATACAGTATACTGCGGATTTGTATGTCGGTAGAAACTGTATGCTAGGTCGCCGAAGCTACGTGTGTAATGCTTAGCGTCAATGTGAATATGTCAGTGCTTGCATACTGATCCTTTTTATTTTCTCTGTAATGTTTCAGTTTTACGAATGAATGAAAGAAGGAAAAAGAACAGTCAACTCAAGTAAAATACGGGAAAAGCAAGCCCTGTGTGTTTATTTGAAGACCTTTTTCGGACGTTAACTAGCTGTCTAGCTACGCACAAGAACACGCGCTGCGAGGGCAGCATACTCTCACTTCAGTAACAACTGTTTCTAAAATGAGACTGATGTGGGACAGTCGATTACTATGTTATTTAATTAGGATTTATGAAATGTATGTAAGTTAAACGTCTTCTTGTATATTTATTAAATGTAGCCACTGTATTTGTTTGATGATCAGGATATAGTCCTTTCTTTAATGAATTATGATAACTTCAGTTGGGGATTTTCAGAAAAGTTTTTATTTCTCTTTAAGCATGGAAATAATTTAATAAATGATAAATATAATACAATGCTTATTTTTCATCAAAGGACATTACATTACATTATCATTACTATCAATCAAACCGAGATAGAGTGGTAGTGTATGGAGTGACTAATGTTCACTGTGGTGACTGGTAATTATCTTTTTTAATTACAATGTCATATTTATGACCTTATTACATGTTTTTGACATGACTGAAATTTGACAAGGAATTTAAATATATGTAGCACTTTCCCTTCGAGTACAATATCTGAAAATTGCATTCTGATTTAATAAAAGAACTTCCTCAAAAATTCATTTCATTTAAAAAAAATATTTGTGTTATTATATTGTATCAGCTTCATATATAAATATGGTAAGTCAGAATTGACAAAAGTGTCCCACATTACCCACCCTACTAAATTGTTTTTGTCTATGTAGTGACACAGAGAATGGCACCATCCACTACCCAGAGGGAACACAGTGATACACAAGAAGTTGTTCAAGCCAGTGCTCCAAGTGATGATGCTGTGGAATTACTGCAAGGGCCAAATAAAGCTGCTGCTCACTTTGCAGATTTCATGTATATGTAGTCATATTTTCACATATAAGTTTTGCTCCATGTTGGTCTGTTTTGTTCCGTTATTCACCTTGCTTTATCCCCGTGTGTTATTTCTAGCCCTATTGATGTTGATGAAGATGAAGCCATTGAGGAGGCCATCAGGCGCAGTCTTGTCAAAGAACCTGAGCAATCCGTACAGGATTCAACGCATACTTATGGGTCAGTGATAAATATGGATTGGCAAGATGAGAAATTCAGACGTGTTAAATGTTTTAAAAGCAGCATCAGGTTTGTCAAAATGTATATTTAGTATTTTTGTTTTGAAGGTCTGCGAGAACGTTGACCAAAGAAGAAATCATAGGAATAGTACGGGCACATAGTGAGAGGGTGGTCACAACAGCCTACAGACCAATCTACATCAGCCGAGGGAATGTGTGGACAACTGCCCTCCGACAGTTTAGCAGGCGTAGATTCGCTGACAGCACAGACATGCCGTATGTCACTTTTGCCAGTGATGAAGACACCAATGAGGATGCAGAAGACCTTGGAGGCCCCAGACGAGAATTCTTCCGTCTACTTGGAAAAGCTGTCTTTAAAGACGGTGAAGGTAATCTTTTTTTGCATAAGTGTTGTGTAAAAAATTTTACATGTGCTACTGTGCTGTGGTGTTAATTTTTAGATATTATTTATAATGCCCTCCAAAAATGTACATCAGTTCCTGCAGTATTTTGTGTGCTTGTTATGATTTTTGCAGCCTAAATGCCTCATTTCACGGCAGATTTTCAAAAATAAATTTTGATGAAAATTGCCTAATGTTAGCTGCTCCTCTTCTCTGTCTCAGCAGGGAGGTGCTGAACCCTCCATGCAGCAGAGACACACATATAGGCTGACACTTCACTCACTCATTTAACAAGATACAGTAATCTGCACTAAATAGCATAACGTCTCATCTTGTATGTGATTTAAAATACATTGATATTTCTTAAAAACTCAACATATCAATCAGTGCTAAAACAGTGATGTTTGAAAGAGTGTACAGACCTGATCAGCTCAGTGAGACTTTGGCAGCACAAATTAGACTATGACTGACCTCCACAGGTCCAGCATAGTTAATGATATAGACTCTGTATCATTAATGGGAAACACTGCTGTTGTGACTGAGAGTCACGGGGGGGGGGAATGTTTAAACGGTAAGCTTGGAATGGACTTTTTGTTTATGATTTTACAGGTTCTGCCACTCCTGAGAAACAATTCCAGCATCAGAGTTCTTCTAAAAAACCTAAAGAATCTGGTGAAGTCACAGCGGATGTTGTGGCTACCCTCCTAAAACCCAGCTACTCTGCTCTTGGTAGTAATAGAAGACCAAGAGAGGAGTTAATGGTTGTTAAATTCAGAGAGTTTCTTCTCTCTGTTCAAGGTAAATGGATATAATTAGGTATCACAACAACAACAATTTTTTTCCACGACAAAGTCTAAATTTTGCTTAATTAAAAAAAAACAATACTCTTTATAGTGGGAATACTACTGCTTTTATTAGTCAGCTCCTGTCCATAAGAGACTCATGTGTGAGCAAACATCAAACCAAGACATGTACGCACACACAGAAGCCACCAACAGCAGTGAAAACATGGAGAGGAGTTTCATTGAATTGTTTTCTCTCAGTAAACAAGTAGAATGGATTTTATAATGACACACACTGACACAGAGCTCTGAAAACAGTGCTGAATGGACAGACTGTTGCACTGATTTTTGACCTGGTAAAGGGGAGGTGGGGGGGTCTGTACAAGCCATTATCATAGTAACGGCCAATAATGTAATAATGCAATATCACATTATTGACATTTATTAGATAACTGTGAAAATGAATGCATTCCATCTCTTTGTCTTTCTCTCTGTGTTCAATACTAGAGTGACTCTTGTTATACATGTATGTAAAAATGTAATTGTGATATTTTCTATTTTGTACCTTTTTCACCCTTTGTAGATAAGGAGGTGGAGGAACGCCTACACACCAGGGACCTCACACAAGCAGAAAAGGCATTCATCCAGACATTGAATCTTGGACACATCTTAGCTTTTGCAACAGGAAGCAGCAAAATTCCTCCAATTGGATTTAGTCCCAGCCCAAAACTGAGTTTTATCCATGATGACACAAAATGCTTTCCAGTTGCTCACACATGCTCAGATGAGCTTCAGATCTTTGTTAATGGAAATAATCTGGCAGATGACGATGCATTTGATTACTGTTTTGTGGTAGCTCTCATGAATGGGGCCATTTTTAGTGCAGTGTAGTCTGCAGACAAAAAAATCTGACAAATGTGCTAGTGAAAAAAATAATCATTAAAAGACAGCACAAAGTACACTGAAATATGTTTCATTCTGACATTTCATGTTTATATTCATTTTAGAAATGTTAACACACCCTCAAACCATTGCACTGTTACTATTTACAGTAGATGTTCACCACTCTGCTTATGTTGTTACATTGTGACTGTTGTGTCCAATGCCACTGTTGAATAATAATTACATATTCACTATTTTGTGGAACACAAATTCTTGAACTCTATGATATACCGTTTTTCCCAAGTTCCCATCATTTTCAAGCGGGTTTACTGCTACAACAAGTTCTTGCAAGTCCTGTTGGTTGAGAGGGCAGAAGGAGTGCTGTGTATGAGATGTTGATACTGTATCCACTGTCCTTTCATTGGTTGCAGTTTCTGAGAAGTTTAGTGTCAGGAGATGTCTGTCTATTGTGAAAAGCTGAGCTGGGGTTCTGTTTCCCTCAGAGGAGATTTTATGATGGTTAAATGCAGCTTTAAACTCCTCTAATGTGCCATTTATCCTGGGGATGTAAACAAATTGAAGACAAAATAAATCAGTTTCGTTGTCCACATCCAAGGCCTCCATTGACTCTAGCTCATAGAAAATGGATGCAAAGACATCACGGCAGTTTTTGTTCAAGTCCCGATTGAATCGTTCAATTCGTTGATTATTTACAGAGCTTCCGGTCAACACAGAATTTTCACCTCTGTGGAGTCTCATGTCTTCCCATATCCGGACATTCGCCCCTCCTTGATCACTTCTGATGTGAAGGGGTCGGCCAAATTCACTGATGGCTGCACTGAAGAGGTCATTAACAGTTTCAGCCCGATTGTTGTTTGAACACTGCAGAAATGTTAACATTCTGCTGTATCCATCCATTGCGGCATGTACAACTAGTTTCCACCTAATAAGTTTATGATTGCTGTCAATGTGCCATATGTAATTTGGACAAGGCACAGTGTACACTCATCTTTGCCCTGTTATTGTTCTTCTGGACTCAGTGCCAGTGTTATCAACCCTTTTCACAGAGTCTCTAAGACGGTGTCTTTGCACCACGATGTTTCTTGCACGCAAATGTCCATTTAGCATAACCTTTCCTACATGAGGATGCTCTGCTTTTATGTCCTTAATAGTTTCATCCAATTCCTAATCAGAAATAGCAGAAAATTTTGTATGCCTTATCCTGTACGACCGCATAAGTTTGTACAGTGTGGGTCTGGAGATCCTCAGGACTGAAGCCACTTCAGAATACGATATTCCCAGCACCAGCAAATCCTCAATGTCCTCTTTGGAGATGAAGGTATGATCACCCCGGAAAAAAAATGTGTGAGGTTATAGAATTTTAGACTTGTAAAGACCAGGTAAACCTTAGCTGGCAATCAAGCTAACGTTAGCTACTTGTAAATTACATGTTAACATATTAATCACAGCACCGCATGGTCATTGTTGCTACTGGTACCCACTAAGCAGTGATTAAATGAGGTTACGTTTTTCAAACAGCAATAGAAAATCTTTACTGTGAATCACATAACAGTTGCTAGCATCACACTGACCAAAGGTAACGTTAGCCTGTCGGTCTGGCTAATTAAGTTAACAGTAACTCTGTCCAGAATGAGTTAATAAGTTGAAATTCAACCGCTTCACTTACCGTTTGTGGTGTGGACTGCGCCGGTGGAGCAATACCCTGAAGTGCAGCCCGTACACCGGCTATAACCGCCCTCTCGAGTTGGTCTGATTGGAGCGAGCCCGCCGTGTCTGCTTCTTCACCTCCCATCACCCACTGAGCCGCAGTCGGTGGTGTGGGCGGGGCTTCGTGATCTGAGGCTCCAGAAAGGGGCGTGGAAGACAGGCGCTAACCTGCCTAATTTGCATAATTTCTAAACATTTAGTTTTACACTTGGCGAGCGATTTAAGATTTAGATTTAGATTTAACATTTACATTTAGATTTAGCATTTAGATTTAAGATTTAGATTTAGATTTAACATTTACATTTAGATTTAGCATTTAGATTTAAGATTTAGATTTAACATTTACATTTAGATTTAGCATTTAGATTTAGATTTAACATTTAGATTTAGATTTAATATTTACATTTAGATTTAGCATCTACATTTAGATTTAACATTTACATTTAGATTTAGCATTTAGATTTAGATTTAACATTTACATTTAGATTTAGCATTTAGATTTAGATTTAGCATTTAGATTTAGATTTAATATTTACATTTAGATTTAGCATCTACATTTAGATTTAACATTTAGATTTAGATTTAACATTTAGATTTAGATATAGCATTTAGATTTAGATTTATTGAAAAATGAGCTAAATGTGAGAAAAATGAACTAAATGTTCACAAAATGTCGCCTAATTAACAGTGACTGAATTTTTACATTCGGCGCCCCATATTGGCTGTACTAAAAGTCGCTAGAAGTCGCTAGATGACGTCATGGCCAAATTTGCATAATTTCCCGTTTTCATGTAATTGTAATCAACATTGTAGGAGAGACAAAAAGTGAGTGTAAAACACCCAAAATATGTTTTTGAACTAGAGGCTAAATGCAGTGATTTAGTTTCGTGTGACAGTGAAGAAACATTTTCCTTTATATCCCGCTCTGTAAGCAGGACGGGAGCTGCAGCGACTTTGCGCATGCGCGATTCATCTGCTGTCTGTACACGGAGCGCTGTGGGTCTGCTCTAATCAGTGGGACTCCTGTGTATATGTCTACAGAGCCGTAGCTTGCCATTAGGCAAGGCAGGCAATTGCTTGGGGCCCCCTAGCTAGGAAGGGCCCCAAGTGGGCCAACAGAATTGACACAAACAGCGACAGAATACATTCACTAGACAGCTGCAGTTACAAGGTGCAATGACAACCGCCCGTCGCAGAGCCCCTGAAGGGGCCCCCTCTGCCTTGTGCTGCAGGTTACTGGACTGACCGCCTGCGTTTTGTGACGGGGAGGAGCTCACAGCAGCATCTGCTGCTCGTTGAGGACAGTAACTACAGAACGATCCGAGCTTTCATGTCACAGTCTCCAAAACACCAGAAAAAGTCAAAGCTCAGTTTGTTTGCCAGCTCCGAGAAAAACCAGTTTCTGTGTTTTCAAGCTGTTCAGCATCAACAGATCGTGAAGAGACAGAAGCAGAATTATTCCATCATGAATGTTTAATTCTGTCATGGAGTCCTGGACCAGGTTTATTCTCCTTCTCCTCGGTAAGGTCATTTCTATTATTTCTGTGTTTCCTTCTGTTCTGTTTCTGTCAGGATTTAACTTCTAGTTTGGTTGTTTTCTTCTAAATATACATGCTGTCTTTTAAGACCATCCAGAGGAGGATCTAGAAGATGTTTGATGAGTTAAAGAAGTTTTTCAGGTGGTTTGGAGGGTCCTGATTAGAAAACTACATTTGTAGTTCTAAAGCTGAGTGTATAAGTGTGTTTATACTGTATGTATAATATGTATAAATCAATTTTATACATTTTACTGATCAACATCCAGCCTCCTGTGATCCATGGTTCGACTGTCTGTGTATTCAGAGCCAGTGAGCAACGGACTTTAACTATAATAATGATAATAATAATAATAATAATAATAATAATAATAATAATAATAATAATAATAATAATAATAATAAAAACACCGTTAACGCGCAGTTCTGTACAGTTGGAAAGATATTGACAGATTTGGACTTCTGCCATCAATAACTCATGAGATACACGTTGTGAAACCATGAACGATGCCTCTTTCCCATCGTAGTAGACAATGTTCAACAAGGCCAGTTTTATCAACAGTAGCTGTCTTTCAAGCTGCACAAGTAACACTGGTGTCTATGAGGAGTGATCAGGGACCGTCTGCAAAATGCAAAACCGCTGCAACAGCAAAGAGACACAGATATTCAAGAAGTGCACTCTTATGCATTGTAGTGTCACCAAAACCACTGCAGCCATCAATTTACTTCTGCTGATCATACTACAACTGTTGGTTGTAAAAGAAAGAAGAAATGATCAAAACTATGAAAATAACATCAAATATTAGTGAATCATTGGTGTTTTTAGTTGATTTAAATGCAGTATAAAAGTTTAACTTTATTATTTCTGACTGGTTTCTGTTCAGTCGTATTTAGGAACATTTATAGAGAGATTGAAAAGATGTAAATATTTCTGAGGCTGGAATGAAATGTTGAACTAAGAAGCTCTTTTTATGCTTTGAAAGAGTCGATTGAGAAACTAGTGACCTAAATGAAAGCAGCAGCTGCTTTGTTTATTCACTTTATACCAAGTTAATGAGAATCAGCAGATCCAGGCTTCTGGTGAAATAAATCCGAAGATTCACTGAAGATAAACTGAAATTGAAATAAAACAGCTGTAAAAGTACCAAAGATTTGCATTCGGCAGAACATAAACAGGAAGTTGTGGGGTTTTTTTTAGATGCTTTATATAAATGATTGACCTTCAGCTGTTGATAAACCTCCATGTAAATGTTTACGTGTTATCAGTGGAAATAGAAGAGCTGTTTACTGCTGCAGGATAATCTGTTCTATCCTCATGTCCTTTAAAATGAAGGTTCTTTATTCTAACTGCAACATGACCCAGCTCTCTGGAACTCATTAGAACTTTCTCTACATTGATAGTTTTTAAATGTTCTTTTCCTTGTATCGATTTCTCCACATTGTTTCCATCTCTGATGAACTCAGCTGTAGAATCTCTGTCAGTGAAACTCATTTATGTTGACTTCTACAAGCCATTAAGGAGGAACCTTGTGGTCTTTGGTGCATCCAGAGTTTTAAATCTTCCTCTGAGTGCATAAAAAGAAAAGTCCATTAAAGCTGCACAGCTGGAATTTTATCCTGGAAGATGTTTCACCTTCATCCAGGAGGTTTCTTCACTTCAGTCCAGAGAAGTCTCTAGGATGAAGGTGAAACATCTGGAAGAACCCAACTAGAAGTCCAGCTGCTTCTTCCTGATCTCAGTAGGACTCTAATGACCTGGATGACTTTGCAGAGTTTAGAGTTAGAAGCTGTCGTCTGAAATCTAACACCGACCAGGAGCTGGAATCATGTTGCTCAGATCAGCAGCTGATTGAATCATGAAGCAGAGACTAATGTGCTGCTGGAGAGGAAAAACATTCTAATCTGATCATGAGGCCGTCATGGAGATCTTCCCTGATGTCACCTTAAAGACCAACACAGGAACTCTGGAGGATCTATTTATGGGATACGTTAAAATAATTGTTCATGTCCCACTTTTAATGTTGCACAATAAAGCTCAATTTTCTCAAATATTCTACAGAAATTCAAATAAATCTGGAATCAGCAACATTTATAATGTTTCCTCAGCTGTTATCAACAGTGGAAGAATAAAAAGGCGACGCTACAAACTGCAGATATTTAACTATTTACATATTTAGTGTATCGACATGCTCTGTGGAAACACTGCCTGCAGTTCAACCTGAAAACTCTCTGAATGTTGAACTCAGAAGATATGAGGTTTTTATAATAATAATAATAATAATAATAATAATAATAATAATAATAATAATAATAACAATAACAATAGTAATTAATATTATTATTATTGTTGTTGTTTTGTTATTATTATTATTATTATTATTATTATTAATAATAATAATAATAATAATAATAATAATAATAACAACAACAACAATAACAATTAACAATGTCATAGATAGTTACAGGAAGTTATTAGAGCAATATTCCTGCCAACACACACTGATCAGTATATCAGAAGAACAAAATCATCTTACCGTAAACTGTGAGGTCATGAATGGATTTAGTAGAAATTACTCCTTAATTAATAATAATATTAATTACTATTATTATTATTATTATTATTATTATTATTATTATTATTATTATTATTACAAAAACCTTATATCTTCTGAGTTCAACATTCTGAGAGTTTTCAGGTTGAACTGCAGGCAGTGTTTTTATTATTATTATTATTATTATTATTATTATTATTAATAATAATAATAATAATAATAATAATAATAATAATAATAATAATAATAATAATAATAAAAATACACGATCTGGTGTTGCAATTAGAAGTCATTTTTCTAAGCTGAGATTTGGTTGTTTTTCAAGTACACATATGTTCACAGACTGTCAGAAAGTTGAAACTGGAAATTTTTAGCTGATAAATGATGTCATTGTATTGTTTTTAAAGAATATAACGTTCGATTCAAACCCACTTTTGGGATCTGATGGTTAAACTGGAGTTTTCCTCCTCACTGTTCTCAGTGCAGCTGATGTTTGGATCATCTGTAATGTCTTGACTTTACTGTGTAAAGTTGCCCTGAGATGACTTGTGTAATGAGTTTATAGTGTATAAATAAGATCAAACTGAAGCTGACTGATGTGTCTTTATTTTTACAGTGATCAGTTTATCTGATACTGAAGAAGAGCAGAATAATCTGACAGGAACTGAGGGAGGAAACATCACTCTGCCTGATCCTGTACTGGAGAGAGGATATCTGTTATATGAAGGAAATGTTATTGCTATGGTGATAAACAGAGTACTCATCATAGATGAAGGCATTTATATTAACAGACTTCACTGGAACAATAACTCTGGACTCTTCACAATCACAGACCTGCAGAAGAGAGACTCTGGGATTTATAAAATTGACTCTAAAAAAGGAGTAATTTCTACTAAATCCATTTATGACCTCACAGTTTACGGTAAGATGGTTTTCTTCTTCTAATATATTGATCAGTGTGTGTTGGCAGGAATATTGTTCCAATAACTTCCTGTAACTATC
The DNA here is from genome assembly GCA_027123335.1 of Amphiprion clarkii. NCBI lineage: Eukaryota > Metazoa > Chordata > Actinopteri > Pomacentridae > Amphiprion > Amphiprion clarkii. The sequence continues at coordinate 41,543,286 of CM049568.1, forward strand.
TATGACATCAGCAGTCGTCATGTGGCTCCATGATGACATCATCAGTCCTTTCCAGTGACCAAACCACAGGTCATGTGAGGTCACTGATGAGCAGCATCACGTGTTAAACCTTCACATGTTTTCACCATGAAGCCGACCAGCGTGTGATTAACACCTGAGACACACCTGAGTCAGTCCTGCATCAGCCCTTCATACTGACAGACTCACATCACAGCTGGTTTCACAACTTTATGGGAGACAAGAAGCACTTTTAGAGCATCAGCATCACTAAGTTACTCTATTTTTTTATTCTGTCTGGAAATTATGCAAAATATCAGCTTCATAAAATGAAATTAGCAACATAGAATTACAATTTTTCCAATAATTGGACATCAAAAGGTAAAAAGACTTTTATATTTCATGCCATCAGCCATTTGTTTCCTGCTTTATTATTTCCAGTTTTCATTCCATCATCAGTAATCAGCTCAGAATGCTGCTGTGAGTTTTATTAAAACTATAAAAACTTTTATTCTCTAATTAATTTTGAAATAAAGGATCATGAAATGCAAACTGTAAAAGTTAATTCAGAAACCAGAATAATTGTGGGGGGGAAAATGTAAACAATAATTTTACAAAAAATAGAAAAAGTAAGATTAAATACTTTTAAAAATTCACTCTGAAGAAAAAAAATCTAAATAATTTTAAAAATAATAATTAATGATTATAATTATAAATATTGTTAATATTATACAAAAAATGTAAAAATAATTATGTTTAGCTTGGAGATTATTTTTTGCATAATTTAAACGGAATTTATGAAACATAAGTATATCTAAGCTAAGTATGATCAATAATTAGAAAACAATGATGTAAATATGTATGTTTGTATTTCTATATGTGTGGGTATACATGTATATGTATCTGTATTTACATGTTTGTATATTTCTGTATGTGTGTTTGTATTTTGGGACAGGCTGTTGATCTTTTATTTCCTCTTGAATCTATCAGAGTTTACGGTGAAATCGTTCTACGTCTTGTTTTATTCAGGATTCAGGTTTTGTTGTTGCTGAGGGAGGAATCAGCAGAGTCTTTAAACAGATGAAGCAACAATCGTTAATCATCATGTTTACCTCACGGTGCTCCACAGTCTGCAGTTTAACCCCAGTTAGCTGATGGCTTTGTTTATTTCTACACACATCGGAATGAAAAAAACATGTTTTCAACCTCAAGCGTGACTCTAAAGTCCTGCAGAACCTTGTACAGAATGAAGAAACCTAAAAAACAACCCAGTGGAGGAGGTTAAACATCTGGAGGACTCCATCCAGCTGGGAGGTCCACCTGAAGACTCTGGAGGGATTTTATATCTCATCTGGCCTGGGAACACCTCAGGACCCTCCAGGTGGAAACCAGAAAACACTGCTGCGGAGAAGAACGTCTGAACTAACACTGAGAAGCTGATGAAGAATGAAAACAGTCTTTAAAGGTTTCTGTGATGTTTGTGGACCAACACTCTGGAGAAACACCTTGTTCTGTGTGCAGATAAACACTATTTAACCTGTAGAACAGTTTATTTCATCATGAAGCAGCCTTAATTTGGTTTATCTCGACATTAGCTGTGCAGCGTGAGACAGACTGAAGGTGGAAGTCTCTAAAACCAGAACATTTAGCAATCAAACAGAGTATTTCACCACAGATCAGGATTTCACATGTCTGGGTTCAGCTTCTTTCCACATCGCTGCAATAACTCAAGTGTTGCTGTCTGATTTTGTAAGATCTGTCACCCATTTGTGTCTGCTGGTCAACAAATTCAGTTTTAAAACTTTTAAACATCACAAATGTTGTTAGAATTCAGTTGATGCAGCCAGAAGTAAAGACACAATTTCTCCTGAAATTTGTGAATCTGATAAACAACTGTTTAGACTGGAGGGAAGTAACAGGAAGTACTGGAGTCTCTGCTGAACATCACATCTGCTGACAAGCTTCTCAACATAAACAGGATTCAGAGTTTACGTCAGAGCTCCATGTTTATATTCCACAAGTTCCACAGCTTCCAGAATGAAAATATTCCAAAACAAGAGGGAGGTCAAAGGTAGAAAACCGACGTTCTTCCTTTTATTTTGAAATTCTCTCCTCAGAGAGTCTTTACATTGAAGATGAGAGCAGAAGAGTTGATTTTAACTGTTTAACTGCTATTTTCTATTAAAAAAAGATGTGCAGCATAATAAACTCTGAACCTTTAAATACCTAAAACCCACCAGCAGACTGGAAATGAGTGTTACATGTTTTAAAAATAGCCAAAATTCCACCATTGATCAGAACTAGAAACAACCAATCATGAATCATTCAGTTCCATTAGGAAAATTACCCAAAGTATACTTAAAATCATGATATTGCACCAAAAATCACTTTATTCCAAGTTTGTCTTTTTAAAAATGCTTAAAAATAAAACATTTGAACTATTTGGATGAATCAAATAAATGCAGCATGGCTCAGAAACAGTGAACAGAGGAGGAAGTAGTTGGAGATCCATCCAGCATGGTGAAACATCTTTCTACAGCTGATGATCAGAGTAGAGAGGAAAAGTCTGGAGAGGCTGAAAACATGGACATAGTTCAATATCTACAGGATGTGGAAACAAAACTGCCACCAAAACAAGAAAAACGAGACACAAAATGACAAAAACGAGATGAAACTGTCCCAAAAAGACCTGAAACAGGACAAATGTCACAGAAAACAACAAAAGCAACACAAAAAATGACCACAAAGAAGCAAAGGATACTTAAAGAACACAGTTGACGAGTTGTTGTTGATACAGTCAGCATGATTCTGTCTCCTCCTTCATGTTGTTCTGGTTCTAAAAATGACCCACAGTGAGTAAAAATGTGACACTGGCCTTTATCCTTGTGACTGAGATGATGTGGAAAACTTGTGAAATCATCACATGGAGACGGGAAAGACATCAGTTTCCACGTGATGAGGAAACCATGAGGAAAGTCTGAAACTGTTTCAAACTAAATTTGAGAAAATCCAGTTCATCTACTGGAAGACTGAAGACATTTAATCTCAGAGGCTTTTTATTTTAGTGAAGCACGAGAGGCCAGTTTAAAGAAACAAGAAGGAAGAATGGATTTAAAGGGCTCCTCACATCCTTAGTCACTGTTGACATCAGTTTCTGTAACTTACTGAAACATCAACATCATAGAAGGCCAGATGGATTAGATTAGATTAGAACAGATCAAATTAGATTAGATTAGATTGAATTCAACAAAATGCAGTTCAGCATCCAACCAGAAGAGCAAAGCAGCAGTAAAAGCAGTGCAGTGTTAGATATGTGGCAAACAGCTTTAAGGCAGCATGAATGTGCTGAGATATGTGTACAGTATGAACATAGTATGTAAATAGAATAAGCTGCAGGTAATATCAGTGTGTTGGATGGATAAATGTGGATATAAAGACGGGATGCAGCTGGTTAGAAGGTTTTTTTAAAGGTCCATCTGGTTTCTGATGTGGTTTTAAAAGTTTTTGTCTGGAGTAACAATGTGTCATCACCTTCTGTCTACATTCATTCATTCATCTGCTTCCAGAGGGTTTTATGAGTCAGAACTTGTCTTTCAGCCTCCCACTGACTCTGCAGTACCACCTGGTTCATCCATCATTACCTGTTTAGCAGCCGCTGTTCTATTTTCCATCAGCACCTCCTCACTCCTGTCCCTGACTTCAACCTGAACCAGATCGTTATTGTTATAGTTATAATAATAATAACATCTAGACCCCTATGAACACCAGGTTCTGGTTCCTACCAATGAGTCCACATCAACATTTAGTTAAAACAACAAAAAACTGGAACCTTGTCTGGTCCAACTTTAACACATCATATTCTACTGATGTTACAGCCTCAAAAGTTGGTGAAATGTCGACCAAAAGCTGTATTTTAGTAAAAATATAAGACTGTATTTTAGTAGAAATATGGATCCATCCATAGATATACACTTACAGAAACTTTATGGAGACAATATACAAATTTTTTTTTTAGATAAAAATTAAAAATTCTCCACTCTGAAAACATCTAAAATTCTCAAATTTCGGCCAAAATATTTTCCAGAACTTACTTGAGGGTCTCAAATAGTAAATAAATAAAGTCTGGTGTCTGAAAGGACCCAGACTGACCCACTAGAGCTCCTTAATGTTGACCTCAGTCCTGCTTTGGCAAAAATTCACTTTTCTTTGTGTCTGAACTCCCTTTGAAGTCTCCTGATCACCTTCAGAGCAACAATATCTGGTTGACTTCCTCTGGGATCAACAGGAAGACAAAGAAAGTCTCTGAAGTCAGAAAATCACAGTTATTGGCAGTGATACAACAGAAAAAACATTATTTTAGTTCCACAAAGACCTTTTAGAGGCTAGAGGTTCCTTCAAGAATCATTTCTCTAAATGGTTTCCATAAAGAACGACAAAGTCCCTCAAGAACCATTTTTAAAAAGGGTTCCTTTAGGTGTAATAAATGATGCTCCAGATAACTTGAGCAAAAACTTCTTTACAGAATTTGTTCCAGACAGTTCCTACTGAGTCATTTGGACACATTTTTTCACTTAAAAATCTGAGTCATTTTTGACACCTTTATTATATCAATCAAACTAAGGCATTATTGAAAAGCTTTTAGCAAATTTAGCAAATTTTGAATCATTTTGGACAATTTTCGTGTCACAGTGGACCTTAGCTTTGTGTTTTAAGGACTTTATTGGGATCATTATGGGCAGAATTTGGCACGTTTGTCAAATTTTGAGTCATTATTGAAAAACTTTCAGTCATTAAGGACAAATTCTGATGGTATATGGACAAATTTACTGTCATTTAGGACAAGTTTTGTAGTTTATGTCAAGTTATTTTGAACGTTTTGAGTGGATAATTGTGTTCAAATCACCACAGTAGAAAACATCATTTTCTTGAGTCCTATTTCTAACCAGAAGATGCAGGTTTTTGTTGTGAACTCTTGTCTAATTTTCAGTGTCCATCTGGTCCTCTGCAGACTCTGTAGCGCCTCCTGCTGTCCAAACACTGAGTGTGAGCTCTGACAGCTGCTATCTGCTGTGTGCTGTGGACAAAGCTGCAGAGATCACACTGTGGTGGTACAAAGATGAGGAGGTGGTGAACCAGAGCAGCTCTGCTGGATCTCTGCCTCTCACTGTGACCAAGCAGGACCTCAGCTCCTCTTACAGATGTGTGGCTGGAAACCCTGCAGAGAAGAAGCCTCTTCTAGTGGATCTCCAGAAGGTCTGTGGAGAGAACTTCACCAACAGCAGCTCAGACAACAACCAAAGACATCGTAAGATCAGTTCTAACTCTGATTTTTATCATTAAAACATGTTTTTTTGGTGAGTTTTTCTTGACCTCCAGTGTTTTGTTTCACAGATTGGATCATAATAGCAGTCTCCATTGGATGTGTTGCACTTGCAATTGTTCCACTCGTATTTTTAATCAAGTGGAAGTGCTTCAAGAGAAATGAGTGGACAGCTCCAGAAAGACAAGGCAGGTGATTGTTTTGTTGTCTTACTTCCACTGCTTGATAACAGATTTTCATGTTTTTACCACGGTCAGAAACAAAATCGAACAAAGGCAGGAGTAATCATCTAAGAAAAACTGATAAAAACAGTCTTTTTTTCTTTGGGTGATCCTCATCACAACAGACGCTGCTGCAGCTGCTTCATGGTTCCAGTGGACGACTGATCAGATCAAACTGTCCATTCTGGGTTATTAGAGAGAGAACAGTAAACGTTCTCTGCAGTGTTCTTCTGGTGTAAAAGATCATTTCCCATAACTTGATACACGTCTGACAGGATCTGTTTGTGTCATCTGAGCCGCTGTATTCAGATCAGTGAACTGAAGGTGGTTTCCACGTTACTGTGTCTGACTGTAAACAATGGACAGACGTGTTCGGGTTCATTGTTGTGCTGACAACAGGACATTTGAGAGTTTAATGTCTCTGATTTTCTCAGGTGTTTTCCAAAGATCTACATTTCAGACACTAAAGTAGTTTTTGTTTTTGCTGGTACTCACCGCATCGTCATTTCTTATTCAAGCAAAACAGGGGAAATCCATCCATCCATCCATTATCTATACACCGCTTAATCCTCACTAGGGTCGCGGGGGGGCTGGAGCCTATCCCAGCTGACTCGGGCGAAGGCAGGGGACACCCTAGACAGGTCGCCAGTCTGTCGCAGGGCTACATATAGGGACACACAATCACTCTCACATTCACACCTACGGGCAATTTAGAATCATCAATTAACCTCAGCATGTTTTTGGACTGTGGGAGGAAGCCGGAGTACCCGGAGAAAACCCACGCATGCACAGGGAGAACATGACAGGGGAAATCCATTTCAAAGAATTACACGTATGAAGACTCTAAAGAGTGAAATTTGCAGCATTCTAGTAAGGATAGGAGCAACCAAGCAGATACAAGGATTTACTCATTTTTACTTTGTGTGATGTCCATTTATACATCCATCCTTCCCACTTACCCAGGTAAGTGGGAGGCAGAAGATGAAGCAGGTCATTCCAGACGTCCCTCTCCCTGGTAATGCTTTCAATTTCCTTCTGGGGGATCCCGAGGCGTTCCCTGGCCACATGAGATATGAGAGTCCTTGGATGGAGCCTGGGGTTGTCTCCCAGTTGCACATGCTTGGAAACCTCCAAAGGAAGTCCCCCAGGAAGCATCCAAATCAGATGTCGGAACCAGCTCAACTGTTTCCTTTCGATGCAAAGGAGCAGTGACTCCACTCTGAGCTCCCTCTGGATGTCCGAGCTTCTCACCGTATCTCTCAGGCTGAGCCCAGCCACCCTACGGAGTTTGTGCTGAGAGTGCAATCACAGTTCTTACTTTGGTTGTATAGGGTATGAATGGGTCGTATCAACAAGCCCAGTACCCCATATTACCGCAATACCCTCCACAGAGCCCCTGGAAGGACATAGTCGTTGGCCTTTTCCAGACCCACAAAACATATGTGGACTGCCTGATCAAACACTAATGACCCCTTTAGCAGCTCTGCAAGGTTAACCAGCTGGTACACTGTTCCACGACCAGGACAGAATCCACATTGCTCCTCCTGAACCCGAGGTTCGACAAGCGATCAGAGCCTCCCTTCCAGCACCCTGGACTAAACTTTCCTGGGGAGGCTGAGTAGTGTGCCGTCCCCCCTTTTTAAAAATGGGAACCACCACCCTGGTCTGCCACTTCACAGGCACCATACTCCATGCCCATGCCACATTGAAGAGCCTTCTCAGCCAAGTCCAATAATGCCCAGAGCCTTCAGCATCTCGGGGCAAATCTTATGCACACCTGGCGCTTTGCTACTGAGGAATTTCTTAACCCTTTAAACACCAAAGTCGCAATATTGCGACAAGCAACATTGCTGAACATGACAAGGTATAGCTGCAAATATGGTGCCTCATGTAGTTACTACTTTACACCAGGAGATGGCGGACATCTGGAACTTCATTCTGAGCATCATTTGTGGGCGTGTTTTCATTCAAAGTTTTGGAGTTTATAGAGTTTGAAAACCGCCTCCCGGTCGAGGAGACGAGGGTTGCAGTTGGAGCGCAGCAGAGCACACGACAGCACGAGAAAACTCACCATGCCGAGAGGTCTGTTCACCGTTGACAAAGTACTTCGTCAAGTAATGGCTGACTCAGATTCTGAAGAGGAATATTCACCCTCTGATGAAGACGTTCAGTCGTCTAGTGAGACAGAAAGTGACGCTGCGTCTGTGCGTAACGGCAGCGAGTCCGTGCGCCATGACAGTCCACAAGCAGCACATACTGGAGCCGATGATTTGCTTCACCGTGTCCAGGGTGGCAGGAGGGGACGTGGTGGGTGTAGCTGGGGTGGCAGGATGGGACGTGGTGGGTGTAGCAGGGGTGGCAGGAGGGGATGTGGTGGGTGTAGCAGGGGTGGCACGACGGGATGTGGTGGGTGTAGCAGGGGTGGCAGGAGGGGACGTGGTGGGTGTAGCAGGGGTGGCAGGAGGGGATGTGGTGGGTGTAGCAGGGGTGGCAGGAGGGGACGTGGTGGGTGTAGCAGGGGTGGCAGGAGGGGATGTGGTGGGTGTAGCAGGGGTGGCACGACGGGATGTGGTGGGTGTAGCAGGGGTGGCAGGAGGGGATGTGGTGGGTGTAGCAGGGGTGGCAGGAGGGGACGTGGTGGGTGTAGCAGGGGTGGCAGGAGGGGATGTGGTGGGTGTAGCAGGGGTGGCACGACGGGATGTGGTGGGTGAAGCAGGGGTGGCACGACGGGATGTGGTGGGTGTAGCAGGGGTGGCAGGAGGGGATGTGGTGGGTGTAGCAGGGGTGGCACGACGGGATGTGGTGGGTGTAGCAGGGGTGGCAGGAGGGGATGTGGTGGGTGTAGCAGGGGTGGCACGACGGGATGTGGTGGGTGTAGCAGGGGTGGCAGGAGGGGATGTGGTGGGTGTAGCAGGGGTGGCACGACGGGATGTGGTGGGTGTAGCAGGGGTGGCAGGAGGGGACGTGGTGGGTGTAGCAGGGGTGGCAGGAGGGGACGTGGTGGGTGTAGCAGGGGTGGCAGGAGGGGATGTGGTGGGTGTAGCAGGGGTGGCACGACGGGATGTGGTGGGTGTAGCAGGGGTGGCACGACGGGATGTGGTGGGTGTAGCAGGGGTGGCACGACGGGATGTGGTGGGTGTAGCAGGGGTGGCACGACGGGATGTGGTGGGTGTAGCAGGGGTGGCAGGAGGGGATGTGGTGGGTGTAGCAGGGGTGGCAGGAGGGGACGTGGTGGGTGTAGCAGGGGTGGCAGGAGGGGATGTGGTGGGTGTAGCAGGGGTGGCACGACGGGATGTGGTGGTTGAAGCAGGGGTGGCACGACGGGATGTGGTGGGTGTAGCAGGGGTGGCAGGAGGGGATGTGGTGGGTGTAGCAGGGGTGGCACGACGGGATGTGGTGGGTGTAGCAGGGGTGGCAGGAGGGGATGTGGTGGGTGTAGCAGGGGTGGCACGACGGGATGTGGTGGGTGTAGCAGGGGTGGCAGGAGGGGATGTGGTGGGTGTAGCAGGGGTGGCACGACGGGATGTGGTGGGTGTAGCAGGGGTGGCAGGAGGGGACGTGGTGGGTGTAGCAGGGGTGGCAGGAGGGGACGTGGTGGGTGTAGCAGGGGTGGCAGGAGGGGATGTGGTGGGTGTAGCAGGGGTGGCACGACGGGATGTGGTGGGTGTAGCAGGGGTGGCACGACGGGATGTGGTGGGTGTAGCAGGGGTGGCACGACGGGATGTGGTGGGTGTAGCAGGGGTGGCACGACGGGATGTGGTGGGTGTAGCAGGGGTGGCAGGAGGGGACGTGGTGGGTGTAGCAGGGGTGGCAGGAGGGGACGTGGTGGGTGTAGCAGGGGTGGCAGGAGGGGATGTGGTGGGTGTAGCAGGGGTGGCACGACGGGATGTGGTGGGTGTAGCAGGGGTGGCACGACGGGATGTGGTGGGTGTAGCAGGGGTGGCAGGAGGGGACGTGGTGGGTGTAGCAGGGGTGGCAGGAGGGGACGTGGTGGGTGTAGCAGGGGTGGCAGGAGGGGATGTGGTGGGTGTAGCAGGGGTGGCACGACGGGATGTGGTGGGTGTAGCAGGGGTGGCACGACGGGATGTGGTGGGTGTAGCAGGGGTGGCAGGAGGGGACGTGGTGGGTGTAGCAGGGTGGCAGGAGGGGACGTGGTGGGTGTAGCAGGGGTGGCAGGAGGGGATGTGGTGGGTGTAGCAGGGGTGGCACGACGGGATGTGGTGGGTGTAGCAGGGGTGGCAGGAGGGGACGTGGTGGGTGTAGCAGGGGTGGCAGGAGGGGACGTGGTGGGTGTAGCAGGGTGGCAGGAGGGGATGTGGTGGGTGTAGCAGGGGTGGCACGACGGGATGTGGTGGGTGTAGCAGGGGTGGCACGACGGGATGTGGTGGGTGTAGCAGGGGTGGCACGACGGGATGTGGTGGATGTAGCTGGGGTGATCAAAACAGCTGCGGGAGAAAATGCACTGATAATAGCGGCGGAGGCTGCATTGGTGTTTTTGGACCCGCCATAAATGATGATAATGATGGCTGGATTTGCTTGAGAGATGAGGAACAGTATCACAAGTGGATCAGACATTTTGATGAGCCTGTTGGGTGTCGTGGAGACAGGAATCTGACAAATTCTGAGCCACGCAATGCCATCTTGATTGATAAACATCTGTACAAGTTATGTAATCCATATGTCCGCCGCCTGATGACGTCATAATATGCAAATTAGATGAGTGAATTTACTCCCATCACAAACTTTGGATCATACTGATGATTTTACTCATTTACAGTATGCCTTTATCTCTAATCATTTTCAAGTTACAACCTTTTGAAAAAGTGATATCAAAACTGAAAATTTTATTGAAAAAACTGTGGCGCCTAAAGGGTTATGCCATTTTGTATTCGTTCATGTCATTTTCAACAAAATTTTGTTCAAATTTTTTTTAGATAAGTTTATTTAATTTTGGACACTATATTTCATTTTGGTCAAATTATTATTTTGAAAATTTTTTGAGTCTGAAATAAATCAGAATGATCCTGTAAGTTTATTTCTGAGCAGCTTGGTGAACGCAGGCCTTCTTGTGGTCCATGCAGCTGTTGATGATGGTGAAGGTAAAGATCATTCTAGAGAGTAGAAAACAGGATGCAGTGAGGGAACAAGTCTTTGAGGCCATTTCAGACCGATAGGAACAGAAATCATATCTGGACAAATGACCAGAGTAGTGGCAAATGGAGGAAATGATGGGATGCTGACCAGCTGATTTCCCAGAACCATACCGGACTTTCCAGGCAGATATTGACCTCTCAGGAAACAGATGGTGTTGTGAGTTTAACCTTTGAAATCACACTTTCTTTTCAACCAGTCCAACGGATGCAGTGGAAACAAATCAGCACATTATCTGTAGATGAATTGAATGTTCCACAGAGTTCTGAGTGATTCTAACTGCAGACTCAATAACATAAATTAATTCTAAATCAGCATTAAAATCTGGTATTTGATTCAAAATAGAACCAAATCAAAGCTTGAAATTGTGATATTCAAGCAAAATTCACTGTATTCTACATATCTAGTTCAAAAATGTTCTAGGCCTCCTAGCAAACCTGATTCTCCATGACGGACTCAGCTGTGACCAACAGAGAACAACTGTAATAGGAGATCAATAATGCAGCAAAGAGGAAGTTTGCAGAGGAACACAGAGCTTCTTGTTTGATGTTGACAGTTAACTGTAAGTCATTTATCAGGTTACAGCTTCCCTAATTCCAATCTACCTGGGTAACTGTGATATGTATGGGAGTCATTAGTCGCTAGCTTTGTTCTCATGACGCTAACTGAAGTGTGTGCTGCATCAAGTTACCATGGAGACAATATTTGTGCATGAACAGTTTCCCAGGGAAATGTTTTACTGCTGGCTAATACTCAACAAACAGTTTCAGCTTCAGATCAGATGGTGACAGGATATTAAACTGGAACATATCCTCTATACGCCTGTCTTTCGTTTTTTCAGTTCAATACATATTTTTCTATGGTTTGAAAATTCACAAGAGGAAACACTGTTCATTTGTAAAGTGTAAAAGTTGTCTCGAAATTGTAATTTGACTGAGAAAAGACTCTCTGGAGTAAGAAATGAGGATTTGTAGGAGTCTGAATGTGGTGCAGCTTAAAGTACGTCTTAGTAAGAACTGAGCGACATGATGAAGGTATCAGACAAACAAATATCTCATTAGAGCATCTCAGGATGTGGGATGATTGATCTGGTGTAGCTCTAAAATAATGTTTATCGTATTTATTTCTTTAATCGACTGCAGTGTGATTGTTGTCTTCTGTCCTGTGGAGTTCCTCAGGGCTCCATCCTGGGACCCTTTTTGTTCACCTTCTGCTGCTCATGCTGTCTTTATTAGTTCTCTTGTCATGATAATAACTTTCTGAAGTTATTCGCTCTGGCATGTTTCTGTGCTAACTTTCCCTGCAGCTCTTCAAAGAAACCACATTTTTCGAATCATTTCAAACTGCGGTTTTAGAGTCTGACTGAAGGGAAATACAGAAGTTAGTCACTTGGAATGTCTTTGTTCAGCCACAAAATCAAACATTTAAAATGGCTGATGTAAAAATCAGGTTCCTGTGGAGATCTGCTTGGAGCTCAGGCTGAACTGTTGGTCTAAACGTCATTCACGTTCTCTGAATCTTTATATCGAAGGGTTTGAGTGCAGAGTTAGGGCTACTCACAGAGACACAAATATGGAGAAAATAGCAGCTGGAATAAACCAGAATTCCCCTTTTTCTGCCAAACTACACCCTTTCCTGTTACAGCAGCTCAAACTAACCATGCATTGTTTTTTCTTATTAGAGAGTTCCATTCTCTTGACCCCAAGAAGCAGCACAGAACATTTAGAGATGGTTGAGAACTTTGCTGAGCGACAAAGACTCCAGTGTTCCTGCAGCTTTGTTATGCTGACTTCTGTTCAGATTCTGGACTGAATTCAATCTATTTTTCATAGTTGTTAGGGGTTTTGACTGACAGTGTCTGTCCAGTTGAACCCTCAGCTCTTCAGAACAAAGCTGGTGCTGCTCTGTTTGAATGTTAGAACAAGAAGTCTGAGTGTTTTAAATCTCAGGAACATTTTGCTGATCCTTCTTATCTGATTTGTTCTGATGAAGCTCTTTGTAATCCTGGTTTTGAAATGTGCTTCATTAATAAAATTTTATTTATTTACAAGTTAATATTAAACTTTAACTTTGTGTCTTTGCAGATCCTGAGGGCACAAAGTCAGACGTGGAGTACACTGAAGTAAACATCTGTTCTGACAGACACAGTCAGGTAGGTGATGTTTAGACTCTAAAGTAGTATTTTGTGGTAATGATACTTCTGTAGCAGAGATGTTTGCTCATCTGTCCTCCCACAACATCAGTTCATCAAATCTGCTGGGACTTTGTTGATGGCGCCACACCCCTTAACCAAACTATGTCCTGATGATTCACTGGAAACTGTTATTTATTCTGAAAACAGAAGAAGCTTCACTCAGTAACACATGAAGGTTCAGATACAGACAGTTCAAAGAAATGTGGGGAATGTGTTGCCCTTGGCTCTGAGTTAAATCTGAAGACCAAAAGCAGCCTGTATCAGGTTCCAGGACCTCCAGGGTGGAGATGATCTGAAGCTCCAGAACCATCAGTTCCTCCCTCTTTCAAACGCTCCCTGATTCTGGTTCTACTCCCACTTAAATTCTTCTCTCCACTGCTTACTTTCGGTGTTTTTGCTTCTGCAGGGAGGAAATTTACCGGATTCACCAGGATCTGTGGATCGCTCCAATCTGACAACAGTTTATGACAAACTGGAGGCTCATCGGATGGTGCAGCCAGACTCTGATGGTAACGTTTGACAGCAGAAAACAGATTTCTACCATTAATGTGCAGCTGACTGAAACCAAAGATGAAGGAAAATATACAGACCATAATTGACCAGTACTTTTTGTAGATAACCAAAAATACAACCGTCCTGTACCCATTTCAATAATTGCTATTTATTTTGTTGCTGTGATTGTAATAACTTCTTGCACTGCTTTGTTGCTGTCCATTTTTGCATTTCATCTGTTCTCAGAAGGTCTTCACATTTCATCCTTGGTGTTAATAAAGATGCTCTGAATGGAGACGTGGTGTTTACTGTCTCCTGTGGTTCAGACTTTCCTCCCTCACTGAGTAACACATTCTCTAGATGCTGCATCACAGCTGTCGCTAAGTCCTTGTGTAGAAATAGTTCAAACCAGAGCAGGACAGTGTTGTCATTCTGAAATACTGTCTCTGTAGAACCTCCCTGGTTAGAAGAAGAACCGACAGTAGCTCTACATCGTGTTGTCTCTCAGATCCATGAATTCTCTACCAGAGGAACCACAACAACCTCCATCAGTACAATTGCAGCTCATTTACAACTAATTCAACACAAAGTAGGAAGTGATTCACCACAACCTGCCCCCAGAACAGCTGTGATTGGTCGAGGCCTGGAGTCCTCAGACCTCTGAAGGCGTCCTGTGGTTTCAGGGTCCAAGACCTTTACAGCAGAACCCTTAAGTTCTGGAAGTTTCTGGAATCTGGAGGCCGAGTCGACACCTTGAACTCTTGGTTGTGTTCCTCTAATCATCAGTAGATCCATCTGGGATTGAAGCTGCCATGAAGGTGGTCAAAGGAACGTCCACATGAATGCAGGACTCCATGTTCCCCAGCAGAACATCTCCTCCATCCATCCTGCTGCATTTCCTCTGCAGGTAAACAACACACCTGGACGTTCATATGACGGAGAAGGAAACTCCTCAGAGTAGGACTCCTTCTTCCATGTGTCCATGGTCCAGCTGTGATGCTGTAGCAGCTTCCAGTGGTGGACAGGAGTCAGCATGGACTCAATCTGAGATGTTCTGATTTCTTTCCATCAGCAGCTCTTCTATGGGATCAGACCTCCTGCATGAGGGATCCTTTGGTGTCCACATCTCTGGTTCTCCAGTTCTCCTTCTCTGGACACTTTTAATAACTGCTGTAGAACTCCTACTGTTCTGGAGATGTTCTGATCCAGTTTGTTAAAGTCTCTCAGATCTTCCAATGAACCAACTTCCAGAACTGAGCCTTTATGAGGAGATGATCATTGAGCTGGTTTAATGATAATGTTTTTAAACTCAGGGCTGTAAGGACATTTTCAGATTCCATTTGTTTTAGATTCTTCATCTGTTTCATTGTTTTTCATTTTTATTAAAAGGTAATTCAGTAAAATTATCAGTATTCTCTCATATTTTTTGTATATCAGAATCCTAGAGGATCATTAGAAGTTGGTGATGAGGTTGAAGAGTCCAACATGACAACAATAAAAGAACTAGAGAAGCTGAAACTTCTCCAACATTTCTGGGTGAGTTCATCTCGTGTTCACATCAGGAGGAGTTGGGCGTCGTCACAGCTGCAAACCAAGAATTACGTCAGTAATGTTTCAGACTGCTCTAAATCTGGGTGTTTCTCGTATAAAATGTGGGTTAAAACTAAACGTCGTCCTGAAAACTTCAGTTTGATTCCATCTGATTCAGAAGCTGCTCGTCTTTTCAACTTTAGGGACCAGGAATGCAAACAACCATCTTTTCTACATTCTGGTGGATCTTTAAGCACCACTTTGTTCCTTTTCTGCTTCAAGTTATGATGGAAAAGCTTCTTATTTATGCAGCTTATCTCTGCAGAATTCACATAATTTAAACACAAGTTCTCATCTTTATTCTGGTTTTTCACTGTGGAGGACAAATGCATTCAATATTTGTACCAAAATCAGTAAAGTTTGGACAATATATGGAGAATAACAAGTGAAAAGTACACTTGTTTTAACCTTTATGGTTGCTCAGTGGTCTGATGTGCACATTTAAACTAAATCTGGCTGAAATAAAGTCTTGAACTGATGGGTTTTATGATTTTATGATCAATGGATTGCTAAAAGTCCCACATATGTGGCTTTGGTACGTCGATACGACGGTAAAGTTCATGATCATTTCTCTGATCCTGAAAATAGGGTTTAAACGAGTTTGATGAAGACGTGAGCAGCAGGAACTGGAAATGACATTTTCTGGAGTTACTCAGAGACCAAACAGAGAAACCAAACAGTGATCCAATTCCTCCTGAGGTAATGTCATGTTTTCAATGACCTCATTATGTCTACATGTTATAAATAACCTCCATCTACCACATGCTGTTCCTGTTGTTAGGTGACATCAAACACTCTTTGTTTTCTTATCTGCAGGCCGGTTGGTTTATTATCTCATCCTGCAGGCGTCAGCAGGGGTGGACTGGGGCAAAAAATCAGCCCTGGCATTTTTGGCCCAGACTGGCTCACAACATTATCAGCTGACTGAATCAAGCACTGGTTTTTGAATGCAAGGACAAAAACTGACAGAAAGGTCAGATTTTCAGAACAAAAATTCAAAAACATCTTTAGAGACCGATACAAACTTATTGACAAATTTGTGTAAAAAAATGCAATCCAGTAGAGCAGGAGTGTTCAACTAAAATTCAAAGAGGTCCAGTCAGAGAAAATGTATTAAAGCAAACGTCCAGAACATCATAAAGTCTAACTTGAATTAGTGCGATATATGTTGATGTAACCTAGTAGTTTTATTAGAGTCTGCATGTAATCAAGAACTGACGTCAAATCAAACAAAATTCAGTACGGTTCAGAAACATTTTGACAACTTTTATTAATAAATAACTTTTGATATAACTGTACATCTTAAAATAAAGTGCAGAACTTCAAAAAATAATGACTGAACAACCTGAACCAACTTACATCTTTAATAATTCCTAAATCTCAAAAAATGTAAACAATTCGACTCGTTTACAGTTTATTTCCCGTCTTCCATCAGTCCCCTTATATCCCTGCTGCTGAATGAGGGAATGAGCTGCAGCTTGTCCTGCCAGTGTTTTGAATCGTGGTCTGAATGGTGTCAGGGTCAAGACATCTGGGGCTCATTGGTGAGTCTGGTACGATATTTAGTTTGGATTATGTTCATAGTTGAAAAAGCTGCCTCACAGCTGCATTTTAGCCGATCATAGCCAGCATGAGCAGCGATACTTCCTTGTTGGTTTCCTCCTCTCCGTCTGTTCCTCTCAGCTGTTTTCTGAACGCAGAGCTGTGATGTTTAGCAGCTACGATGCAGAGACTTCATTGGCTGAGTAGCATCACGTGGGATGTCTGAACTCGTACCTAATTGGTCTGTGTGTTTCCTGAGCTGATAGTCAATGCCGTAAACACTGGAAAAGCTGCGCCGGGATAATAGAAGCGTGAAATTTAAACTTCTGTTTCAATTTAGTGATTCCAGTACCGGGGGAACCTGTTGACCAGCCCCCACTAGACACCGACCCACCGGGACAGTGTCCGGTAT
The DNA here is from genome assembly GCA_027123335.1 of Amphiprion clarkii. Classification (NCBI taxonomy): domain Eukaryota; kingdom Metazoa; phylum Chordata; class Actinopteri; family Pomacentridae; genus Amphiprion; species Amphiprion clarkii. The sequence goes on from CM049568.1 coordinate 41,560,205, forward strand.
GCCAGATGGCCAGTCCACCCCTGGGTGTCAGTGATCTGTGCTGTAAAAATAGAAAGAAGGAAAACACTGCAGACAAGAGACAGTCTGTAACTGAGTCCTGAACTCTAGTTTTTCTCACATGTAAACTGGTTCCTCCAGGTCTAATGTATTCATAGCTCATATTTTAAAGCTACAATCATCGTCTTGTGCGTCTTTTGTCAACCAGTCAAATCACATTTTACATCCATGTTTGTGCAGATCTGACTTTTGGTTAGAAAATATCATCACTTCATTTTTATCTTCTCAGACGTTTGTGTGAAATTTTGTCAAAATCAACAAATAGATTATTGAGGTTTTGTTCAGTTTGTTTCCTGTTTTATTTTGAAAAGATCCCGCCCTCATGTTGTGTTGTTTAACTTCCGCCTGTTGTCTGTTTTTCTTCCTTTTTAAAATTTCCCTCATTAGTTTCACCTGTTTCTGGTCCCGTCAGTCTGCCTTTATACAGTCCTGCTTCTTCATTTGTACTTTTTTCATTTATATATTATTTATTTATTATTTCATGTTTATCTGATTTCCTGTTCACTTGTCTGAATTCTTCACCTGCTTCTGATTTGTGCGTTTAACATTTGGAAACGTTTCCTTCATTTCTTGCTTCAGTCTGACGCCATACTTTTGGTACCTGTTGGGATTTTTGATTAATCTTCTTTTGATTTATCTGATCTGTAGTTCTGGGATTTTCTCTATTTTCACCATCAAAAACAAAACAACAACAAAACACCCTGAAGCCATTTTAAGGATTCAATATCTCCAGAAATTAAACTTCCCCAGCCATGAAATGTGGTGAGGACTCAGAATGATTGAATGGATCCAACAGAAGGCAGCATTTTAATTATTAATCAGGAAAAAAATTCAATCCAGGCTGGTCAAGTGTCTCCATAAAGTTCCTGTAAGTGAATATCTATGGATGGATCCATATTTCTACTAAAATACAGTCTTTGATCCACATTTCTCCAACTGTTGAGGCTCTAACATCAGTAGAATCTGATGTGTTAAAGTCTGACCAGACAAGCTTCCAGTTTTTACATATTTTGACTTGAAATCTGTTTAAAATGACTCAAAAATGATCCATAATGGCCCAGAATTGTCCAAAATGATGTGAAACGTCCAAAAATGATTAAATGTGTCCAAAATAAGACAAAAATCTGGTCAGAATGACTCAAAATTGCCAAAAGTGAAAAAAATAGATTTGTTCCATTTGTGTTATAATAAAGTGGGAAATGTATTTTGAATCAAACACAGATCTTTAAAGTATCTGTTTGTGCACATTTGTTTTAATTTAACCTTTTAAAGTCTTCCACAGCAGGTTATAAAGCCTCACAGACGTCTGGTTTCAGGAAGTTCCATCCAGGAATCATCCATCAGTTAAACCTCCACCTGGACTGAAGTTCTGCTTCCATCAGGAGTTTCTACATCTTGTAGCTCAGCAGCCTCCAGTCTGTTGGTGTCTTCTACCCCCCAGTGCTGCTGTTTGATCACTGCATCCATCCTTTGGAGTTTCAGCTTCATGCTGCCTTCAGCTGACTCATCAGCTTCTTCTTTAGAGGCAAACATGACTAAAATCAGGTGTTTTGTTTGGAAATTTATGTCAAAAATCAAATAACGCAGAGCTGCTTGGTAAAGTAAAGAGACGCTGGCTAACGTTACCTACAAGTTCTAATAATGTTTGAAAGAAAACTTTAATGTTCAAAGAAAATTTTTTCAGATATTTATCTTTTCTAATAGAAAGAAGGAACGTTTAAACATTGACGAGATGCTCACAAAACAAGAATGTTCTCAAACTAACATTTAAAAAACAGCTTCCAGATGATATGTTTTTATGAAATGTTCCTCTAAAGTGATTCATGGAACATTTTGCCTGGAATGTTCTGGGGATTTTGCTGTTGAGAACGTTCTTCTATGAAACGTTCCCACAATGTCCCATAATAACAAACAAAAGAGGCTCAATGCAACGTTTAGAAAACGCTTTTACAACATCTTTGGAGAACTTTATCCTGCCTTTAAGAGGAACATTCTGGGAACTAAAACATTACTAGAACTACGCAGAACTTTCAGAAAACGTCTTCAGAACAAAAAACCTCCACCTTGGTTTCATTTTGTTCCAAAGAGAAGAAAAGTTCGACTGTAAACAAGCTCTGAAATCTTTATTTTTCTCACATATAAAATCTCCACAAAGTCTAAAAAATGATTTGCAAACCTTATTTTGTGATGTCTTTGCTGTAAAGCCTATGAGCCTGCAGGGGGCGCCAGTGGAGTAGGCTTTATTGCACATGTGCAAGGAAAAAAAAGCTTTAAAGATCTGAAATGTGCAGCAAGTTGAGTAACATTGCACCAAAACAATCCCCCTTCGTCGCTCTTGAGGGGCACCATCACTGCATCCTGGGCTTAGCTCCGCCCAGGAGGATTCTCATTGGTTTAAAGAAACACAAACAAGCTGGAGTGTTTTTCCTTTTGTAGCAGAATATTAATGAGGCCAAGGAGAATGTTCTGTATTCAAAAGCACACAAAAACATAAACCAAACTAACCAGAGAAGAATCTTAGATTTCTGAGTGTTGTTTGTTCTGCAGGTATTTGGTCTTAAATTTGTTTGTTTTTTGTTTTTTTTGCTGTTGTTTGTTGCAGATGACGCTAACCTGGTGAGGACAAATAAATCTAGCAAATACAGGAAAAGATACAGCAGTTTATTTGGAGTTTTCAAATAAACATTAGCCTCCAAAAGAAAGAAAAAAATGCCAAAAATACTGTGAATAAGAAGGAATCAGAGCTGCACTGTGCTGCCTTCTGAACAGACCAATAACAGCCTCTCATTCCAGTTTAAACCGGCCAATCAGGATGCTTCTATTCTACAGTTATATCTGATAACCCACCTACTCATTAAACTCAAATACAGTATAATTTTAGACTTAGACCGACTTTATTCATCGCCAGAGGAAACAAGAGAGTAAACAACAACAAGACAACACAGAATATTAGGTCAGGTATAAAGCGAAGGTAAAATAAAATAAAACAGATTAAAACAAAATAAAATAGATTAAAATAAAATAAAACATAAAAAATAAAATTTATTAAAATGCAATTAAAAGGATTAAAATAAAATAAAAGATTAAAATAAAACTAAAATAGAATAAAATAATAAATTAACACATTAAAGCTGCAAAACAATTCAAAATTTTAAAAAAGTGTAAAATGTTTCATTGTAAAATACAGCATTTTAATGTGGACATTATTTACAGATTTGTAATATTTATAAATATGTTTCTGAGATATTTTATAGAAATTAGCAAAACAAATCTGTAAAATAACAGATGAAAAGTTATTTCTCATTTCCAGTGCCGAATATACTTATGTTTTCTTTCAAATGGCAGCAAATATCTGTGAAGTATTTCTTTTTCTTAACTGATTTTTTCTGATTTAATGCTACCATTTACAATTTGTAAAAATGCAGATTTTTAATGTGGACATTATTTACAGATTTGTAATATTTGCAAATATTTTTCTGTGGTTTTATTAGATTTTGTCTTTAAATTAACAAAACAATCATGTAAAATAAGAGATGAAGAATTAATAATAATACTTAATTTTTTCTTTCAAATGACAGCAAATATTTGTGAACCGATTTATTTAAATAAATTTTTAATTTTTTTTCTGATTTAATGGTTTCATTTACAATTTGCAAAAATACAGATTTTTGATGTGGACATTGTTTTGTTGAGGGTTTTGTCCTGTTATTTTTATTATTATTATTATTATTATTATTATTATTATTATTATTATTATTATTGTTATTATTATTATTATTATTATTATTAATAACGTAGATTAATGCGCTTTTCTCAGTGTTTTTACTCTTATTATATGTTTATTATGGGAAAATTTGTAAAAACAACAACATGAAATTCATTTTTTAATGTTTTATGGACCTGTTTAACGTTTGCAGTTTTTATATCGTAGATTTACTGTTAAATAATCAAAAATTATTATTTTATCCTATAGATACACCATTATTTAACAGTAAATGTGAATTTGTTTCCTCTGTCTCCAGGTTTAAGATCAGAACAAGATGAAACTCTGACAGGGTTCTTTAAACTTCTGCTGCTTGTTTTAATGCGATGAGTGAACTTTAAGAGGCTCAGTTGTGTCTGAAGCCGGTGGAGATGTGGAATTAAACAAACAGTAATTCATTATCACACATCATCATGTTTCTGAGCTGCTTACAGATTAATCCTGATTATGTAAAACATCTTTTCTCTCACACATGTTTTTCTAAATCAGAGATCTGAAGGAACAGTTTCCTTCTTACAAACCCACTGCATTAGCTGAGTACAAGACTCACTAGACCATGAATAAAACATTCTGCTTGAACTTCCTGCTGCAAAGCTGTTAAAAACTGCACATCTTCTGTCGAGGTACATCAGTGGGTGTCCTCTCCACCAGTACCTGGAGAGGACGTCAGTTTAATTCCAAGGAGATCAGAGGAGAGAATAAAATCATTAGGATGAATGTTTGACCAGAACAAGTGTTTCTAAAGTCTGTTTTTAGCTCTGCCATTAATGTTTTAGCTGCAGATTCAGGAAGTCATGTCCTGAATACAGATAAGGTTTGACGCTGGAACACCTACGTGGCTTCAGGTGATCTTCCATCAGTCCACTCCCATTTAGAGCTTCTGGATGTTTGACTTAAACCGATCCAGAACTTCAGACGATACCCCAGTTTGTTCAGGAACACCTTCAGGAGGAAACATCACTTCATCGCCTCACATTCAGACACAATCGTGGATGTTTCTGCAGATAAACTCACCATCTCCTGCCGGCTGCTGATGACCACCAGATGGGCTCGTTGGCCTAAACACTGCTGTCGGCTGGAATTCCACGAGCTCCGAGTTAGAGAGAAGAAGTAACAGCTGCCGCCGAACTGCTTCCATCCGCTGGGACATGTTCCTGAAGAAACACAACAGAGATGAGAGTGTGTAGCTGCAGTGAAGTCCAAAACCAGTAAAATATAACTCCAAAACCAGTCCAAAACCAGTGCAAATCAGTCCAAAAATTAGTCCATGCACTAAACCACATTCAAACCCAGTGTAAAAGCAGTCCAAAATCAAGTCCAAAACCGAGTCTATAACAGGAGTAAAACCAGTCCAAAATCGGACCAAAATCAAGTCCAAAACCAAAGTCACAATCCAACTTTAAAACCAAGTCTGAAACAATAGTAAAACCAGTCCAAAACCGGACCATAACCAAGTCCAAAATCAGTCCAAAACCGAGTCTAAAACAAGAGTAACACTAGTCCAAAACCAAATTCAAAAATAAGTCTAAACCAAATCCAAAACCAATTAGTCCAAACCCAGCCTAGACAAAGTCCAAAAATTAGTTCAAATCCAAGTCCAAATCTAAGTTTAAAACCATGTCTAGAATCAGTCCAAAACAGGTCCAATATTAAGTTCAGAACTAGTCGAAAACCATTTAAAAGTCCAAACCCTGGTCTGATCATTTGGTGTATTTAAATCTTTAAAATAAAATTCTGTTTTTTGCAGTGAGTCTTTGTGAACCGGATCCTCACCGATGTCCTTCAGGACTTGGGTCAATCTGGTCTGTAGCTGGTCTCTCTCACGGTTCAGGTTCTGGTACCGGCCCAGCAGCTGGTCTTTCTCATGGTTCAGGTTCTGGTACCGGCCCAGCAGCTGGTCTCTCTCTGCCGTGTGATTGGCCAGATCAGCTGTCCACTGATGGAAGTCTCTGCTGTCTGAGGGGACAGAACCACATCAGAACCAGAACCTCCTCCTTCTAACTGGACTCTTCTGTCTGTGAAACTCACAAAGTGCAGCGACGGCAACGACTGCAGCCGTCAGCAGGAAGCTCAGCAGCAACAGACAAACAGACCTCAGAGGAAACCGACGTCCAGACTCACTGTCGCCCCCTACAGCTGTGGATCCTGCAGAAGCTTCTGTAAGATGCGACGAGATGAGATGAGATACGATAAGATGCAATAACATGAGATAAGGTGAGATGAGATAAGATAGGATAACATGAGATAAGATGAGATATGATAAGATATGATGAGATAAGATGAGATGAGATAAGATAAGATGAGATGAGACGAGACAAGATGAGACGAAATAAGATGAGATGAGATTAGATGAGATGATATGAGATACGATACAATGAGCTGCAATGAGGAGATAATATGAGATGAGATAAGATGAGAACAGGTTGTGTTCTTTTATTTATGGATTTTTTTGCAGCTTTGTGTTTATTTTCACAAACTCTTATAATCTTATTAAATATATATTACTATAATATTACATGTGCTGCTGAAGGGTCCCACATGTTTAAAAGGTTCAGGCTGAAAATGGCTTTTTGTGGTTTTACTTCCACATGATCTGTTCCTTCAGAAGCTCCAGAAAAGATTTCACGTCTGCTTTCTGTTCCTCATCAAGTTGATTTTTTATTTGACCTGTAAAGCGCATCAGTCAAAAAAATAAATAAATGAAATACCAGAGGCTCTAAATTACCTCCATGACCTGATAACTATGTCCTTAATTAATCATAATAAGTGAAGGAAAAGAAATTTACTCAAGTAGAACTCTGCTTGTACTTTATTTGAGCATTTCCATATTTAAGAAATGTAAAAATTAATAATTAACAGTAAATTCTAATGTATTATGACAGATTCAGAAGGAAAAGCAGCAGATTTAAAGTAGATAAACACCTAAATTCATCAATAATTAGAATTCAATAACAAACATTATTCTGCATTAAGTTGTAGTACTTTATTCTGATGCCGGTACTTTTGTACTTTTACTCGAGTTAAAACTGAAATGTTTTTTGGGTTTTTTTTGTCGAGTATTTCTATACTGTGGAAACCATATTTAATTATTTAATGTTGAATTTATCACAGGAGGAGAAATAAATCCTCTGTTAACTGGCATGTTTGGAATCTTTGCTTGAAATTATACGTTGTTTTTTTAAGTTCTACATTGAAAAATGTTAAATTCAGTCAGTGACCAGAATGATTTCTACCCAGATGTTGGTTCATTTAGTGAAAAAAGTTTATTTTCCTTCTTTTTTTGTTTGTTTGCTTGTTTCAGAATCCTGCTGATGTTTTAACAGCTGCTGCTCAAACTCACCCTGTAATATTCTATATAATAATCAATATAATATTATATATAATATTATGTTTAACATTCAGTATAAAATTCTATATAACATTTTGTATAATTTTATACGTAATCTTCTGTATATTATTTTATTATTTTTTGATATTTAATAAAATATTATGCAGAATATTTTTGGATAATATTATATATGATGTTCCATATAATATTCTGCATATATTTTATTTATTACTTTATATATTATTCAGTATAATATTCTATATAATATTTTTATATATTCTATATAATATTCTACTATACCATTGTCTATAATATTCTATATAATATTTTTTATATATTCTATATAATAGTCTGTATAATATCCTGTATATAAATCAGTATAATATTCTACTATAATATTGTATATAATATTGTATATAATATTTTTATATATTCTACATATTATTCAGTATAATATTCTACATATTATTCAGTATAATATTCTATATGATATACTACATTATATTCCATATATTATTCTATATAATATTCTGCATAATATTCCATGTCCTACCAGTCTTCTCAGGGCTGCTGAGCTCCTCCAGGTTGACATAAATCTGATCTTCAGGCTCCATCTCAGCAGCTCCGTCCTTCAGTCCGTCTCCATGTTGTCCGTCTGAACGTCTGTCCTCCTCACAAAGTCACAGCTGTTTAAAAACGACAAAAAAAAGCAGCAGGTGGAGGTTTCTGTTCCGTATGATCTGCTCATAGCTGTGGTATTTCAGAACTGATGCAGCACATTTTCACTATTAACACAAGTTTCACAGTAAAAAAGATTAAAAACATCATTAATGCACATCAGCGCGTTAAAATACTGATAAAAATCTAGAATGTGGACGAACACGGTCAAAGTTTTAACCAACAAAGCAACATACAAGTTTTATTTTCTTGAAATTTTATGTTTAAATTTGCAGATCAGACTTTATGTCAAACTATAAACTCATTTGTGTTTTATTGGGACATGCATGACCCAATAAATAAATGACCAAATTACGTTCACAGACACAACACTAGATATCTTATTTTATCACTCCATGAATCACAAAACACTCATTACTCTGTGTCACAGACTGGTTTTGTCATTTTGGTTGAATTTTACGTCATTTAGGACGTTATTTTGTCCTAAATCAAAACTTGAGGAGGTTTTTTTTCAGCAAATGTTTGTAAAACTTATATATTTTGGTGATTATGAGCCATTTTCTGCTATTTTAGTCATGTTGGACAAGTATTTTCCATTTTCCTGTGATAGACTGTTACCTGTCCAGGTGTCCCCTGCCTTCACCCTCTGTCAGCTGGGATAGATTCCAGCTCCTCCATGATCCTGATGAGGATTGAGCGGCGTATAGATAATGGATGGATCACCATTAGACACTGGACTGTGTAACTGTGGCTGCTCTTCCTGGAGTCCTTGCTTTTAAGTTTAAAAAAAGATGGAGGACAAAAATGGAACAATTTGGAAGGTTTTCCCAGGTGATTGTGCTACTAATTAAAGAGTGAAGTTTTCTGTGGGCTGCACAGTGGTGTAGTGGTTAGCGCTTTCGCCTTGCAGCGAGAAGGTCCCTGGTTCACATCCCAGCTCGGACCTGGGATCTTTCTGCATGGAGTTTGCATGTTCTCCCTGTGCATGCGTGGGTTTTCTCCGGGTACTCCGGCTTCCTCCCACAGTCCAAAAACATGCTGAGGTTAATTGATCATTCTAAATTGCCCGTAGGTGTGAATGTGAGAGTGATTGTGTGTCTCTGTATGTAGCCCTGCGACAGACTGGCGACCTGTCTAGGGTGTCCCCTGCCTTCGCCCGAGTCAGCTGGGATAGGCTCCACCCCCCGCGACCCTAGTGAGGATTAAGCGGTGGATAGATAATGGATGGATGGAAGTTTTCTGTTGACCAGTTCGACTCACGCAGCTGTCTTTGGCTTTCGTTTGTTTGCTTTTGGCATTTTTATGGTTAAAGTGGAGTCATTTTTATCGGAATAAAAAAAAACTGTATTGTTTGCCTTTTTTGGCCACTTGAGAGCAGCACAGTCAATGTTTTTACCACTTTAGTCTCTTCATCTGTTAAATGCTTCACTTTATTTACCAGCTGGTCACTGTCTGCTGATTGGTGCTGAGAATATTTGCCGACAGAAAACACAGGCGGGGCTGAGAATGAACCACAAGCAGCAGATTTACATCTGAGCAGGTAGAAGAAGAAAAAAAACAACCACAGAACAATCAGGAAACTCAAAACTGAAAAGTTCGTCAGTGTGAGTTAATAAACACAATCAGGAAATGTAGGAAATGTGATAAACAGTCATTGGTAGTGATTCCAGCTAAAGCTTGAGGCTTTATGTTTTGTTTGTTTATGCTTCATGTCAACTTAAAGATGTGTTGGATTTTAGTCGGAGAGTCAAACTCATTTAGTTCAGGTTCCACATTCAGTCCAATCTGATCTCCAGTCACCAGTGAAATCACAGCATAATAACCTATAAATGACCACAACTCCTAATGTTTCCTTTGTTTTAGTGCAAAAGAAGTAGAATTCTCAAAGTGTTCACATGTAAGGACATCTGTGTAGTAATCCTGAGCACCATGCCACACCAACTAAAGTGGGAGCTACTAAGGAAGAAGGTTAAATTGTAAATGTATAAAATAAACACTACTGCTCAAAAGTTTATGGTCACTTAGAAATGTCCTCATTGTTGAAAGAAAAGCAGTTTTTTTTCAATGAAGATAACATTAAATGAATGATAAATCCAGTGTAGACATTGTTAATGTGATAAATGACTATTGTAGCTGGAAACGACTGATTTTTAATGGAATATCTCCATAGAGGTACAGAGGAACATTTCCAGCAACCATCACTCCTGTGTTCTAATGCTACATTGTGTTAGCTAATGCTGTTGAAAGGCTCATTGATGAGGTAGAGGGATAGAGGGGTAGAGAAGGAGGGATGGGAGAAGAGGAAGGTGGGGAATAAGGAACATATAACACACAGTTGATACATGTATGATGAGATAGAATCTATCTTATCATACTACATTATATTCTACATATTATGTAGTATAATATTCTATATGATATACTACATTATATTCCATATTATTCTATATAATATTCTGCATAATATTCCATCATGTATCATCTATCATCTATCTGATAGATGATGCATGCAAAGTACAAGCTAGCATTGAAATTGATTCATAGTTTTCTGTTATGATGTACGGCTCTGGCATAAATATACTACACATATAGCTGGTAGTAAAATTCAAGCAGTATGTAGATTAGCAAATCAAGTAAAGTGAGGGTGATGCAGAGTAAATTGATGGAAATGGGCAGCTGGAAGCAGCTGGAGGAAGGTCAGCAGCAGCATCCCATAGATGGAGATTAGGCCAGTTGGTGGGAGAACAACCACAGATCTGAAGCATCCAGCTCTGGGATCAGGGACACTCAGAGAAAGGACACAGGGAGAAACAGAGTGAATGTAATGCAATAATGGTATATATAGTAAATACATTAGTAGTTAGAGAAGGGCTCAGTGCATCCAGAGAGGTCCTCCAGCAGCCTAGACCTATAGCAGCAGAACTAGGGGCAGAACTAAGGGACGTCCAAGAGGAAGACTCCAGCTGACCCCCTCAGGGTCCCCCAGTCAGCCCTAACTATAAGCTTTGTCAAAAAGGAAGGTTTTAAGCCTGGTCTTAAAAATAGAGAGGGTGTCCACCTCCAGAACCCAAACTGGGAGCTGGTTCCAGAGGAGAGGAGCTGATAACTGAAGGCTCTGCCTCCCATTCTACTTTTAGAGATTCTAGGAACAACAAGTAAGCCTGCAGTCTGAGAGCGAAGAGTTCTGCTAGGATAATATGGTACTATCAGGTCTTTGAGATATGATGGAGATTGGTTGTTAAGAGCTTTATATGTCAGAAGAAGGATTTTGAATTCTATTCTAGATCTAACAGGAAGCCAATGAAGAGAAACCAGTATAGGAGAAATATGATCTCTCTTGCTAACTCCTGTCAGTACTCTGGCTGCAGCATTTTGGATCAGCTGTAGATGTTTCAATTCAATTCAATTCAATTCAATTTTATTTATATAGCGCCAATTACAGTCAAATTGTCTTGAGACGCTTTACAGAACCCATATGCCTGACCCCCAGAGCAAGCCAAAAGGCGACAGTGGCAGGAAAACACCCTTTAACAGGGAAAAAAATCTCGAGCAGAACCCGGCTCTAATGTGGGGAACCCATCTGCTGCTGGCCGGGCGGGTTGAGAGGGACAGAAGAGGTAGAGAGGTAGAGGTAGAGGGATAGAGGTAGAGAGGAAGAGGTAGAGAGGAAGAGGTAGAGGGGTAGAGGTAGAGATGGGGGGGGGGGGGGGGGGGGGGGGGGGGGGAGACAAGGACCATACAACACACAGTATAATTCATGCATGATAAGACAGATGATATATGCAAAGTACAACTAACATGGAAACTATAGTTTACTGCTATGGTGTACAGCTCTGGCATTAAATATACTACATATATAGCTGGTGGTAAATTCAAAAATATGTAGATGAGCAAATCAAGTATAGTGAGGGTGATGCAGAGTAGATTGGTGGAAATGGGCAGCTGGAGGTGGGAGAACAACCACACATCTGAAGCATCCAGCTCTGGGACCAGGGACACTCGGAGAAAGGACACAGAAAGAAACAGAGTGAGTGTAATGCAATAATGGTATATATAGTAAATACATAGGTAGTTAGAGAAGGGCTCAGTGCATCCAGAGAGGTCCCCCAGCAGCCTATAGGCCTATAGCAGCATAACTAGGGACAAACTAAAGGGACGTCAAGAGGGGAAGTCAGTTGTGCAAATGAAAACACCAGCTCACCCCATCAGGGTCCCCCAGTCAGTCCTAACTATAAGCTTTGTCAAAAAGGAAGGTTTTAAGCCTGGTCTTAAAAATAGAGAGGGTGTCCACCTCCAGAACCCAAACTGGGAGCTGGTTCCAGAGGAGAGGAGCTGATAACTGAAGGCTCTGCCTCCCATTCTACTTTTACAGATTCTAGGAACAACAAGTAAGCCTGCAGTCTGAGAGCGAAGAGTTCTGCTAGGATAATATGGTACTATCAGGTCTTTGAGATATGATGGAGATTGGTTGTTAAGAGCTTTATATGTCAGAAGAAGGATTTTGAATTCTATTCTAGATCTAACAGGAAGCCAATGAAGAGAAACCAGTATAGGAGAAATATGATCTCTCTTGCTAACTCCTGTCAGTACTCTGGCTGCAGCATTTTGGATCAGCTGTAGATGTTTCAGAGAGCTTTTGGGACAACCTGATAATAAGGAATTACAGTAGTCAAGCCTAGAAGTAACAAATGCATGGACTAGTTTTTCTGCATCACTCTGAGACAGGATGTTCCTGATTTTCACAATATTTCTCAGGTGGAAAAAGGAAGTCCCACAGATTTGTTTTATGTGTGAGTTAAAGGACATGTCCTGGTCAAAGATAACACTGAGGTTCCTCACAGTAGTACTGGAGGCCAATGTAATGCCATCCAGAGTAACTATATGCTTTGAAAGCAATTCTCTAAGATGTTTGGGGCCAAATATAATGACTTCAGTCTTGTCTGAATTTAGTAGTAAGAAATTATAGGTCATCCAGGTCTTTATGTCTTTAAGACAATCTTGCAGTCTAGCTAGCTGATTAGTTTCATCTGGCTTCATAGATAAATACAATTGAGTGTCGTCAGCATAACAGTGGAAATTAATACAGTGCTTCCTAATAATATTGCCTAAGGGAAGCATGTATAATGTGAACAGTATTGGTCCTAAGACAGAGCCCTGAGGAACTCCATGATTAACCCTAGTATGCTCAGAAGAGTCATTGTTGACATGCACAAACTGGAACCTGTCTGATAAGTAGGATTTAAACCAGTCCAGTGCTGTCCCTTTAATGCCAATACAATGTTCTAGTCGCTGTAATAAAAGTTTGTGGTCGATTGTATCAAATGCTGCACTAAGGTCCAATAAAATAAGTATAGAGACCAGTCCATTATCTGATGCTATGAGAAGGTCATTAGTAACTTTCACCAGAGCTGTTTCTGTACTATGATGCACTCTGAAGCCTGACTGAAACTCTTCAAACAAGCTATTCTTTTGTAAATGTTCACATAATTGATTAGCAACTGTTTTTTCCAGAATTTTGGAGAGAAATGGGAGGTTGGAAATTGGTCTATAGTTGGCTAAAACATCTGGATCTAGAGTGGGCTTTTTAAGTAAAGGTTTGATTACGGCAACCTTAAAAGCCTGTGGTACATAGCCTGTTACTATAGAGAGATTAATCAGCTCTAACATTGAGGAATTAATTAAAGGTAAGGCCTCCTTGAACAGTCTAGTTGGGATAGGATCTAAAAGACATGTCGATGGTTTGGATGTAGAAACTATTGAAATTAGTTCAGAGAGATGTATGGGAGTGAAAAATTCTAAATATCCATCTAGTCTTACAGCCAATTCTAAAGCATCTGTACTTCATGATATATGTGTGATATTTGTAGGAAGGGCCAGATTAATTTTTTCTCTAATCGTAATAATTTTATTTGTGAAGAAGCTCATGAAGTTGTTACTGCTCAAAGCTAAAGGAATACAAGGTTCAACAGAGCTCTGACTCTTTGTCAGCCTGGCTACAGTGCTGAAGAGAAACCTGGGGTTGTTCTTGTTTTCCTCTATTAAAGATGAATAATATGTTGTCCTGGCATTACGAAGAGCTTTTTTATAAATTACTAGACTATTTTTCCAAGCTACATGAACATCTTCTAAATTAGTGGAATACCACTTCCTTTCCAGCTTTTGGGACGCCTGCTTTAAAGTCCGCAGCTGGGAATTATACCAAGGAGCAGGTCCTCTCTGAGATAGAACTTTCTTTTTTACAGGTGCAACACTATCAAGTGTTGTACACAGTGAGGCTGCAGCATTATTAACAATATAATCCACATCTGTGGGGGTAAAATTATAATATTTCCCTTCCATAATATCAGTAAGTGGTGCTGAACTAAATAGAGAGGGTATTATTTCCTTAAATTTAGTCACCGAATTGTCAGACAGACATCTACTGTAATGATATTTATTCTTAACTCCCAAACAATCTGTTGTTGTAAATTGAAATGTTACCATAAAATGGTCAGAAAGAAGAGGGTTCCGGGGAAATACTTTTAACTGTTTGATTTCTATGCCATAAGTCAGAGAGCTTTTGGGACAACCTGATAATAAGGAATTACAGTAGTCAAGCCTAGAAGTAACAAATGCATGGACTAGTTTTTCTGCATCACTCTGAGACAGGATGTTCCTGATTTTCACAATATTTCTCAGGTGGAAAAAGGAAGTCCTACAGATTTGTTTTATGTGTGAGTTAAAGGACATGTCCTGGTCAAAGATAACTCTGAGGTTCCTCACAGTAGTACTGGAGGCCAATGTAATGCCATCCAGAGTAACTATATGCTTTGAAAGCAATTCTCTAAGATGTTTGGGGCCAAATATAATGACTTCAGTCTGGTCTGAATTTAGTAGTAGGAAATTATAGGTCATCCAGGTCTTTATGTCCTTATCATGTTGTTTGTACCTCCTGAAATTAATCAGTTGTTTATGTGTGGTTAGCACAGAGTCAATACTTGTTTTAATAGTCTCTGGAGGTAAAGTGTCTGCTGGTCACTTTCCAGTTGTTGGGTAAAGTCCTCCTCAGAAGGAGGCTGGCCTCTGTAGAAAACACATAAAACCTGCATCCATTCATCGTTATCTCTGCAATGCTGCTGGTTGAAATGACCACTACAATGACACACACACAGGTCAGCTAAATACCTACAATTCTACAATTTCATTTAGCAGAAGCTTTTATCCAAAGCCTTGAAGGTTAGCTGGTCATCAATCAGGACACCCAAGTTCCTGGCAGACTTTGAGGGTTTGAGTGAACACCTGATAGTTTTCTGCTGACAGAGTTACTGTAACTTCTGAACATCCTGAAATTAACAAAGGTTTGTTTGTAGTGAAGTACACAAATATAATCCCACTCAAAGAGCATATCACTGATGTCTATTAGGATGAGATTTTTCATTATCACGGCAAATATGTACACTGAGTAGATCTCAGTGTTTTAGTCAATAAACTGAAGTAATAGCTGTTTGTAATACATGGCTTGGTGGGGAATAGAAACTACAAATCATCCTGAAATGACTTCTTCCAACATGCTTCAGCCTGATTTGGTTACAGATGGAAAGCGAGCGGCCAGCTTTTACAAAAGGCTTGCTATGTAAATATGTCAGACTGGTTCAGCAGCAGATCTCCATGAAGATGATAGGTCTCCAAAAAACAGAATTAAAGCAAAGCAGCAACATGTTGATTCTCATGAGTGTTATTTCTAGTGAACATCAGTGACTGAGGCCTTGTCCACACGTAGCCGGGTATATCACAAAACGAAGATATTTTTCTACGATTCGGCCTATCATCCACACGAAAACGCAGATTTACGTCATCAGAAACGATTCTTTTTAAAAACTCCGACCAAAGTGAAGATTTGCGAATTCTCCGTTTTATGCATCTGCATGTGGACATCAGTAACCGGGGTTTTGAGTTTCGAAACGTCACCGCCTGCGACAAAATATGTTCTTACGTCACATATGCGACCTGTGTTTACATTCGGTAACAGTATGGATGCTCTCACAAGGTTTTGGGCGCTGTTTCTTGTACAGGCGCTTTTTACTTGCTTGTTTTTACAAGCCCAGATACTGCTCCACATTCAACAACACAGGCGAAGGACGACGTTAAGGACGGTTATTCTCCACCACCTTGCTAGGATTTGGGGAACTACTGCCACCTAAAGGTCCGGCATGCTTATGAATGTGCTGAAAAACGCACTTATGCAGTTAGGTGTGGATGAAGTTTTTTTCTAAAAACAAGGTGGTGTGTATGTAAGTTTTTTTCTAGACAGAGGGGGAAGGATATTCGGTTTTACAAAAACCATGCTACGTGTGGACAAAGCCTCAGACAGTCGGAGGTTTGATTAACTACAGCGGTGGAAAAAAGTTCTCGGACACCACATAAATATGTGAAATATTGCAAGAATCACTTTTAGGTCTTCAAGTGTAATTTATTTGGGTATAATCACAGCCATAATACTAAACAAGTCCTAACAAGCCATTAAAAACTTCAAACTGATTGGTTCCATAAAAATAAGACATTTTGAGTTTTGGGTCATTTTCGTAGGATTTAGTTTTGTTAGTTTGTGTCTGTCTAATGCAGCCAGACTTTTTGAAACACAAAAAAGAATTTTCCACAAATATTTCATGATAATATTTGAGATTGTGTAAAATTTGAAGTTCATACAAAAACTTTTTTCCACTACTGTACTAACCTTGTGATGTTCTTTTCACTGAACATCTGATAACTACAGAAAACAATGGATCTGATAACTCTGTAGAAAACCCTACAGACGAACAAACATGTCACACTGAAACACAAACTTCACACACAAAACACAAGCAGCATTCACAAAGAAACCAACATACTAAACCTTCTGCAGAGCAAATTTGTTCAGTTGTTCTTAAAAGTGCATGCAGAACTAGAAAGGAGTGGCCTGTACATAGGTAGGGGATCGCTATTATTGTAGAAACTGCCAGTAATGACTTCAAATTGACCATATATCCATTGCAAACTCAATTTTTCACCTTTATTTTTGAATTAGAATCTGCTTCTCTTGGCTACTGGCATATATGTGAAAACAAAAAGATGCATGCATTTTGGCCTAAATAACACACAGAGTTTATCATCAACATCATGTAGGCCGTTACGTGGCCAAATTGACAATCAGGTACTCACTTGACTGGTGAATGTCTAGAAGACTTTAGGAAAACTTGCCACTCGATAGACCTTAAACAGTAATAACTTACCATACGACCACTCACAAAACCCAGAATTCTCCATGTATTATGTAGCTTGTAAGTCACTAGTGGCTGTGTTTAACCATCCCATCCATCATCTAGAATTACTTAACTCTCATTAGGGTCACGGGGGGCTGGAGTCTATCCCAGCTGACTGAGGGTGAAGACATCGGACACCTGGACAGGTAACACTCTATCACAGGACTACAGTTTCCAGGATTACTGACATAACTCCATCTAAATTGTAAGGGATTTAGGAAGAACATGAACATTGTTTATGTGTGCAAAAAGCTAAATCCTTCGATTTGTACCTTGTAATAAATGTACACAAAAAGGGCAGCATCTGTATCTTTAAAAGGAGGGTCCATTAATTTAAAATGCAGAAATAAGACTGAAATATCACTCATGAAAGGCAAAATGAGCACTACCAAAGAGACCGCAGCGATAATAGCAACCTAAAGCCACCCTAACCCCCCAAAAGTGGCAAATATTTGAACAATTTCATGCCCCATTCAAAC
The DNA here is from genome assembly GCA_027123335.1 of Amphiprion clarkii. NCBI lineage: Eukaryota > Metazoa > Chordata > Actinopteri > Pomacentridae > Amphiprion > Amphiprion clarkii. Next base: position 41,577,788 of record CM049568.1, read on the forward strand.
ATCGTGGTGCTTGCTGCCTGGAAGAAACTCCTATGGAGCGGAAACATTTGGCACAATGTTGGTAGAAGTGTTTGCTGATAGTGTTTTTAAACTTCCAGACAGTGTCTCTAAAGACTTGCCGTCTTGTTCCTGTATGATGGAAACTCCGTACAAGGAGAGCTATGCTGTCCAGTCGGTGTTTGCACCATCAAGACTCTTATCGCCACAGAGTTTATTGAAGACCAGCCAGGAATCCCAAAACCCCGCTTTGAGTCGACACATACAGTTGAAGACAAAATTATTAGCCCCCTATGAAATTTTTCTTTTTTTTTTTCAAAAAAATTCCTAAGTGATGTAAAACAGATCAAGGAATTTTTAAGACAGCTTTTCCAAACATCCTAGTTTTGTTTTAGATGCTGACATTATTTTACTTTGTGCACAGAAACAAGATTATTTAACAAAAAACAAAAACTACCAGGGTCAAAATTATTAGCCCCCTTGATGCTAATAGTCTGTCATGTTTCCTCTTTGCTCAATAACAGCCTGCAGTTGTTTATTGTAGTTTGTAACGAGTCTCTGACATCTCCTGAGGAATCCCAGCACATTCTTCTTTGGCAAGTCTCTCAAACTCCTCCAGATCTGATGGTCTTCTGGCATGGACCCTGGTCTTCAGTTGATCCCACAGGTTTTAATGGGATTCCAGTCAGGGCTTTGTGCAGGCCAGTCAGTAACTTTGGTCTTCTGGAGGTAGATCTTCACCAGGAGCGACATATGTTTTACGTCGTTGTCGTGTTGGAAGACAAAGCGATGACCCAGACCCAGTTTAGCTGCTGACTGCTTGAGGTTTTCTTTCTAAATCTTCATAAATCCTTCTTTCTTCATGATTCCTTCAGCCTTGACAGGATTCTCAGTTCCAGATGCACTGAAGCATCCAACAGCATGATACTGCCACCACCATGTTTAACTGTGGGGACGGTGCTCTTTGGATTCTACATCTCCCTTGTTTCTCCAAACATAAGCAGAGTCTCTACAGCCAAAGTGCTCGAGTTTGGTCTCATCTGAAGGACATGCTTCCAGTCTTCATAATCTTTCTCCAGGTTCTCCTTGAAGATGTCTCTTCTGTAGAAGTGGAGGGCTCAGTCCATTTCTGTGTCTTCTATGGCGCTACAACTCCTGACTTCTCTAAGTCATTAACTAGTGTTCTGGTGGTTGTTCTGGCATCTTTAGACACATCTCTCACGTTTTCTTTCCAGAGTCTTTGGTATCTGTCGTTTCCTCCATCTGCCAGACTTGTTGTGTGCTGTGTGGCTCTCTGAATTTATTTATGAGACTTCTCACTCCACTTCTGGACACTTGGAAACGCTGTGAGAACTTTGTAGACCTTCTCCTGCTTTGTAAACATCAACAAGTCTTTTTCTCAAGTCTAAACTGATTTCCTCTGTTTTTGGCATGATGCTTCTCAAATCCTTAATGAAGTTTTCATGCTGTGTGTAAAGTGAAGGTCAACCCCCAGTTTTAACTTGATTGATTGATTACAAGCTGTGAGCATTACAAAGTTAAAGCATTGCACAGCGGTGGTTTGTGGTTTGACTCAATAAAAAGGTCAGTTAAGGGGGCTAATAATTTTGACTCTGGTAGTTTTTGGTTTTTCTCAAATAATATTGTTTCTGTGTGAAAAGTAAACTAATGTCAGCATCCAAAATAAAACTAGGATGTTTGGAAAAGCTGTGTTAACAATTCCTTGATCGGTTTAAGAGCACTTTTATCAGCATTTTTTTTTTTTTTTTTAAATAAACAAAAATTTCATAGAGGGGCTAATAATTTTGTTTTCAACTGTAGATGCACAGGCATGAACGTGCACGTGACACGTCAACACAGACCGACTCGTCAGTCCCTCTGCACTCCAACTGCACCATCATATTTCACTTTCTTTGCCTCTGGGCCTACAGACAATACTGTGTTTCTGTCTGCCACCGTGGGTTTGGTGGAACAACAAACAAGGAAGTACACTGGCTCGGCTACTGAGACACCACTGACTGAACTAAACAAAAGTTCAAAGCGCTGCTCTTATCATTTATTGATGACAGATTCACTCAGTCTGTGCAGCGACAGAGACAAAGCAGGCGACAGGATAAGAGTTAGCATGACGCTGCCTGCTATGTCACCACCTGTTGGCATAAAATATCAGGAAAAAACGAAGATAAATCAATGGAGAGCAACAGAAAAGCCAACAGTAGCCGTCACTGAGGTAAAAAGTTCAGAGGCATAAGCTGGTTACTCATGAGTGACACGGGTATTTTGAGGAAGAGAACTGATGTAGTTTGAGAGAGAGAAAACATACAAGTACTGCTTTATTCTTACTAAAGGCAAGAGTAAGAATCACGATCTCTCAGTCCTTTAGTTAAATTGTGTGTCTGACAGAATTTAATAAGATTTGAGCTTCCTGAAATGTTGCATCCTCATTGACATCTGGTCTTCAGTGATGTGTCAGTGGCAAACGGAACGGCTCCTAGAACCAGCTCTTTGAAGTGAACAATTGGATCCAGAGCTGCTTTTTTCCCTTCTCTCTTTCTTTTTCCTGTTCACTGATAGAGAGAGAGAAAGCTACAGAGACAACAGGCTGGAAAGGTGAGAATACGAGTGACTGCAGTAAAATTTGGATGCGTTTCAATTCCATGGATAATGCAACGACAGAGTCTAGCAGTCTCTACAAGCAACCTGCACAGGTACATCACAACTGTACACCCATCAGTGCAGCTGGAAGAAAAAAAGACAAGCAAGTGAAGCTGCTACTAATGAAAGCATCAGTTTGTCTACTGTTGCTGCTGCTGCAGGGCTCCAGACTGCCCAAAATGGTGCATTTGTGAGCTTTTTTTGAGACATGAGAGTGAAATTTTCAAGCGGTCACACTGTGCCAGGTCATGATGGTCATTTAGCTGTATTTGTGTCGCTCTAAGTGATACAGGCAGCAACTGTGTTCACCACAGTGGTGGAAAATAGTACTTCTATGTACTGTGGTATTTACATTTATAAATGCAGTCTTCTCCTGAAATGTGGAGCACACCTGCATGTGCTGTTTTTTCATAGAAAAGATCACATGTAGAAAAAAATCACTGGGTTATGCAGTGGACAAATCTGACATTGGAACTGTTTTTTTCCTTCACTTTTGGTCACAGACTTGTCTGAGCAGCACAAAGACCCAGCAGCAGCTGCAGCCTGTGATGTGAGGTGTTTATGGAACATTGGTCAACTGTAGTGTCTATCGATAAGAATCAGACACTGACGTGTTTTGCCTGTGATAAGGTGCTACCAGTGAAAAAGTTCTCCACCACAACCACCTGGACCCACAACCAGAGTCTATGAGACAGTTTGTCTCAAAGGCTATGACTGATGAAGATTCTTTAAGCTCCTCTATGTTGTTTCACTGTAAATAGTTAAACGTTTATGAATATTATACAATCAGAGATTGGACCTTTTTATCAAATTGAGACGGGTATTTGTTTTTGTACTTCAAAATTCATTTCTTGCTGCCCACTGTTCCATGCTGAGTATAATAAGTCATGTAGATTATAAACATTTGATATAAAGTATGCTTTGTACATTAGGAATTTATTTTACACATAATTTTACATTATTTTTGGTAAAAAATTAATTTAAACAACAGAAGACCTGAGGAGCCACTTGTGAGCCGAAATGGCCGGCTGTTTTTAGTGAGCCGAGTCCTAAAAGAGCCGAAATTCAAGTCTTGTTTTGAGCCTCTAGGTCTGAGTCAAGTCTGGTTTAGTGTCCAAGTCTAGTTTAGATTTGGTTTAAAGTAGAGAACCTGGAGAAAACCCACACATGCACAGAGAAAACATGCAAACTCCATGCAGAAAGATCTCAGGAAGGCCTGGATGTGAACTGGGGATCTTCTAGCTGCAAGGCTAAAGTGCTAACCACCAATCCACTGTGCAGCCCTGTTGTGTTTAATCTGCATTTTCTCAACATTTTGTCAATATCACAAACAAGCTGCTATATTTTTATATCTAGGCAGATCACACAACATCCTACCAGCTTGGCAGCATGATTGATACTGACACTGACAGACAAAAATAAGTAGTAAGAAGGAGGCTAATCTGCTGCATGTTGAGAACAGAAAATTCAGTATTTTGGATCAACTGAAGGCCCAAGATGGAGCATGATCATGAGTACCTGCAAAATACAACAGATAACCTAAAGACAAAGAGAATGAGAGAGGAAGTAACATATTCCAGAGATACTTCAGTATCACTACCCAGAACAAGTCATATCTTCAGGATGTTCATCACTGAAGATGCTTCCTCCTGAACAGTTTGGTGACATCCTTAAGGTTCTATTAGGCAGGACAAAGGACAGGTCTACAGGGACACTGACAGACTTTTGTTTGGCTGTGGAGCAACTACCCTTACATTAGGGAAAAAAACTGTCAATTTACATGCACTTTTTCAAACAATAATTGCTTTAAATTTGCATGTGTTCAGTATTTACCACAGGATATTTGACATACAACATGAAATCTGCTTGTCAGCTCTCTTCCAGGAGTATGAAAACTTTGGAAGAAATGATTACTTACTGTAGAGTTTTAATGAAAAGTACATTTGTTTTTGCTGGAGTTCTGACAGACACCTTTTATTCAATCCCTTAATTTTAACATTTCCAGTTCATCTCACTGATAACATTGAGAGAAGTAAGCATTAACACTAAGAAGAATACAACCAGGAAATATAAATGTGGAAAAGTAGTGACTTCTAGGCAGATAAAAGTGTGGAGAAACATGAGTTACATTTACCTCAGCAGTTATCTGCAGTTTGTGACATTGACTTGGCTTTGATGGATGGGAATATTGAATATTGCTAGAGAGTATAAACCTACAGTTGAATGAATCAGTCCAGAATTCCTCTTATCTGCTCAGACAGGTTGATTTTGCTCCATTAGTAATATCAGTGCACTATAAAGTGGCTATTTAACAGCCTGTTGTAGGATAATTGTAGTGATAGCTTCTCTATTTACTGTGTAATATGATAAAACCCAGTGTATTGCATAGGCCTAAATACACTCTCAGTCACAGCGCCACCTGGTGGACATGCTGGGACTCGCTGACCAGCAAGGATGTGAGGACCGTCCAACGCCTCCTAACTCCTCCAGTAGCTTTGAGAAAGTCCACATAAAAAAATTATATATCAAAATGTGTAGCTATAGATCAGGAATGGTGTGCTGTGACTTCTGGTAGCAATTCGCCCTACGGTTTTTGTAAAATTTTCAAAAAATTCTGTTAAAAATCCCCATTGAAATGAATGGGAAGTCGGCCGGACAACTGCCTAAACCAGCCGTCTTTGGCCCCTGTATCTCCAGCAGATTTTACACTAGAAACTTCATTCGAAGTATAAACGGATCACAAGGCTTTGAATGTTCTCCCTCTACATCCATGTTTTCATATCTGTCCGAGTTTTTACAGACACAGCTTAAGTTTTATCAACAAGCATTTTCGTTCAGCTGGAGTGGATGACATCATCAACTCTAAATTTTGACCAGAACATTTTTTTTTTTAGTGCAGTTAACATCGTCTCCTTCTCATAATTCTTCTTCTACATGAACAATTAATACATTAAAATGCAGATATTTTTGTCCTCTTCCACCCAGTGTGAGCCTCATTTCTGTAGGATTTATAGTTTTTTTATGAATCCGCTCAGAAACTCTCATTGACTCCCATTATATCTGAGCTCTAATAACCTGCCACCAAATCTGTAGAAATCACAGAATGGACGTGAAAATACATCAGAACGATCACAAGAAGATTCCACTTCACACGGTGAAAGAATTTTTCCTATACGATTTTTAGTTTTAGAGCTGTGACAGTTTATTGGAGGGTCTAATCCTCCATCTGACTGTCTGCTCTGCTCACTGCAACCAACTGGTGCCTCGCAGCTGATTGGCTGATTGGAGCACCACTTCCTCATTCAGAATCAGACATGGCCGCCTCCATGGACTCCATCACGTTACTGTGTTCTCTATCAGCAGGACAAATCTAGCAGCAGATTTAAGGTAACTCAGGTGAGCTCTCTGCAGGTGTTTCTCACTCAGTCCTGCTCTCTGCAGGCTTCAGCTAAAATAAAACATCAAACAGCGCCACCTGCTGTTGGGTTCCACAAATAAATTCAGCAGCTCAAGAAGCTGCACATAAAAACAGACAAATGATTTCCTCAAGTTTCTTTATTCATGTCAACACACAGGTTTCCACATGAACATTTATTCTGCACATTAAGAGACGTTTCCCTAAACTACTGTACAAAAACTTATTTATCTTTGAATATTTTAAATGTTTTACGCTGTTTTTCTTTGTTTTTAATCACTTTAATTCTCCATCTGAAGCACAATAAACCTGCCATGACTAAATATGACATTTAATCAGCCACAGACTTTTAAAAATACAGTTTCTGTCTTTTTTTTATCGCTGTTGGTGCAAATTTCTGAATGCAGAGCTGGATTAAAAGCAAAGACATTGGATGTAGAAGTAAAACTGTATTTATTATTAACAGTTTAATCAAGTATAATGTGGTTTTCTGGTAAACGTCTGCACATTAGAAGACGTGTAAAGTTAAAATATCCTGAACTGGCTTCACATGTCTACACAAAATGACTAAAACTCCTTAGTTTAGCGGTAAACTAATGAAAAATTATGAACCTTTTCATGAAATCCAAGGTCTTGACGTAATTTCTTGAAATGAGTGTAAAATACTGATAAAACTCAATGTAATATGTCATTTTGCATTCGTATATATTGTGATACGGTTGAAGAATTCACGGAAATATTGTAAATTCAAGTCCTGCATGATGTTCAACTTCAGATAAATATTAACTTCAAGTTAAAAATGGACTAAAATAAGTTCCTACTTTATTTCAGTGCAGTTGGTGGTAAAAAATTTAAAAATAAAAAATGTGATTGAGCTTTTTTACACTCTCAAACTAAAAAATTAAAGATCATTCCACCTCAAGTTAACTAATTTTAAAAATATTTCACACCTGACCATCACATATTTATCAGTTTTTTTCTGTGCAGATGTATGTTGTTAAGTTAAACGTGTAAAATTGTTGGTCTCAAGTGTTAAAAGTTTTTAAAAACTAATAGAGAAGATGGAGTCGTGTCGATTTTGCATCTTTTTCTTCATCCCAGTGGTTTAACCCGTCGTACCTGCTCAGTGCATCTTCAAATATTGCCCATAAATGCAAAAAACGGAACTTTAACATTATTTTTCTCATAAATTAAGCCTCTGAATGACACCAAACTCCACACTGTGCCACCACAAGGAACAAAATTGGCTTCTCAGGGTGAAAAATGAACGTTTTATGGTTGGTGGAATATTATGGCAGACAGAAAAGGGACAATCTTTGGACCATATGTCCATCGTCCCCCAGCTGGTTTGTATGATTCTACTGGAGACCAGATGTTCAGATCAATGAGAAGATAAAGTTCCAGGACTCCAGCTGCTTCATTTTGAGGTTATTGATCCGATTTGTGCGAAGAAAACGATGCAAAAAATCCTCATGTTTAGGAATATGTAATCTAAAACGAATGCTACCTTTGAATCAATCAATCAATCAAACTTTATTTGTATAGCACTTTTCATACAATAAAATTGCACCACAAAGTGCTTTACAACATTAAAAACATTGAATTAAAAACAAGAAAACCTTTCCCTCCCACCCTGGGAATATACACGCAACTGCACACACACACGTATAAACACACACGTATAAACACACACGCATAAACACACATGCATAAACACACACACACTCTCACCACTGACTGTAGGGAGACATGGCATGGCACTCAGGATCATGGAAAACGCCTCCATTGGGGTCGTCCACACTGGGAGGAGTCTCAAGCCATGACCGCTGGGGGCGCCGGCACCTGGACCCCCTGGACCCTGACAGACAGGGAGACCCCCACACCGAGGTGGGGACCCCCCAACCAGCCGAAGGGACCCGTGGACAGCACCCCAGCAGCAGACCGGACACAGCCCCCAGTGTGGAGGACCCCCCTGAGGAAACACTGGAGTTTAAAAACTTTAAAGTATGAGATAAAAAGGGCCGTACGATACTCAGAAACTAGTCCTAACCTAGCCTAAAACCAGTCATAAACCAGTCCTGAAACAGTCCAAAACCAGTCCCAAACCAGTGGGAAACGAGCCCAAAACCAGTGGGAAACGAGCCCAAAACCAGTGGGAAACTAGTCCAAAACCAGTCCTAAACTAGTCCAATACCAGTCTGAAGCCAGATAAAAAAGTCCTAAACCAGCCCTAAACCAGTGATAAACCAGATGATAGATAAACTCTGATTCTGGACCATACTTCCATCGTCCTCCAGCTGGTTTGTATGATTCTACTGGAGACCAGATGTTCAGATCAGTGAGAAGATAAAGTTCCAGGACTCCAGCTGCTTCATTTCTCAGGTTATTGATCTGATTGGTGTGAAGAAAAGAAGTATGAGATAAACCAACACAACTCCATCCTCTCTATTAGGAATACTTACCTCTAAAACTATACCTTTGAGCTCAGATTTTCCAAGTTTAATTCACTTTAAATAAAAATATTCAGACTGAAGACGGTGTGAAGCCTTCAGTGTCAGATCTTTATAAAAATCATTAAATCTTCATTATTTTCCAGTGTGGAAAATTCATGGAGAGTTTCTGACATCCTTGAATGTTTGAGGACATCAGAAGTGTAATCTAGAAGATGATCTAAAAGACGTAATCCAGCATGACGTGTGGTGGCTGGTGACCCTCAACCCTCCATGGATTCATGCTGAGGACGGCTTCCCTCCAGTCCGACTCCCAGCAGCTCCTCATCCACCATCTGAAGCATCTGAAGGCCAGGTAAAGGGCTCCAGCTCCCAGGAGAATCCTCATCAAGCCCAGTCCTCCTCCTCTTCCTCCTCCGTCCTTCTTCTTTGGTTCTTCTGCAAAAACTGGAGGCAGAACTTCACAGTGAGTTTACAGCAGAAACAGAACTGAGCTGTTCCTATTTTTATTTTTTTATATTTTCATTTAAAGCTGAGAATTAGAAGCTTTTACTTAATATCTTAAATTCATCTTTTGTGTTCAATTGTGACTCTTTATTCTATATTTATATAGCTAACGAACATTAGCCAGCTAACAAACATTAGTCAGCAAACGAACATTAGTCAGCTAACGAACATTAGCCAGCAAATGAACATTAGTCAGCTAACGAACATGAGCCAGCAAATGAACATTAGTCAGCTAGCAAACATTAGCCAGCTAACGAATATTAGCCAGCTACTAGCCAACTAATGAGCATTAGTCAACAAATGAACATCAGCCAGCTAACGAACATTAGCCAGCTAACGAACAATAGCCAGTTAACAAACATCAGCTGGCTAATGAGCATATATTTATCTACATACATACTGTCACATTACATTTTCTGTATTTTTTTATATCTTATTTAATTTTATTTTAATTGTGCTGTAACTCTCTATTCTAATTATTTTATTGCTTTATTTCATTCACGTTTGCCTTTTTATTCTTCTTAATTTACTGTTCATTTCCACATTTCTGTATACCTTCAAATATATATATATATATATATATATAAACATATATATATATATATATATATATATATATATATATATATATATATATATATATATATATATATATATACACTGTCACTTGTATATTACATAGTTTTTTCTATATTATAATGGATATACTTTTTATATTATTTCGCTTTATTTTAATGTAATTTAATCGTATTTAGTGTTTGATGTCTTTATTGAAATTTTAACAATATAGAAAGAATAAAAAGAAATATAAAAAAATACAAACACCCACCCGCATAAAACAGATTGATCAATCCCTACTGCCACTTACAGAAAAGAAAACACTGTTTAAAACACAAAACATAGACCGTCAGTAAACAAATCAACCAGACTACTGAGCCTAGTTATTCTCTTACCGTTGTTGATGGTTGGCTGAAAAAAGTCAAAAAAGGCCTCCACACCTGATAAAACATTTTCTCAGAGCCCCTCATTACAAATCGTATTTTTTCCAACTTAAGATGAAACAATACATTTTTAATCCAGTGTGACACTGTGGGTGGGGCAGCATCCTTCCATTTCAGTAGAATTAGACGCCGTGCTAGCAAGGTTGAAAAGGCAGTAAGTTTTCCACCCCCGGCAGGAAGTCCGAGCTCCACATCAGTAATCCCAAAAAGAAACAAAAGCGGATTCAGGTTTAAACGGACTCCTAGTATACAAGAAAGTGCTTCACGTATACCTTCCCAATATTGTTGTATTTTAGGACAGGACCAAAACATGTGTATTAAAGTGGCCTCTGCTGATTGACATCTGTCACACGTCGGGTCAATATGGGGATAAATCCTAGCCAGTTTAGACTTGTGGAGATGTGTTCGATGCACTACTTTGAATTGAATAAGAGAGTGTCTTGCACACATTGAAGATGAATGAATTTTCCTAAGAATATCAGCCCATTCTACTTCACTAATACTCATCTGGAGATCCTGCTCCCATGCCTCCTTAATAGTAGACATAGAGAAGACATCCATTTGGGAAATCAAGCGCAGCATTAAAGAAATAACTTTCTTTTTTGTTGGGTTAAAAGACATCAGGTCATCAATTACATTATTGGGAGGTTTGTCTGGGAACCCCGGGATGGAACCTGACACAAAGTGTCTCACCTGTAAGTATCTAAAAAAACTAGAGGGTTAAATGATATTTGACTGACAGCTGTTCAAAGGAAGGCCACTGAAACTTTTCAGCCCCTGTCTGAACCACGTACAAAACGTGGTATCCTGCAATGAAGGAGGAAAAAAATTATTAGACATTATTGGACTAAATAGACTCATATTTTGGAGATCAAAATGTTTCCGAAATTGTGAGTATTTTTTAATTGAGTTATGAACTATAGGGTTGTTAATGGTTAAGTTTTGAAGCAGTGGAACCGATGCCCCAATTATATCCAGTAGAGATAAAGAGCTGCAGGAAAGTTTCTCCAGCTCAACCCATGCTGGCCCACTACTGTCAGAATGACCCACTTCTCGCCCGTTTCCCCCCTGGACCTGCCCAAATTCATCACTGGAACTAAAAACTCCACATCCTGCCTGGACCCCATCCCCACTGCCCTCCTCAAAAACTGCCTCCCTGTTATCTCCCCTCTCATCTCTAACATCATCAACACTTCCCTCAGTACTGGCTGTGTCCCCTCACCCCTCAAGCTCGCCTCTGTCTCCCCCATCCTCAAAAAACCTGGTTTGGATCCAACCTCCCCTCACAACTTCCGGCCCATCTCCAACCTCCCCTTCATATCCAAAACATTAGAACGTGTTGTCGCTGCCCAGTTGAAAACTCATCTCACCTCCAACAACCTGTATGAAACCTTTCAATCCGGATTCCGCTCTCATCACAGCACTGAAACTGCTCTCCTCAAGGTCACCAACGATCTCCTCCTCTCCTCAGACTCTGGACAAGTCACCATCCTCATTCTTCTCGACCTCTCTGCAGCATTTGACACAATAAATCACTCCATCCTCCTGTCCCGCCTTCAATCCGCCATTAACATCACCGGCACCACCCTCACCTGGTTCACATCATATCTCACTAATCGACAACAATTCATCAAGGTCAACAACTGCACATCCCCCACCGCCCCCCTGTCCCATGGTGTCCCTCAAGGATCAGTCCTTGGCCCCCTCCTCTTTATCCTGTACCTCCTCCCCCTCGGCAACATCATCCGCCGCCACAACCTACACTTCCATTGCTACGCCGACGATATCCAACTCTACATCTCCACCAACACCACCGCCACCACCACCCTCCCCTCTCTCTCCAGCTGCTTGGCCGACATTAAATCCTGGATGAGGAAAAATTTTCTCCTGTTAAACTGCGACAAGACTGATCTCATCTTTATTGGACCTAAATCACTCACACCATTTCCCCACTCCCGCATTACCATTGATAACACCACCCTATCTCCGTCCGCTCACATCCGCAACCTTGGTGTGATATTTGACAGCAACCTCACTTTTGAACCCCACATTTATCAGATCACCAAAACTGCCTTGACTACTGCAATAGCATTCTCTTCGGCTCCACCTCCAAAGTTCTCAATAAACTTCAACACATTCAAAACTCTGCTGCCCGACTCCTCACCCGAACCTGTTCTCATGACCATATCACCCCCGTCCTGCAAAACCTCCATTGGCTCCCCATTTCACACCGCATCCAGTACAAACTGCTTCTCCTCACCTTCAAGTCCATCCATAATCTTGCCCCCTCTTACCTTACCGATCTGCTCCTCCCTTACACCCCCCCCAGGAATCTCTGTTCATCCCACGCAAACCTCCTTTCCATCCCGCACAGGACCAGCCGGCGACATTGGGGGGACAGAGCCTTCGCCATTGCCGCCCCCACACTCTGGAACTCACTCCCCCATGCCCTCCGTGACTGCACCAACCTCACCACATTTAAATCCCTTTTAAAGACTCACCTTTTTAGATCCGTGTTCCTTAAGTGATTCTGTATTTTATCTTGAACTTGTTTTACTATTTATTGATTTCAATTAACTGTTTTGTTTTATCTTGTTGTATTTTATGTACAGCGTCTTTGAGTTATTGGAAAAGCGCTTTATAAATTAAATTTATTATTATAATATATCCAGAAGGACAGACAGCAGAGATTGGCTGCCCAATAGTAATGCCGAAAGTTTGGGAGAGCTAGACCACCATCTTGCTTAGATTTCTGCAGGTGTTCTTTACGCAGACGTGGCTTTTTGCCGTTCCATATAAAGGATGAAATTATCGATCCAAGTTTTTTAAAGTAACCCTTGGAGATGAACACAGGGAGGCTCTGAAACAAATATAAGTATTGGAGCAGCACAGACATTTTAAGAACATTCACTCTGCCAATCAGAGAAAGTGGAATGAGTGACCATTTCGACAAGTCCTGTTGAATCTTAATTTGTAGTTTGTCAAAGTTGTTTTTAAAAAGATCACTAAAATTTCTTGTCACACTAATGCCAAGATAGCTAAAGCTATGTGTAGCAATCTTAAGTGGTTATGTAATATTTTCTAGAGCCGAATCAGACAGGTTTAGTGGCAGCAGTTCGCTTTTATGTAAATTTAATTTATACCCTGATATTTCTCCAAACTCTGTGAGGAGCTCCAGAACAGAGGGAATAGTTGTCTCAGCCTTAGACACAAACAGCAAGAGATCATCAGCGTAAAGAGATAATTTATGTACAGTGCCATACCTTTCAATGCCATGTATAGAGTGGTTATTTCTTATGGCTATGGCAAGGGGCTCAATAGCTAAGACAAAGAGCAAAGGGCTAAGCGGACATCCCTGCCGAGTACCACGATGCAACCAAAACAGTTTGGAATAATGATTACTTGTTAATACCATTGCCAAGGGACAAGCGTAGAATAATCTAACCCATGACATAAATGTATTACCAAACCAAAATCTGCGGAGAGTCTCAAACAGATAGTCCCACTCCACTCTATCGAATGCCTTCTCTGCATCCATGGAGAGAAGGCATTCAGAGTCTGACTGACTTGGTGTGTATATGACATTCAGCAGACGGCGGATACTAGAAAAGGAGCGTCGATCTTTCACAAAACCCGTCTGATCCGGACATATTATATTGGGCAATACCTCTTCTAAACGACGAGCTAAAACTTTAGCAAGAATTTTATAATGGCAATTCAAAAGCGAAATTGGTCTATAAGATGCACATTCCAAAGGATTTTTATCTTTTTTCGGAAGTAGTGTTATACAAGCTTGAGTCAGAGTGCTAGGAAGAGATCCCCTGTTAATGGACTCTGCACATACTGCTGTAAAGATGGGTGTTAGTTGTTCAGAAAACACGGCATAAAATTGACTCGGCAGGCCATCAGGGCCAGGTGATTTCCGAGGTTGTAGTGATTTGATTGCCGCAGCAATCTCCTGCTGCTGTATTGGTGCATCCAAGGCAGACACCTGATCTGAAGATAAGGTTGGAATTGGTAAATCCCTAAAAAAGTTGGAGAGGAGAACAGGCTCACTGGAATTATTAGAACTATACAAATCTTGATAATAGCGCTGAAATGCTTCATTTATACCTAACTGATCAGTGACCGTCTCACCATTTTGGAGTGTCACCCCGTTAATTACTTGTTTTGCTCTGGCGCCCCTCAACTGCCTTGACAGAACCTCCCCTGCCTTGTCCCCTTGTTCGTAAATATGACTACGATTCTTTAACAGTAAATGTTCAATATGATGTGATGTAAGTATATCATATTCTGAACTAAGCCTTAACCTCTCTTTGTAAAGAGCTGGAGATGGAGTTTGTATATTTCTATTATCTAAATCAGCTATTTGTTTTTCCAGTTCCACTTGTTTTAATTTGGAGTCCTTCTTTTTTTTTTAGCCATTAAAGATATTAATTGGCCTCTTAAATATGCCTTAAGGGCTTCTCAGACAGTCAAAATAGAAACATCTGGTGTGATAGAGAGAAATTTGGTCTGACATAAAGTTCAAAAATTTTTCCTCAGATAATAGAAGAGAATTGAATCTCCACATTCGTCTGGGAATCCCAGAATCTGGAATGTTCAGTTTAAATAAAAGGGGAGCATGATCTGACACTACTATGGGTTGGTATTCACATGACTGAACATCTGATGTCAGTTTATTATCAGTAAAAAAATAGCCAATTCTACTATACGTTTGATGAGCATTCGAAAAAAAGGAATACTGTCTGTCTTTTAAGTGCAAAAAACACCAGGTATCCAGTATGCCATAGGTAGAAAGAAATGACTGCATATAAGTGAAAGATTTAGAAGTTACATATCCCGGCCAATTTAATCGTATTTAATTTTATTTAATTTTAATTTTATTTAATTGTGCCGTAACTCTTTATTCTAATTATATTATCGCTTCACTTTATTCATGTTCGTCTTTTTAGTCACTGTGTTTTATGGTGTGTATTTTTGGTTTCCAATATTAATTGGGCTGCATTTTATTTATTTAACTACATTTAAATACACTATGATAGTAATAAATACTGGTTTCACGGTGCAAGATTTAAAAAATAAAGCTGATTTAAATAAATTGTTAGAGTTTAAAACATGATTCTTATGATGGGTTGTGTTGAAATGGTAGATTTCTGTCAAGGGGTAAATACTTTTCCACAGATTGGACCTCTACCTGGGTATCTCTGCTCCCAGTAGGGCTCCCAGTAGCTCCTGGTGACTGCTCTGGTCTTCTTCTTGGTTCTGCTTCTCCTGGGCTTCACGGCTCTGCTGCTGGGCGTCGTGTCGAAGGTCCACCGCTGGTCGAAGTTGAACGGCTCCATGAACCGGTCGAAGCCTCCTGAGAAGAAACCGTCTCCGCTGAAGGTCTGCAACATGTCCAACACCTCCTGGACCGACGGCTGCTGCACGTTGTCATAGTAACCCATCTGGTTGAGCAGCAAGGACACATCCAGCCGCTGGTCCTGCAGGACCCGGATCAGATCGCAGCGGATCTGGAAGGTCCGGTCGGCTCTGAACCTCCCGAAGGCGTCGCTGTCGTGCTCGGTGACGTAGACCGCCTCCACCAGGCGGCTCCTCGCCCGGTAGCTGATGATGATGCGGTCACTGTTGTCGTCGCCATAGTTACCATCCAGCCCATAATTCTCTCTGACGTAGGCGGGAAGGTCTGCGGAGGCCGGGTATGTTTCAGTGTTCAGGTTTCCCACCTCAAAGTACGAAACCTGGAGGTAAAAATAAAAAAAATCTGCTTTAAAACTATTCAGGAAAACTTCTTTTAAAAATTCTTGAACAATTTATTGTCATTCTACAGATTTCCCTGTATGTTAAATTACAGATAACTAGTAAAATCACAGAAAAAAAATTCAGTTAATTTACAAGATAATGATCCTAAAAACAAATACAAAAACAGAAAAAACTGTAAATAACGTCCATATCAAATATCTGTACATATCTTACAAAAATAAATTAAATTACACTAATTTAAAAAATATCTAAATAATTGACAACATAAATGTTATTTTACAGATATTTGCTGTTATTTATAATATTATGTATTTTGAATATTTAAAATTCGTAGTATGAATGATTTTTTTTGACATAGTCTATAATTTACATTGGCCAACTAACGAACATTAGCCAGCTAACAAACATTAGTCAGCTAACAAACATTAGCTAACCAACAACAGTAAGCTAACTAACAAATGTAAGCTAATTTTAAAAACAATGTATTTTACATTTGCTCGGTTAAAAGTAAATTTAACAATATTAGCAGCTTGAAGTTGGTTGTATTTAAGTAAAAATATGATTTTATTTCATATTTGACACATCAGTTAGCTAACCTTAGCCAGCTAACGAACATTAGCTAACCAATGAACTTTAGCCAACTAACGAACATTAGCCAGCTGATGAGCATTAGCTAGCTAACGAATTTAGCCAGCTAAATAACATTAACCAGCTATTAGCCAGCTGATGAGCATTACCTAGCTAGCAAACTTTAGCCAGCTAACGAACATTAGCCAGCTAATGAGCCTTAGCCACTTAATGAACATTAACTAGCTAATGTACATTAGCCAGCTAACGAACATTAGCCAGCTAACGAACATTAGCCAGCTATTAGCCAGCTAATGAGCATCAGCCAGCTACTGAGCATTAGCCAACAAATGAACATTAGCCAGCTAACAAACATTAGCCAGCTAATGAGCATTAACGCTAATGAGCATTAGCCGGCTAAAGAACATTAGCCTGCTAATGAACATTAGCTAACCAACAACAGTAAGCTAACTAACAACCGTAACTTAATTTAAACAACTACATGTTTAACATTTGCTCAATCAAAATAACTTGAACAATATCAACAAATAAACTAGATATTTAAATTAGTCATTACAAAATGTGTTTACTCTGTTTTTGTCACTGCAAAGCTAACGTTGGCTAGCTTTGCTAAATAATGACATAGACATAGTTTAGTTGTATTTAAATCATCTAAATCTTTGCTATTTCCCAGATATTTGTTATATAATACACAAATAAATAAACAAATAAAATAACCAAAACTGTAAATAATGTCACATAAAATATCTGTATATTTACAAAAAGTGATTTGGTCATTTATAATGTTAAGTGTGAAATTACACTGTTTAAAAAATATTTTTTACTGTATTTAAATCCATTAAAACCATGATAATTTTTCAAACATTTTCTGTTATTTATAATAAAATTATGTAGATTATAGAAGTTAATTTACATGATAACAACAAAAATCAACAAATAAAAAGGGTTAAAACCCTAAATAACATCCACATCAAAAATATGTATTTTTATTTATTATTATAAATATAATTAGCATTATTATTGTTATTTTTAACTGTAATTAAATCATCTAAAAAATTTCTATTTTCCAGATATTTGCTGTTATTTGAATTAAATGATGCATATGAAGTAAAAATCTTCAAAATTCAGAAAATCATTCATTAATTGAAGAGAAAATTAACTAATTTAACTAAAAAATGAATAAATAAAATGGTCAAAACTGTAAATACATCAAAAAAATATTTGGTTGTTTATAATATTTGAACGTAAAATCATATTTAATGTAGATTAAATATTTTAAAATAGCAGCATAAATTTGCTTTAAACTGTTATTTTACAGACAGTTTATGTTTTGTTAAATAACAGATAATTAGTAAAATAACAGGAGAGAAAAAATATTATTTTATGTGTTTAAGCTAAAAAAAACAAAACAGGTCAGACCTGTAAATAATGTCCATGTGAAGTATTTAAGGTATTTTTTAAAATAATATTTGTCATTATCTTGTTCATTCTGTCATGAAAACAGGATTCTTCTGTTCTAAGCAGCTGAAGTTGTGAAGAATAAACTGCTGTTCATGTGTGAAATGATTGAATTTTAATCAAATAAAATATAAACCAGTTTAATCTGCGACCTGTCTCTTGTTCCGGCGTTTCTTCAGAGCAGGCAGCAGCTCCTCCACGTTTCCGAACTCGTGGAAACCGAACAAACCGTTTTCTGGCTGACAGTCGGACACCAGCTGGAGGAAGACAAATACATAGAAATAGAAATATCTAAACATAAAAACATAAAATAACAGTTAAAAATGAATTTATGCTGCTATTTTTAAAGCCTTCATACACAGAATTTCGTTATAAATAACAGAAAATATTTGTAAAGTTCAACAAAGATTTTGCTGACGTAAATACTGTTAAAAATATTTTTAAAATAGTGCAATGTTACATTCAACTGTTGTAAACGACCAAATAATCTTTTGTAAATATAAAAATATGTTATGTGGACATTATTTACAGTTTTAAGCATTTTTATTTATTTATTTTTTAGGGTTATCACGACAATTTTCTCTTCAATTAATAAAAGACTTTTTTTTTTAAGTTAGTTTTTTGGGCTTTTTTCCATAGGTGCAGTGAGAGAGAAACAGGAGAAGAGTTGGGGGAAGACATACAGCAAAGGCCCATGAATGGGAATCGAACCCGGGCTGCTGCATTGGGGACCAACCATGGGTCGCCCACTTAACGCATTGAGCTATACAGGCACCCAATCAATAAATGATTTTCTGTTATTTTGTAGATTTTTCCTTCATATGCATCATTTTAATTCGAATAACAGCAAATATCTGGAAAATAGCAAAGATTTAGATGATTTAAATAGAGTCAAAAATAATGATCTATGCTTTTACTGGATATTATCTGGAATTTAACAAAACTAGGAAAATCTGTAAAATGACTGTCAAAAAATTTGTTTGTACTACTATTTTTTAAAATTTCATCTACATAATTTTATTAGAAATAACAGAAAATGTCAGTAAAGTTATAATAGTTTTACGTGATTTAAATACAGTAAAAAATGTTTTTTAAAATAAAATAATGTAATTGTATTTTTAACTGCTGTAAATGACCAAATAATTTTTTGTAAATATACAGATATTTTACATGGACATAATTTACAGGTTTTACCATTTTATTTATTTAGTTTTTAGAGTTATCACCTTAACTTAGCAGATTTTTCCTTCATATGCATCATTTTAATTCAAATAACAGTACATATCTGGAAAATAGCTAATTTTTAGATGACTTAATCACAGTTAAAAATCAGTCAATAAATAATAAAAAAAAATTTAACCCTTTTTTATTTGTTTTTAGTGTTATGTAAATTAACTCCTATAACTGTCCTTTGTTTCTGTGATTTTACTAGATATGATCTGAAATTTAACAAAACTAGGAAACTGTAAAATAATTGTCAAAAAAATCATTTATATTACTTTTATTTTTAAATTTAATCTACATAATTTTATTATACATAACGGCAAATACAGCAGCTGAAGAAACACATTCAGTAAATTAATATAGATATAAATTTACTGGATGTGTTTCTTCAAAATCAGCTGAATTATTGTTATTTTACAAATATTTGCTGATATTTTTATTAAAATAATGTAGGATTTAAAAATAGCAGTATAAATGATTTATTTTTAAACTACAGATAATAATTAGTAACATCACAGAAAAAAATAATGTTCATTTTAAAAGTGAATTTACATGATGACCCTAAAAACAAACAAACCAAACTGTATATAACATCCACATTAAAAAAATCTGTATTTTTACATACAGTCATTTTTACTACAGTAATTTCTTGTTTTACGATGTTTTCTTTAGTGTTTTGTATTTTTTTATTGCACTTAATTTAGCTAAGACATTTTTTACTTTGCAGATATTTGCTGTAATTTATAAGAAAATTTTATATTTTAGGATTAAAATGATTTTTCAACTGCATATTATTTAGTTTTAATCGTATTTTGTTTTACTGTATTTAAATCAGCTTAAAACATTGTAATTATAATATGTATCTGCTGTTATCTGTATTTAAATTACATATATGAAAGATTTAAAACTGTTTTTTAACTGGATGTTATTTACAGTTTACAGTTTTGACCATTATTATTTTTATTTTAGGTATTTATACTTATTAAATAATCCAGTGAAAACAGGCCAAGGCTGTAAATAATGTCTAAACTAGTGTGTTATTCGAGTAGATTATTTTTCTCACAGCCAGAAATGGGAGCCAACAGTTCGTTTTATCATTTTAAACCATTTAATTTGTGATTTAAACTATTTTTACCTTCATGACACCTGCAGACTCAATGGTGATGCAGTCGTTGGCAAACCAGAAGAGCAGCTGAAGTCCATGACGAGGAAATGGACGACCGAACCACGAATCACCGAGCTGGTCCAGAGAGCCGAGCTGCAGCTGGACCATGATCTCATCCAGAACCAAGACTAGGACCAGAACCAGGACCAGGACCAGAACCAGGACCAGGACCAAGACCAGGAATACTGTACTGATCCTCCTCACAGCTGCTGTCATTCAAAAACATAAAATACAGGAGAAACAGGAGTAGAAAAATATGTCAGAAAATATCAACATAAGTCGAAAAATATAACCTACAAATATAAATATGACCATCCATCCATTATCTATCCACCGCTTAATCCTCACTAGGGTCGCTGGGGGGGTGGAGCCTATCCCAGCTGACTCGGGTGAAGGCAGGGGACACCCTAGACAGGTCACCAGTCTGTCGCAGGGCTACATATAGAGACACACAATCACTCTCACATTCACACCTACGGGCAATTTAGAATGATCAATTAACCTCAGCATGTTTTTGGACTGTGGGAGGAAGCCGGAGTACCCGGAGAAAACCCACGCATGCACAGGGAGAACATGCAAACTCCATGCAGAAAGATCCCAGGTCCGAGCTGGGACGTGAACCAGGGACCTTCTCGCTGCAAGGCGAAAGTGCTAACCACTACGCCACTGTACAGCCCAAAATATAAACATATGTAGAAAAATATGAACAAAAAATATAAACATAAGTAGCGTGGAATCCTAGGGCCAGTAACCTAAATTAATTAAATTAATTAATTAACTATCAGAGAATTACTGGACCAGCTCTCCATCTAACGGGTCCGGTTCCCGTAGCCCATATGGTACAACCCAGATGAGATCTGAGGAACGTTTTTAAGCTGGTTCAGGAGAAAATTCGCCTAGCTTCTAACTGCCTCCATCCAGACGCCTATCCTGCTTCCTCTGATAACTAACTCAACTGAGTAGCCACTTTCCAATGGTCAAATTAATTACCAGTCACGTCTGTTAACGGCAGCTTTTCTCTCATCGGATTCTGCACTTGGTAAGTTGCTAGGTTTAAATTTAGAGGTTAAGGAACGGATAACCCCAAGGATAAGTTTAAAAAAGGCCTCACCTGGCCCCAACGACTAGGTAATCTGACAGAACCTGGTTAGATGTAATGCACACAATAACCTGACTTTTTACACACCGAGAAGATATATGTGATTAATTCATCATCATGATAAAAATAAATAGAATTTCCAATCTGTTAACTTTAATTGCAGGATAAATGTTTTATTATAGTTTTAGCAAGGGCGTAGCATAAGCTCCTAAATCACGACACAATCAATTAAACATTAATATTCTTTAAACAATCCTCTAATATGACTCATAAGTGGAACTATGCTTTCATATAAGAGAAGTAATAATCACCCAGATTATGTAATTTGGAGGGGGAGAGCAGACGGTGTGATCAGAACCGGCTGCTCACCTGAAGACCGACGCCCCGCTGGGCTCTGCTCCAGGGAGGAGGTGGAGAGGGTTCGGTCCAGATTTAGATCTGCTCGTATCTATTTTGTTCTTTGGGCAAGTAAAAACTTTGTTAATCCATTCTGGTGTTAATCCTTTGGAAATAATAGAGTTAAGTTATATTCCTTCAGTCACCATTATTTTTAGATCAGTCTTTTGTAATCCTCAAACAGTGCAGAAAGAGCACTCCTTCAGTCCATAATTCCAATAGAACAGTTATTCCTTTGCAGATCATGTTGAATCCCTTTCCGAGTTACATGGTAAAATCCCTCATGCTCAGAGCATTGCTGCCTGGCTTGCATCCAGCGACTACCTCGTAACTCTCCCAACACTTCTTTCCAACAGGTACATTTTATAGCATAACTTCTCTCTCCAGAATTTACATACGTGATGACAGCATTCATCCCCCTCCCTACTCGTGCACCGCTCCCATCCACTGACCTCATGGCCTCTGCATGCTGTTGAACCCTAAGGGCCAGTAACCCCCTATATTAATCGAATTAATTATTCAATTATCAGAGGATCACTGGACCAGCTCTCCATCTAACGGGTCCGGTTCCCGTAGCCCATATGGGTCAACCCAGATGAGATCTGAGGAACGTTTAAGCTGGTAAACGAGAAAATTCGCCTAGCTTCTAACTGCCTTCATCCAGACGCCTATCCTGCTTCCTCTGATAACTAACTCAACTGAGTAGCCACTTTCCAATGGTCAAATTAATTACCAGTCACGTCTGTTAACGGCAGCTTTTCTCTCAACGGATTCTGCACTTGGTAAGTTGCTAGGTTTAAATTTAGAGGTTAAGGCACGGATAACCCCAAGGATAAGTTTAAAAAAGGCCTCACCTGGCCCCAACGACTAGGTAATCCGACAGAACCAGTTTTAGATGTAATGCACACAGTAATGCTGACTTTTTAAAAACTGAGAAGATATATGTGATTAATTCATCATCATGATAAAAATAAATAGAATTTCCAATCTGTTAACTTTAAATGCAGGATAAATGTTTTATTATAGTTTTAGCAAGGGCAAAGCAATAGCTCATAAATCATCAGACAACCAAATAAACATTAAAACATTCTCATAATAATCCTCTAATATGACTCCTAACTGGAACTATGCTTTTATCTAAGAAGAGTAATGATCACCCAGACTATGTAATTTGGAGGGGGAGAGCAGACGGTGTGGCCACACCGGCTGCTCACCTGAAGACCAAAGCCCCGCTGGGCTCTGCTCCAGGGAGGAGGTGGAAAGAGAGTTCAGTCCCGATGTAGATCTGCTTGTATCCTTTACGTTGTTTGGCCCCATAAAAACTTTTGTAATCCACTCTGGTGATAATCCTTGGGAAATAATAGAGTTCAGTAATGTTCCTTCAGCCAGTGTAATCCTTCAACAGCGCAGAAAGAGCAGTCCTTAAATCCGTATTTCCAGTGGAAAAGTTATTCCTTTACAGATCGTGTTGAATTCCCTTCCAAGTTACGTGGTAAAATCCCCCATGCCCAGAACATTGCTGCCTGGCCTGCATCCAGTGACTACCTCGTAACTCTCCTACTGATTCTTTAGAACAGACACTTTTTATAGCATGATTTCTCTTTCCAGAATTTACATATGTGATGTCAACATTCAGGTTGCATACGTGATGACAGTGCTCTTTTAATTTACATACGTGATGACAACATTCATCCCTCCCCTCACTCGTGCACTGCTCCCACCCACCGACCTCATGGCCTCTGCATGCTCTGGAGGAACCAAAACCACCTGCTTGGACTCTCCCACTCAGCCTCACTTCTCCGTTGATGTATCTGTTCCGTCCACAGCTCAGAGCAGACCTCCGGTCGGGGGACAGGAGAAGCTGATGTCAGCGCCTAATAATCACTGACATCCCACTGCACATCCCTGCACAGTGCGCACAGACTTACACTAAAACCCCCAAAATATATACAGCTTATTAACTGGTGTGATGACCCGAGTTAGCCTCGTCTTCGTGCTTCATCTCCAAGTCAACAACCTCCCCATCTCACAGGGTGATCAAACTCTTCTGTAAACATCTCTATTTCGTAGTAATCAAAACCTTAAAAGCATTTCCATTTTCATAGTAATAAAAACCCTTAACACATCAATTCTCCTGGTAACCCTAGGCCTCACTTCCTACAGTGAGTTGCTGCCCCCATGTGGTTACTTCTTATACCAACATTATGCATGATAAGTATACACATAATCAACTCCCCATTCTTCTGATTTCCACACTTGTTTCAAATAAAAATTGTATAGAAAAGACATATTCAAAAAATAATCAACTCATCACCCTTGTTGGTGAGGTACGCTTCTGATTTCTACACTGTTTCAATATAGCATAAAATAATCATCACCCTTGTGAGTACCTCTGTTTACCTGTTCAAATAATATATAGATGCATTTGGTTAGTCTTACACACATTTATTACGTTAGAGCATGAATCAATGGTAAATCACAGGTTATAATATTATACTGTGCCCCCTCATTTAGCTGCTATTCTGCCAGAAGCCCACACCTTTGGCTGACTCGGGGATCTCATACCTCCTTGATCTTTGACACCCCCTGCTTGAGATCACCGACAGCCATTCCTCCTCTCATGCGAAGAGATCCTCATCTTCATCAGACAGGGATACCACCACCAGCCCATCAGGCTGGTCCGCACGCTCCACACTCGGCACTCGCTGCATATCGACGGATGGTCTCCCCCCGCTGCCGTCCTTCGCTGCCTGGACCCGACCCGGAGGTGACTCAGTCGCCCCCCCAACCTGCTCCGCCGCCGGTGGGTCCCCCACCTGTGTCTCCACAGCTTGGGCCATCTTCTCCATCTCCTCACCTTCTTCATCAGAAGAGATCCTTTCTGGTGTCGCACTGCCCGGGGGGGTTACATCCTCCACTCCGTAGTATGTCAGCTCAGGTGGCCCGTCAGGCCGGCTCGGTGGGTTTTGAGTCAGCTCCTTCAGAAAACATTCGTAATCCCAATGCCACGATTCCCCAGCCTCAGTCTGCGTCTCCCGGGATGCAGTTTCCCGGCCGGTGCTCCTCACATTTGTTATCACAGGCCCCACAGTTAAGAATTTCCCGTCCCCCAAATGCGTTGTGGAGAACCTCGTACCATCAGGGTTCCTCCACATTCTCACGTAAGTGGGATAAAGTATTCCATCAGGATAATCCACAGGAAGATGTGATGCCTCGCCCGCAGTGGTACACATCACCTCCGACCTTCCCTCGATTGCAAGGCAGTTGGCAAAAGGCACAGATGGTACGTTCGCGGCGTCTTTAACACAGAAGAGGCCCCGTGCCGAGCATACCTGGAAGGTGCTCAGGTAACATTTGGTACACCAAAAGGCTTGATAGGCTTCCCATAAGCAAGTCGCTCGCAGGAGGGTGTCCCCACAGTCCGCACAACGGGCATTCTTCTGTTAACAGACAAAATTTTGGGGATAACACAGTAATTGATTATAATTTTTGATTAAATTTTTAGCTGCTTAGCAAGCGCGCGCGTCAGCCTGTTATTTTAGGCTTCCGCGTTTCTTTTGGAGCGCCCCTGTCGCATCGCTTTCAGCCATGGGGGATTCAGCACCGGTTGAGCTTTTTTCGGGGCTCCGGTGTACTGTCCCCTGGAGAAGAGGGCCTCATACAACATAAACCATACCATCAGTACGTTACCGGTGCCCCCCAATGTCCAGTACAGGACCGCGGCAGAACCCCAGCCGCCTCCCCAGACGGTCACAGCACAGAGTTTTGGAAGCCACTGCTTCCTCCCCTCTGGCTGCAAGGTGAGGGCCAGTGATATCAGGTAACCCAGGAGGAAGGTAACCAATATTCCTTCGTACACCGTGTTAATCCAAATCATTGTTTCACAAAACAGGGTGGAAAAATTTAATCCCATCCACACGATGATCGCTGCCCCCTTCACGATTCCCTCTCTGTCACAGCGAATCTTTGCGCGCCCCATGAGATAAGTCACAAACATGGACACGGTTCTCTCCCTCCTGCCGCGGTAGATATTCTCTACGGTGGTCTCCACACACCCCAAGAGGAGTGAGAGGATTCTCAGTGGCTGGTCAAGGGCCCAGTTCCCCACACAGCAGTAGATGAACCAGGTCACTTCCATTGCCCAAAATTCCACACAGTCTCTCAGTGCCCTCCTGTAGCATATATCAACAGGATAACACATATAGTTTGACATACTCACATTATATCGAGTTGAATCTGGGTTCTGGTATGCTTGAGTAGTCATGGCCGCAGAGGGAGAGAAAAAGAAAAATGGAAAGAGAAAAAAAAAAAATAATAATAAAATAAAATAAAAGTTGTCCCCTCTTCTCCAATGCTCCTTAAGTGATGCTCCTGTCTCAGGACCCCCAGCTCGATTTGATGCTCAGGGCGCTCCGGTGACCTATCTATTTTTTATAACTCCAGTAACCTCCCTCCTGGGAGGCGGGGGGGAGGAGGCGCTCCTCCCTCTTCCTCTCATAGATCCTGCCCCTGGCGCAGGAGCCAAAGGTTGCTCGTGCCCCTCCTTTCACTACCGCATAACCCATCACTGCTGTAATGATTACTCCAATTATCATCAGAAAATAGGGCCATAACCAGGCGAACAAGTCCTCTATCCAGCCGCCTATTACAGAAAATCCTTCTCCAATAGCTTCCGTCACTCCGGTCACCGCTGTCACGAAGCCACCAGCCACCACAGTCCCTGCTATTTCATACCAGCGGCAATCATACTTCTTCTCGCCGGTGCCACAGAGCATCCAGTGCTCTGCAGGTGAATAGCAAGTCTCATTATTGTAAATCCGATTTGGGCCCACCCACTCAAACCCTCTGATTTCTTTTCCGTCACAGAGGCTTTGTCTAAAAGCATGTCCTTCTGCCAAAAAAATAGTAGGGTCGGCCACATAGGGGATTATTTCCCCGTTTACATCCTTCCTTTCTTTCATCTGATGTCCCAGAATAGCTTTAGTACATCCAACCTGCGCTGGCATTGATCTTCTCCATTTGCCGTCTCTTCCCCCTCTCACCCATCTCACCTCCAGCCCATGCATCCCATACTCCTCACCATAATGCTGCCGGCAGTGTTCAGGCCAGCCTGGCACCTCTCCGCAGTGTTTCCGCGCCAAACTGACCACACATGTGGTGTTAGCTCGGTCACACACCATACTCCATGGTCGCGGGCTGACGTAGGGGTCTGGTCTGCTCCACCTGCCAGGCCAGATGTCTCGGTCTTTGGAGTAAACTGTAGCCAAGTATTGATACTTGACCCAATAATCGCCAGTTTCCCTCAGGCACGGGATGACCCAGTCCACAATTTCTTGTTTCTGCAGCCCCCACCATGTGGAGCTCTCGCT
Source organism: Amphiprion clarkii (assembly GCA_027123335.1). Classification (NCBI taxonomy): domain Eukaryota; kingdom Metazoa; phylum Chordata; class Actinopteri; family Pomacentridae; genus Amphiprion; species Amphiprion clarkii. The sequence goes on from CM049568.1 coordinate 41,604,878, forward strand.
CCGCGTATGTCCCTCTCTCCAGGCTTGTAAAATCCCTTTCACTGTCATGTTGGCTTTCAGCTCGTCACAGTTATATGTCCACACGCCATAATATCCAGCCCAGCTCTGATACAGGGGGCATCTAGGTGATGCTCCATTACTCACATAATCAGATCCATTCAGGGCCTCGAACACTTTTTCCACCACGCAGCTGTCGATTCTCTGGAAATCAGTTTTAGGGACCCTCAGCAGTTCATCTGGCGTTGGCAGCTTCTGCACGTACAAATCAGTCCGTACAGGGCCCGCTAAGCCCTGGCTGGTTCTCGCATATCCCTTTGGAAAAGCCCCTCTGAAATGATCCAGCGGGACAATCCACAGCCAAGGCAGAGTGTCATTCAACCAGTCCTCATGGAAAGCTTTCGGCTGGTCTCCATACATTCCTTTACTGACATAAAATATCAGGTGCGTAGCAGGGGTAATTACCAGGTAGTTCTGTGTTTCACACAGGAGAAATATATTCCAATAGCATGGATTCAGCACTGGGATTTTATTCTCCACACAATTCTTGGCTAATTCCCTGCTTCTGCTGCGACGATGGGCGCGGTCTCTTGGCTGGAAAGCTGGGTCCACTAACTCTATAGTAGCTTTCTGTGTTGGCGTGCTTTTCTGAAGTGTAATGGGTGCTGCATTTACCTGTAGAGCTCGGGCGTGGCGGTTCGCTGGCGCTCTCGAGGGCTGATCCACCGTAGCAGGAACTGCTGCAGCTGCACATGTGAGATTGTAATATCCCCAGAACAATCTGTTCCGAGGCAGGACGGTGAAGCAGGTTTCATTCTTGTAATGTGCTGTATATATCACCTCATTCTGCCAGAACCCTTGGCGCTCCTCACCTGGCCAAGGTGTGCAGCCGGACGTGCAGTACCATGCGGGGCTCTCTGCTTCTGGATAAATCCAATTGCACTGCGCCTTTCTTTTTTCCGTCCCATTTTTGACCCAAATCCTTATCCCTATTTCTTCCCCACTAATCCACCATCCCTCCAGAAACCGGCTCCTGCCGGTCAGGTGTTCAGAGGAAATAATTGTATTCCAAGTCTGCAAGGTGGCTTCTTCATCCGCCGCCGTAGCCTGCAATGGCCCAGTCCAGGTGAGTATGTCCGCTGTAATATTCCGACCGTTTCCCCCCCCTCGTAACTGTCCAAATTGCTTCATTAGCTGAGACAGTTCTGCCTCGTTCCGGCCGCTTCCCCACGCCCGTAACTTTGGGAGGAAAACAGTCCTGGGCTGGGCCACTCCGCAGGTCTGGCAAAATCTCTTGGTGGTGGTGTAATAGACCCTGGCATAATCCTCAGCCCAAGGCTCCTGTCCATACGTGTACAAAATGGCAAGGATAATCCCAACTCCAATAATCCCCGCAAAAATCTTAAGAAAAACATATATACAAATCCACTTTCTGTCTCTGTGCCGCTGCTGAGTGAGCTGTCCATGGTCCTGAGGAGCAGGCTGAAAATTCAGCTCCTCATAGACCCCAGAAGCCGGGCGACCAGTCAGTTCTTCGTAGGGTCCAGACCCCGTCGAGCTACCACTCTCCGCCCGGTCGGACTCCCACACTGGTAGCTCCATGGTGTCCTGTGCGATTTCTTCTTCCGTCTGGCCCCCCTGCTTGTTCTTTTTATGTGAACTATAGAGAGAGGAGGTCTGCTGCACACTGTACCGTTCCTGGCTTCGTACCGCCGTCCTTTCAGCAACTTCATATAAAGCGGTGAGGGGTGTTTCCGCAGGCTTGGGTCCAGCCCTCGCCACACCCACTTCCATACCGCCACACGTAGCTGGTCTGGTTCTGGCATAGGCCCCACATATCGTGCCTGCCACGCACCAACCTCCCTCACCAGCTGCTGCATTTCCTCCTTTGCCTTGCTATAAGGTGAAGAGGGACCTAACGCATCATCCCATGCATGTGACAAACAGGAATACAACGGCTGCCATTGCTCAGTTACCAACTCCACTGCGTACGCATACCTGCCGTAGGGAAACCATTCTGTTAGCCCCCGCCGAGCAAGTGTGTATCCAGTGTGTGGCAAAGCGGCAAAGTCAAAATCCTCAGCTCTCGTTGCCACATGATAACACACAGTACGTAGAGGCAGTGTCTGGTTCTCTATCACATACCTCTTTCTGTCCCTTATCATTTCCTGCATCTGGCGTTGCATCTTGGGGCTTGTAGTCCACACCAGCATGTCTCCAAACCACATATCCATGTAATATCCCTGTAGGGGTTCAGCATAGTTCGGCCCCCATCTCAGTTTAATCAGAATCCCGTTTATCTCCAAAAAAACCACATTCAGGATCCATGGTGATGAAACTGGACAGGTAGGGACGGAGCTACGCTTCCAGAAACAATTAACAGCACTCCAGCTATAATCCCTCCGGTAGGTGTCCAGCTGTCCCCCTGCTTTTATCTGTGGCATCGTGACACATTTTCTCCCTGGGGGCACAGATAAGTCCGTGTCGCGCACATACACATAGTTACTCACAAAATAGGCAGCAGATCCACAGATAGTGTAGAGAAAGTCAAAATCCCTTCTCGGGTGATCCAAATAAATCCTTTTGTTAGGAACCTTCAAAAAAGGCATCCCAGTCCATCGCGACTTCCCAGTAACAACTTGCTGCCCCTTAGGAGCTTTCTTATATGCTCCCTTCTTTACCCGCATCGCGTGATAAAGCCAGCAGGGCGGCGGGGTCATCCACCCTGCGCGATACTCTTCTTCCATCTCAGAAGTCCATCCCGGGGTCACCAGAACCCCTTCCCACCTTCTGTAGCGTCTTTTTAATCCACTGTTTGAAAGTAGGTTTCTGCTTCACTGCTTTCTTGCCGACCGGGAGGGCTGCTCTCACTTCCTCTTTCACGCGGGCCACTTCAACCCCCACAGAATAAACTCCTCTGAATGACACCACGACCATCCGAATTGTGATTTTTATCTTCACAGTCTGGTCCGGCCTTATGGGAGTGGCCACCCTGGACACCCATGAGTCCAACAGCTGCACTTTCCCCTCCCGCAGCCAATCCTCAGGCGTGACAATAAACTCCACACTCTTTTTTTTGGTCTTCGCATCCAGTCTGCCGTGTGCATCCATACAGGTGACACTGTAATAGAGGTTAGTTTTCCTCATTCCACGCTCCACAGGAACAGGGCTTGCGTCCCTCAGGGGGATGGAGGGGTCATGAAAAACCTCCTCCACCAGTCTCCCCCACGTGGTCAGCTCCCAAGGCCCCTCCCAGCCACCGCCTCTCACCATCTCACGGTGCTGGTCGGGTATGCAGTCCAACCCTGATGTATAGCCGGGGCTGGCGGGGTCTCGATAGACCCTAAACACTTGTGGGACCATGACAGAGTCCAATAAAGGGGTAGTAATCCCTACTCTCGTGGGGTCATACGGCCAAGATTCCTGTATGACCTGTTTCCATAGGTCAGGAGTCCCCTCTCCCCCTGACTCAATGTCTGGGTAGAGGGAGGGTGCTGAAGCCACAGCCTGCTGCGCACCAGCAGCGCAGGCTCCCGCTCTGGACGCCACAGCTGGCCCCAGGCCCGTCTTGGTCTGCATTTCTCCCCCTGCTGGCTGCAAAGCAAACAGAGGATCGATGAACTTTCTCACCTGCCAGCCTTCAGCTTTTTCCACCGTGACCAGCTGTCCACTTCTGCTCTGGACACTGCATCTCCCACAGAAGTGTAGCTGCTCCCCGTCCCACTGGCAAATGCATTCCCCATAATTAGGTCTCCCTGGTTTAATGTCCCACTGCGTTATGATGCACAATCTTGGGGAGACTTCTATTCTACATTTCCCACAGATAAATGCATCCATCACTTTTACTGGCTTAGCTACCAGATTCTTCAATTCTTTCTTATTCTGCTTAATGGTGGTCGGTTTATCCATACCTGGTCCCTCCCACTGTACTCCCAGTGCAGTTTGCTCATTGCATACCACACACGCATTTTCCACCTTTCTCCACAGCAACACCTCAGTCTCATTTGACAAAAGTCCTTTTTTTGCATATTCCAATTTTCTGAGAGCTCTTCCTGCCCAGAGCCCCGTCGTGGTTCTTCTCAAGTTAACCACCCCCTTAATAGTGGCCACTCTAACAAAGGGTGGCAGCTTCTGTGTGCTCGTGGCCATATTTTATGTCCCTAATTGTCCTAGTCGCGAACTGGTTTCAGCTGCTCCACGCCCTGGATTCCCCCTTTCTTCAACAGTACTGTATTACTGTCTAAAATCCTTTTAACAATGTCTGATTTTTCGTACTTAGCCTTCACTGCAGCACCGGTGGGGGCATCTCTCGCTTTAATCCACACCCGCTGCCCAACTTTAAATGGAACCTTTGGGTCTGGCACCTCCCCTGCCTGTCCAGCGCCCCGCCCCACTTCCTCTGACGTAAAGGGGCGGTGATTTAGTTCTAACGCAGGGGACGGTCGTTTAGCACGATGACGGTCATTCAGGGCCTCCCCCACCTCCACGGCTTTAGTACTCCACTCTCTGGAATTAGCATTTTTAGCAATCCAGTTCTTTACCAATCCTATGGTGCGTTCCACCACCCCATTCGCTTGTGGGGTGTACGGCGGGGAATAAACCCTCGCTATTCCATGCTGCTGACACCATAAGTCCACCTTGGCATTCTTAAAGTGAGTCCCATTATCAGTCCGAAGCTCTTTAGGTAATCCCAACCCGCTGCACACCTGCTCCAGCATAGAAATTACACTATTCCCATTAGCTTTCCTCACTGGTCTGACGACCACATATCCTGACATGGAATCCACAAGCACCACAAGGTATTTCTCACCTTTTCTTCCTGTAATCCCCATCGGCCCTGCAACGTCCATGCAAACAGACCCCCAGGGGACGGTGCTTTTAATAGTGAGCCCATCTACCCGCTGTCCTCTGCGACCAGTGTTGTACTTCCCACACACCTCACAGCTCCACAGGACACGCCGGATATTGCGCCCCGAAACCCAAAGACGTTGCTTCTCCAGCTCTCTCCGCGTTGGAATGATGCCAGCATGCCCGATACTCTCATGTACGGCCTGCACCACCTCCTCCACGTACTTCTCCGGGACCTCCCTTCCTCTAGGAGATTCGTCCCACTCCTCAAATCCCACAAAGACGACTTTCCTTATTTGAACAAAACGATCGACCTCATCATTTCCTCTCCAGTGAATGCCCTCACGTGTGTGGGCTTTTTGATGCACAACTTCCAGTTCCATGTTGTGCCGCAGCTCTGCTACCTTTTCCCATAGCTCTCTATGAGCTACCGGTTTACCCTTGGCACTTTCATAGTTATTATCCTCCCAAATGGATAAATCCTCATTCAGGGCCTGCACACAGTAGTAGCTGTCAGTCACTATTTTTACTCTCCACAACTTCCTCTTTTCTAACTCTAACAGCCCTTCCAGCACTGCTGTAACTTCCGCTGCCTGCGCGCTGCCCTGAATTTGACCTCTCCTCCGGCAGCACTCTCTGTCCCCCTGCTTTAGGATAAATCCCCAAAATCCAGTGTCCTCTGCACTCCTCTTTGATCCATCTGTGTAAAGTGTCCATTCACATAATCCATTATTAGTCCCGTCCGGTTTGGCTGTCTTCCTAGCAGCGGGCTGTGCAGAATCAATATCTAGCTGAGGGTCTAGAAGAATGTCCTCCCATCTCCCCCACCTAGCATTTGTAGCCTTTGTACTCTCCAACGTACCTTTTCTCAGGAATCTGTGCACCTGGCTTTGTGTAATCACTCTGATACTGAGGCCCTGCGATAAATCCTTCAGCGACCCCCAGTATCTAGCCAGAATGGCTAACTCCTTCTCCTCCAGCGGATACTTCTTCTCCACTGAGGACAGAGTATAGCTCCACAGTGCCACTAATCCCGCTCCTTCATTACTGACTTTAACCACCGCATCATCTCCATTGCAGGTAATCTCCGCCACCAGCCCAGAACATGTACTCCTCGGCTCCAGCCTCAGAGCCCCCTCGATAGCTGCTTTAAGCTGCTCCAGGTTACTCTGGTCTGTAGCTGTCCATGTCCATTCCTGCCGCACTCCTGTCCCTGGTTTTGTCTTGTCTATTTTTAGCTTTGCATACAGTGGTTTGGCATATTTTTGATAACCCGGAACATGATCCCTCACATAGTTACACAGTCCCAGTATCTTTTGTAATCCATTCAGACATGTGGGGGGCTGAATCTGACTCAACTTCTCTCGATATCCATCTGACAGCCCCAAGTCCGCAGATACGTTAAATCCAAGGTAATCCACCTGGAACTGTCCAAACTGGCATTTCTTCAGATTTAATTTCAGCCCCGCCTCAGTCAGCCGCTCCACCACCTTCTGCAGCCTGTCCAAGTGTTCATCCTCTGTGTCATCCGCAATAAACACATCATCTATGTACACCGTTGCCCCTAGTCCATCCAAAATGTCCATCACCGCTGACTGGAAGACATTAGGGGAGTTCTTAAATCCTTGTGGCAGGCGAGTCCACACATAAGCTCTTCCCTTATGAGTAAAAGCTGTTTTACCCTGTGACGCTTTAGCCAGCCTCAAAGAAAAAAATCCATTAGCCAAATCTATGCAGGATTTATACTTTTTCACCTGCAGCGTTTTCAGAGTACCTTGTGGGTTTATTAAACTTGCCTTATTCGCCACTGTCCGGCGATTGAGAGCCTTAAAGTTGATGACAGGCCTCCAGCCTCCTCCTGCCGAGTCAGGCTTTTTCACTGCCTGTATCGGACTGTTGGTTATAGGATTCGGCTCTTCTCGTATAATCCCCAAAACGCTCAGTTCTTTCACAATCATGTCCATTTCCTCAATCGCACCAGGGTTAAGGGGATATTGCCTCACTGCTGGATGGACTCCCCCAGTTATCGTGTGAGTGTATTTCTCCCCCAGGTCGCCACAGTCGTTCTTAAAACGGGCCACCTGTGCTCCCTCTATAATTCCTCTCAGTCTCTCTTTTCCCCCTTGTGAAAAATCACTCCTTTCAATCTTCTGCTCCGTGACCTCCGGGACATTCACAGCCCTGTACCATACATCCCCCTGCTGTGAATCCAGACGTATCAGGTGAGCACGCAGGTTCTTCAGTCTCCCTCTAACCGATGTTTTGTGATGTTGGGGTTTATACAGCTCCTTTAAGTCTGTGGTTGTTATCAGATTATAAGGCCCCAATAACCATATAATCCCTTTCCAAACAGCAAAAGGAAATCTTGTAATAGTTCCATCTGCTAACTGAACTTTTAGGTGTCCCCTTGCCTCGAGGTTTTTGCAGGTCATGGACACCTCTGCCCCAGAGTCTACTAGATAGGGAACCCCTTCCACATTAGTGTAGATGTCATCCCCATCCCAGTAGGCATTCTCCAGGGTGACCCGCACCTCCTCAGACGCCATTATTTGGGCCCCCGAGATGCCGCTTTACGGGACTCTCGGAGGGCCTGCTTCTCCTCAGCTGTAAGCTTATCAAACTCCTCCCGGGGCAGAAAAGGAATCCTATTATCTCCACCGGAGATCTGCCGCTGCGCCGGAGGGCGCTGGGCCCCACCTTCCTGCCCCCCCTCTGGTCTGATTTGTGGTGACGGTGCAGGCGGCCTCGGCGCTGTTCCTCTCTGCTGCTGCTGCTGCGCTGTGTTGTGTGACGTCTGCCGTGCCGCTTTAAGTTTAGACGGCTGGCCGGCCTCCTTCTCTCTCTTCTCTCTGTAATATTTTCTGGTCAAGTCCCACTTTTTCACCACCGACGTTATGTGGAAAACAGTGGAGTCTGCTGGCATAGTAATAAACTCCACCTCTCCTTGCCCCCCTCCGGTCACCAACCTGAGTGCACGTACAAAGCCCCTGGGTGGAATTTTCTGCTGAATCTCATGCCAGACCTGTGTCAGGGTCTGACCTCTGGACAGCCTCTGCCGTGCCCGGCGGAGCCAGGCATCCTCATCCTGGTCATCATCCAGCACCAGTCTATTATAGACGTTCTGCGCTGGTTCATGCTGGCAGACTGGATTCCTGGTCACATGGCTAAGCCACAGCTTTTTTGCACCTTCATGGTCTGTAGCACTATTCACCAGTGGCCAGTTTTCTCTCAAATAATCCACCACGTCTTGCTCAGGAGGCCTGTCTGCAACTATGAGTCTTATTTTTTTAAAGTCTGTCAAGTCCTGTGCAGGAGTGAGCGCTGACATTTCTGCCGCGCTGACAACCCGCTCCTTCCCACTGTTCAGGTGGTCAGCCGGCTGCGGCGCTCTCTCCTCCTCCCCACTATCAGTGAGGCCCTCGTTATCAGCGCGTTCCAGCTCCTTAGAGTATATGCATGCCGCTTTCTTCATTCTACGGAGCATTACATCATACCCTATAGCTGTATAACCCGCTCTGAAGTTAGCTGTCAGTTCTTTGCTAGCCGCCAGCCTGCCATAAGTGGGCATCATCAGTATATTAGCCCACTCCCCCATCTTTGCATTGACCCTCAGTTCTTGCCACTCACCGGGATCATCCTTCCAGCGGGCAGGAATGTCATAATCAGTTTGTCCCACCTCAGGTGCATAGGCCCCCCTGCCATCCTTAGTGGCAATAGGCCACACACTGAGATTCCTCGCTTTTCTCTTGGAAACATCCAGTACTGAAAAAACTTGTATATCCTTCTTCGCCCCCTTTCTGGAGCCCACCTTCAGTACCTTCACCCTGCTTGGCGTAGGATAATCCATAAAGGAAGCGATGTCATCCTCGCTGACCCCACTGTCCACAGCCACACCGCCCATCCCAGGTTCTGCACGAGCCCCTGCCGCCCCCTGCTCGCCTTCATCTGACAGGAGCTGGGGGTGCCCTAGAGGGGACCCCCTTCCAAGCTCACTACGCGGCCGTGCTTCCCCCTGGGACGCGGCTGACCCCCTGCTGTCACGCTCTGGAGGTTCCTGCTGAGCTCCCTGCAACTGTGCACCTCCACTGTCGTCGTGCGTGTCCCCCAACACGCCAGCCTGCCGCCACTGCAGTCTCTGTACCACCGGAGCAGGTTGAGCCGGAGCTCCCCAGTCAGGAAACCCCGGGCCGGAGGCAGGAGGGGTTCCCATGGCGCCCGGTGGTGCTGACTCCCTGCGATCACCGACCTCCAGCCCCCCCCAGGTCACGTTGCCCCCCGCAGGCGCATTCCTTGGTGTAGATGCCTGCCTCAGCCTCCGCCCAGGTGTAGCTGGAAGCCCGACATTTCCTGCTTCCAGCAGCTGTTCACCTCTATTTCTCACCTCATCGTCCCTCAGCCGCTCTGCACGTCGTAGAGGCCCCTCCAGGCGCCTTCTGCGTTCATCCTCCTGCACCTGTGATGACATAATCACTATCTCCTTTATCTGGTTGCAGTGCACATGAGCATTGATCTGCAAAGTCGCCGCCCTGATTGCTGCCTGCTCAGCTATTTCCCAGTGCAGGTTATTGGATCTCAGTCCATTATTGCAGATCATCACTCTCCTAAATCCCAAATCATTCGCCTGCGACAGTCCAGCCGACAGCGCCTCCACCAGGTGCTCTCGGTAACGTCCAATATCCACATTGTCTTTATACTCATCCACCAGCACGTGCACCACTGCAAAGAAAGAGCTGGACCCCCCGCTGGTCACCACCACCGGATCCTCTTTCGTCAGCCATCTTCTGTCGCTTCCCCTGAAGTGCTTTAAATCGCCCATATACTCCTCTCCAGCCTCACTTATCAGCGCCCTCTGGAATTTAGGGTTCCGGACCCTAACAGCTGCTGAAGCAGCCACCAGTAATCCATCAGCATTTATCCCCCAGGGTTCTCCCGTCACATGGAACAGTCCTGCACCTGCTTCATTTATAAACTTTTTCCCCCCCTGGGGAAGAGGGTTTAGTACTGGCCTTTCAGGCCTAAATGTCCTGACCTTACTTTTTTGTTCTGCTTTTTTCCCATGCGTCTGCTCCATGCCTGCTGCCACATCCCCACAGGTACGGGTGAACTCCTTCAGCGCATCAATCACAGACTTATTAGCCTCCACAATCCTCTCCAGCCGCGCATCCGCGGCAGGAGTGCGTGGAGCTATTTTTGCATTTCCTTCCCCATCTGTATCCGAGGTCTCCTCCTGCGATACAGCCTGGTCATGACTGTCATTCTCTTCATCTGATATTGCTTCAGGGTCGGTGCGTACACTCGCAGTTTCCTCCCCCTCTTCAATAATCCTGTCGCGGTACACATGTAATGGGGCCAGGAGCTGTCCATGGTCCTTATACACTGACATGGCTTTCGCCTTTGAGGGAGCCACTAAAACCTGTTGTACCCCCGTTTCTCTTGCCAGTGTCTTCACCACAGGATCATATTTCACAGAGGGGCTAATTATTGACACTATTCGCCCCTTTAAGGTGCCCTCTTTGACCTTATCTAAGAAGGCACCCCACCACATCAGCCATATTCTGGCATCTTGCTTTGTTTTTACTTCAGTGGGGCTGTCTAATATTATAATCCAAATCTTGTGCAGGTGGTCGTACACAGCATACCTTCCGTCCTGCCTGCAAGCAGCAGAAACAGTCTGCTCCACTCCACCTCTCCCCTCCTTGGGGAACGCTGCCTCCACCACTGTCCGTACAACCGGCGCCCAGCAATTCCACCCATCCCCATGGATAATCACCTGAAACTTCTGCTCAGGTAATACCCCGGGCTGAATCTTCTGGGGCTGGGATGCAGCTGCGCCTTCACTTCCTCCCTCATTCTCCGCCGCTGTCTCCGCCTCTGCTGCGCCAGCCGGCGAAGGGGAAATGTCTTTCCCCAACTGTTGGAAATCCGTCTCCTGATCGTTGTTCATTTCATCCATTTTGTCCATCTTGCTGACTCGAGTCGCCTGCACCCTCAAAGCCGCTCGTAGCGCCTAGAGTCAGGATGAGGGCAGACTAGGTTCGACTACTCCGCTACGTCGTCCTGGGCCGCCCGTTTGGCCCACACGACTTTTCACGTATCTCCCCCGCGGTGCTTCCTACACCATTTGCAGGTCAAGTGACCCGGAATTCTGTCCTCCCAGCCGGTCACACTTTTCCTTCCATGGAAATACACAATCCTCTCGTCAGTTTATAATCCACCGTTATAATCCTGATTAGGAAACAAAAACAGAAGTCTTCTTCCTGACTTCCAGTGAGTCAGTGATTCCGAGTCCCGTCTGCTCAGACCTCAGACCATCACTTCACTTTTCTGCCAAAGCGGATATCTACAATCCCAACTCCAGCCTTTAACCTTCGGATCACAGGGTCCCCACCTCTAATTGGGGATTTATTATCTGTCTCGGGCGCCACCTGTTGAACCCTAAGGGCCAGTAACCCCCTAAATTAATCGAATTAATTATTCAATTATCAGAGGATCACTGGACCAGCTCTCCATCTAACGGGTCCGGTTCCCGTAGCCCATATGGGTCAACCCAGATGAGATCTGAGGAACGTTTAAGCTGGTAAACGAGAAAATTCGCCTAGCTACTAACTGCCTTCATCCAGACGCCTATCCTGCTTCCTCTGATAACTAACTCAACTGAGTAGCCACTTTCGAATGGTCAAATTAATTACCAGTCACGTCTGTTAACGGCAGCTTTTCTCTCAACGGATTCTGCACTTGGTAAGTTGCTAGGTTTAAATTTAGAGGTTAAGGCACGGATAACCCCAAGGATAAGTTTAAAAAAGGCCTCACCTGGCCCCAACGACTAGGTAATCCGACAGAACCTGGTTTTAGATGTAATGCACACAGTAACCTGACTTTTTAAAAACTGAGAAGATATATGTGATTAATTCATCATCATGATAAAAATAAATAGAATTTCCAATCTGTTAACTTTAAATGCAGGATAAATGTTTTATTATAGTTTTAGCAAGGGCAAAGCAATAGCTCATAAATCATCAGACAACCAAATAAACATTAAAACATTCTCATAATAATCCTCTAATATGACTCCTAACTGGAACTATGCTTTTATCTAAGAAGAGTAATAATCACCCAGACTATGTAATTTGGAGGGGGAGAGCAGACGGTGTGCGCACACCGGCTGCTCACCTGAAGACCAAAGCCCCGCTGGGCTCCGCTCCAGGGAGGAGGTGGAAAGAGAGTTCAGTCCCGATGTAGATCTGCTTGTATCCTTTACGTTGTTTGGCCCCATAAACTTTTGTAATCCACTCTGGTGATAATCCTTGGGAAATAATAGAGTTCAGTAATGTTCCTTCAGCCAGTGTAATCCTTCAACAGCGCAGAAAGAGCAGTCCTTAAATCCGTATTTCCAGTGGAAAAGTTATTCCTTTACAGATCGTGTTGAATTCCCTTCCAAGTTACGTGGTAAAATCCCCCATGCCCAGAACATTGCTGCCTGGCCTGCATCCAGTGACTACCTCGTAACTCTCCTACTGATTCTTTAGAACAGACACTTTTTATAGCATGATTTCTCTTTCCAGAATTTACATATGTGATGTCAACATTCAGGTTGCATACGTGATGACAGTGCTCTTTTAATTTACATACGTGATGACAACATTCATCCCTCCCCTCACTCGTGCACTGCTCCCACCCACCGACCTCATGGCCTCTGCATGCTCTGGAGGAACCAAAACCACCTGCTTGGACTCTCCCACTCAGCCTCACTTCTCCGTTGATGTATCTGTTCCGTCCACAGCTCAGAGCAGACCTCCGGTCGGGGGACAGGAGAAGCTGATGTCAGCGCCTAATAATCACTGACATCCCACTGCACATCCCTGCACAGTGCGCACAGACTTACACTAAAACCCCCAAAATATATACAGCTTATTAACTGGTGTGATGACCCGAGTTAGCCTCGTCTTCGTGCTTCATCTCCAAGTCAACAACCTCCCCATCTCACAGGGTGATCAAACTCTTCTGTAAACATCTCTATTTCGTAGTAATCAAAACCTTAAAAGCATTTCCATTTTCATAGTAATAAAAACCCTTAACACATCAATTCTCCTGGTAACCCTAGGCCTCACTTCCTACAGTGAGTTGCTGCCCCCATGTGGTTACTTCTTATACCAACATTATAAATGACAAGTATTAAAATAATCAACTCCCCACTCCTCTGATTTTTACACAATTCAAAATAAAGATTGTATAAAAGAGACATATTCAAAAATAATCAACTCACCACCTTTCCCGGTGAGGTACGCTTCTGATTTCTACGCTGTTTCAAATAAAGATTGTATATATATATATATATAAAAAATATAGGCATTTGGTTCCTTTACACACATGTATTATGTTAGAGCAAGAATCAATGGTAAATCACAGGTTATAATATCATACTGTGCCCCCTCATCTATCTGTTATTCTGCCAGAAGCCCACACCTTTGGCTGACTCGGGGATCTCATACCTCTATGATCTTTGACAGTAGAAAAATATTTTCTAAAAATATAAATATAAGTACAAAAATATGCCAGAAAATATAAATATATGTAGAAAAATACATCCTAAAAATATAAACTATAAAATAAAAATATTTTTATTTGTTTTAATATTTTTATTACTCACTTTTGTATTTGCATATATTCCAAAAAATGTTTATTTAATTGATCAGAATTGTCTATAGATTGCTTTTTTTAATAAGGTGGCTCTGTTTATTCATAAATGTTTCATGATTTTATTAATTTTCCTTTTTAATATTTTATTGCTAACTTTATTTTATGTTCTGCGTTTGTATACATTTTAAATATTAGTTATTTATTTCACCATTAACTGCTGTTTACTAATGACAACATCATCTTCTAATGGCTCCATTTTTTAAAAATAAAAGTGTTCAAGACATTTTTTATTCGTTTTAATAATTTTATTGCTAACTTTTGTATTTTCATATGTTAAAATTATATAAAATTGGTTATTCAAGTAATCATTTTTTGAAAATAATGTTTCTCTATTTATTCATAAATGTTAGAGTATTTTATTAATATTTCTTTTCAATATTTACATAATATTTAATTTCTGTTTTTAAATAGTGTGCTATTAAATATATTTTATTTGTTTTATTATTATTTTGCTAACTTCATCCAAATTTTGTCTATGCATACATTCATAATAATATTTAACTGTAAATATACATGTTTCCAAGATCAGAAATGGAAATAATGGTGACGTGAGGACACTCCTAAGAAAAAGTCTTTCCTCTAAAAAAAAACCCTTGAGATTATTTATTAATTTACAGGAAATCGCGATCTATTACATGCAATAAATGAAACAGCATAGTACCTATGATGGACGTAATAAAACGTCTGCTACAGTAAAAACATGTGAAGTTTTGTTGTTTTAAAGGTTTATTTACCGTCTGTCTTCTCGCCTCCGTCGCAGTTTCCTCAGAATAAAAAACCTTCTTCCTTGTTTTGAACGTAAACGTTCGGCGGCGTCGCCCCCGTCGCTGCGTGCTCGTTCACGTCGCGCCGTTCAAGTGGACGTCCCTGCTGCGTCATTTGCGCGCCACCTCGCTCCCGATGCGCTTCTTTTCCCGACACCCTCAAGATAGATGTTCCGATTTCAGGTGAGTTTTTGTCCCGCAGAAAGAAACCCCGCTGCTTCCGTTAATTAACGGGAGAAAATGTCGGTTGTTTATCGGTGAGCCGGTTGTATTTCTGGCCCGTGTGTCCTCTGTACGCCGCCTGTTATCTATTGTTTATGCGACGGCCACATTCAATGCGGTTGGCGGCCTGTGAAGCAGCGCGCTTTCCTGCTGACACGAGCCGGAGGGAGAGAGCGCCTTCCCGGCCAGCGGTGACCGGACTGAACGGGCCGTTTCTCGGATTGGCCTCCTTTCAGAAAAGCCGGTGTGTTCCGGCTGTGTTGGCGGTTTAAAATCGGTCAGTTTTCACGGCAGCAGTTTTCCATCGACGTGGGTTTTAGGTGATGTAACATCAGCGTTAGCATCATGCTAACAGGCTATCCTGTTACCTGCAGCCTGTCAGGGGGTCCTGGACAAATTCTGATTTATTTTTATTACATTTTAACCAAGCTTAGTAGCTTAAAAAGCCAAACTACTAACTATTTAGTTAATAAACCTGCTCAGCATGGGAGATGTTTTCCCCACTGGGACACCATGCTAGGTCTGAGCCAACTATTATCCGAGGCTAATTCTGCTAAAATCTCACTAGTTTATATGTTAATTTATATTTTACTAGATGACCTGGACTGGCGTTTTAGTGTTTAAACCAAAGTGGATTCCTCATTCAGCTCATCTGATCAGAATTTAAGCCCACTTCAGTGCAGCCTAATGCTTGTTAAAATGTTATTATGCTAACAAAACAGAGATTTTTAGCTTCTAGTTATTATTAATATTCAGTTTAATTAGTCTCACAGGCTTGATTCTACCAGTTGGGTCTAAAATTAAACTCATCGCTCTCAACCATGTGGCATCAGGGGTTCATGTTCAATTTGTAAAATACAGTTTTGATCATGTAATTCTTCTTTATATAACTTAAACTAAATATTAAGTCTTGTTTGATGCAGCTCAGCGTTTTTCATTTGAATGAAATGTGAAAAATGCATTAAAGGTAAATAAAACACCACCTCGTGTCCTGCAGGTAATAAAATCATGTCATAGAGACAGAGAGCTGGCAGCGTTCTCTTGATAAAATGTTATTGTGTTGTTGTACCTCTAACAGGAGACTCAAAACTGAGATGTGAGTTAAAGAGGACTCCTAGATTTTTACTTGTTGATGTGGTTTTAATGTCAGTGCTGCAGTTTCACGTTAAATTTCTCTCATATAGCTTATCTTTCTCATCATATCAACATTGCATTGTTCTCCTGTGAATATTTGCTGCTTGATACAGAAAGAAAACGTGCACAGTTCTAATCCTTCAATGACTAATCTACAGGAAAAGATAGAACATGATTTACTCTGATTTAAGGGTTCTCGGATACACAAAGTTGTATTTTTTTTTTAAATAAACCTTTAAAAACCCGACTAACTACATCTGAATTACAACCAAAATGATAAATTTCTATAAATGCTAAATTACTTGCCAAAATACAAAAACTTAAGAGGGACATGTCTGCTTATTTGGTTGCAGATTAAACAAAGGTTGAAATATGAACTGAGCTTTTAAATCAAATTGAAACATTTTAAAATGAAAAAATAATTTTCAAAAATGGTTAAATGTTTTCTTTTGGAATGAAGCTTCTTCTGTGTAATCAATATAGAAATATAAAAGGAAAACACCGAAAATGAAGAGATTCTTAATTCATCAATATCTCTCTACAAAAATGAAAATAAAATATTTTTTTTAAAAAAGCAATGTGATGTAAAACTACTGTATTTTATATGCAGGTCTTTCCAAGGTACCTTAAAAAAGTTAAAAACAGGTGAATTATCCTCATGGAACGACGATCTGTGAGCGGTAAAAAACACTGTTAAGCTAAATATTGCTGTAAATGATGAGTAATAGAGTTATTAATGAGATATAAAGAATGTTTGTTGGGATTTTGTGGGGTGTTTCTGCCATTTTTGAATAACTAAACATCATTGCTGTTAATGAGAATCGAACCTAACAGGACGGTTAATATGCTGCCTGTCGTATTTAAACTCATATAAGGGTCCAATAACATTTAGTTTAATCGATTTATCTCATTTCTTTTTGCAACCAAATGGAAGATTTAGTTGCAGAAAGAAATGATGTCGTGCTTGTAATAATTTCTGTCACTCGTCACAACAAAAATCATCTCTTTAACTATTTAAATCTGCATCACAAAGCTCTGGAGGAAAAATCAGCCAAAGGAAAACACTATTTTGGATGCTTTTGTCATTTTTATACTAGAGGATGAATGTTATTCAGCTTTTTAAGAAGGATTTCTGGTGTTTGGTGCAAAATGACGCTGCTTCAAGTCATATCACCCAGACAATTTTATGTTCTCCATGAAAAATTAGAGTTGATTTTAGTGAAATGTTGTACAAGTGAAAGCTAAAATAATTCCACTATTTGACAGCAAAAGCGAGAGAGGATTTAATTCAGTAAAATTGCCAGATGTTGTTGTATTTCCATTGCTGGTTCTTTGTTTCTACTAGTTGCTTCACTGGTTTTCCTTTTAAAAGAAGTGCTAAGAACATTTTGTTAGTGTTATTTAACAAATCTGATTTGTTCTACAGTAGGGCTGCCACAAACGACGAATCGCCTGAGCACGCAACGTCATCAAAAGCGGAAGTGAGCGCGCAATGCAACAGAAATCACCGTCCGAGTGGAGCGCGGAACACGCACGGACATCCGCGCTGTATCGTGCATATATAGTATATGCATATATTATATATATGCACAATACAACGTGGACATCCACGTTTACGTTACAGCGCGGATGTCCGCGCTGTAACGTGCATATACTATATATGCACGATACAGCGCAGATGTCCATGCGTGTTCCGCTCGGACGGTGATTTCTGTTGCATTGCACACTCACTTCCGCTTTTGATGACGTTTCGTGCTCAGGCGATTCGTCGATTCGTCGTTTGTGGCAGCCCTATTGTACACCTCTACAATTGTTATTTGCTTATGTAGTCAGGCATATTAACTTATATTTAACATGTATGTTCTTTTCACGTCATTGTGCTCTGGTTTCCCATCAGACACTTTTACTCAATAAAGCATTTTAGATTTTGAACATAACATGATTTTAGAATAACTTATGTAATAACTAATGTCTTAAGTCAGGCCAAATAACAAATGTATGACACGGTGTCGATGTTAGTTTGACTTAGCTGCCTTTTGTTGTAATGTTATGTTGAATTTTTATAGTAAAAGATGTTTAATATTCTATATATTATATACACTGCCGTAGGAAAGCTTGGGGTCACCCAGTTTCGTGTTTTCCATGAAAACTGACACTTTTATTCATGTTGCACGAATGTTTTCTAATCATCAATGAGCCTTTCAACACCATTAGCTAACACAATGTAGCAGTAGAACACAGGAGTGTGCAGTTTTTGTGGTTTTCGGTTCTTTTTTTGTCATTTTCTGACTCGTTTTTGTCGTGATGGTTGCTGGAAATGTTCCTCTCTACCCCTATGTAGATATTCCATTAAAAATCAGGCATTTCCAGCTGGAACAGTTATTTACCACATTAACAATGTCTGAACTAGATTTACCATTCATTTAATGTTATCTGCATTGAAAAAAAGGATTTTCTTTCAAAATAAGGACATTTCTAAGTGACCCCAGACTTTTGAACGATAGTGTATATTCTGGTATCTTAATGTGAGTTTATTGTAGATATCGTTCAGCTCCATCCTCAGTCTCCAGACATTTAATCAACCCGTTCAGTTATAAAAACTATTGAGAACTTGAGGATGAATGAGTCACTTGTGCAGTTTTATAAAACGTCATCATCCAACCAGTTCTTGTTGATCTATTGTTTGCTGAAGCTGTGATTAGACTCTTTCTATAGTGAAGGTTTGCAGTCCAACACACCCAATAATCATTTCTAATCACTTTGAGATCTTCTCCAACAAATGCAGACGGGTATAAATTCAGTGTACTCAGCAGCATCCTCAACACCAATTATGACTGCAAGTATTCTGACTTTTAGTGCCAGAAATAAGCAGAACAGGTAAATTATGACAATAATAAGGTTGGATTTTATGTTGTTGAGTCACTTTGAAGGCCTGTATTTAAAGACACATTGGACAAACGGGGTCCTTGACTTACGGCGAAGTTCCGTTCCTACATAAGTCGATTTTTGTCGTAAGTCGGAACTCAAAGACAAAGCTGTTCCGTGCATCACGATGTCGATCAGTTCTTCATAAAAGACATGAATACCAATGACTTTCATGCATGTATGAGTAATTTTACGAGAAGATAACAGAATATGTTCCACTGTTGTTACATCTTGACCTAATAATGCCGATGTTGGTCGGCTTTGTTTCCATTCTCCGGTTGTACACCACCTTGGATTGTGCTACATTCACTAACTTTTTCTCTTCATTATGGCTCCCAGCGTAAGTCAGACTCTTCTGATGCTTGGAAGCAAAGGAAAGCCGTCTCCATGGAAATGAAATTCGATGGAATAAAATGCTGGGAACAGGGCCAAACACTGACCGAATATTCTGTTATCTTCTTGTAAAATTACTCATACATGCATGAAAGTCGTTGGTATTTATGACTTTATGAAAAACTGATTGATATCATGATGAACGTAACGGATTTGTTTACATTTTCACCGGAGTTCCGACTTACTGATCTCTGTCCAGATAATGGTTTTAGCAGCATCTCCATCTATACTAATATATCTAAAAACACACACCAGGTGGCCGTTTATGTTCTCTCTGCCGGTGAAAACATCAAGCCGGGTTTACGTGACAAAAAGTAAGACTGATGATGGAGCTTAGCCACTGCTGAAAACACGCAGTTTGTTATTTGTTTTGGAGTTTTGTTTTAAATCTACTGGTGTGGATGGAGCCGACATGGACGACTGATGCAGGAATAATTCTGCTGCTGATGAAAGTGTAATAACCTGAAAGTGCAGTCAGAGAACCTCTTTTACTCCGTTGAACCAGTTAGTTAAAATCTTTTGGTGCAGAGTTGCTTCTCCTCTGTGAAGTTTTTATTCTCTTTTTTTATTTGGGTTCGTGTGTGAATGACTTCCATCTCCTCAGTGTGAAACCTACCTGGTTTAATATTCAGTTTCATGTTCATCTCCTCTGCAGTCCCTGGATGAAGACTGTACGCTGGAGGAGGAAGACGAGGGGTTGGTTGAAGAGGAAGATGAAATCGATCAGTTCAACGACGACACCTTCGGAGCCGGGGCCATCGGTGAGTCCCCCGTAAATCATCTTTAAAATGTCTGTTTTTATTTTAATGCTCATAGTTGCACGCTTTGATAGAGTTCAGTTTAAGAAAGGTGGTCTGTTAGCAAATAATCTGAAAATACAGATTGTGAAGCATCGCTGCGCCATGGAGGGATTTAGGTTTTTATTTTCCCACAGCCAGCCGCCGTTACTTACATCTGAAAGCATAAAAACAACCAGACAATCTAACGTTGTTGGTTTTCCCTATAATCCTCTGAACTACGAGCAGTTTTTGTGTTTTTGTTGCTCGTCTCATTTTTCGTCACTGTGGGCTCATTTTTTACAGAATTAATCAACATTTTGGACAAATTTTGAGTCATTTTGGACGTGAATATTTACATTTTTACAGTCTTACTCCTCTGCTCATCATTATTAGAAAAATGTTTCACCATGCTGAATGGATCTCCAACAACCTGCTCCTCTGTTCTCTGTCTCTGAGCCATGCTGCATTTATTTATTCATCCAGTAGCTTTTATTTTACTCTTTTGTCGTCTCTATTTTCTGTCTTGTATTTTTGTGTCTCGTTTTTGTCACTTTGTCTCATTTTTGTTGTTTTGTGTATTTTTTTGTAGTTTTGTGTCTCTTTTTGGCATTATCTCATTTTTGTCATTTTGTGTCTCCTTTTTGTCATTTTTGTGTCTTTTTTGTAGTTTTCTGTCTTGTTTTTGTTGTTTTGTTTCTCTTTTATGACATTTTTTGTCGTTTTGTGTCTTGTTTTGTCATTTTGAACACATTTTGAGTAATTCTCCATGTCTCCAGACTTTCCCTCTCTCCTCTGCTCATCATCTGTACAAAGATGTTTCACCATGCTGGATGGATCTCCAACAACCTGCTCCTCTGTTCACTGTTCCTGAGCCATGCTGACTTTATTCATCCACTAGCTTTTTCTGTTCTCGCGTATACATTTTTTTTGACAACTTTTAGGGCATTTAGAATAATTTTTAAGCAATTCTGCACAGATGTATGCCATTTTGGACCGTTTTAAACAAATTTTATGTGAGTTTGTGTAATTTTAGGCAGTTTTTGAGTCATTTCTAAAAAAATTTCTACATGTATTTTGCACGAGTTTGTGTAATTTTGCTCAAATTTTGAGTCATTTTGGACATGAATATTTCCATTTTTGTTGCCTCTCCAGACTTTTAACTGTTTCTTAGCCGTGCTGCATTTAGTTTATTCATCCGGTAGCTTTGATATTGCTCTCATGATCATTTTGGACAGGTTTTGAGGAATTTTGAGTATTTTTTTCCAACCATTCTGGACAAGTTTATGCCATTTTGCTCCATGTTTGTGTAATTTTGGACAATATTTGACACATTGTTTTAAACCATTCTACACAATGTTTGTCAGACCTCTTGTTTTTGAGCTGTGCTGCGTTTATTTAATGGATCCAGAGTGTTTTATTGTGTCTCCTTAAAGCTGCACAATCTCTCCTAAATGCCCTTGTTTCCCTCCAGATGACGACTGGCAGGAGGAGCACAAGCGTCTGGCGGAGCTGGATGAGCGGGATGAGCTGGCGGCGGGGCTCGGCCTGGGTGGAGGAGGACTGGGAGGAGAACCGGACTTAGGAGGAACCCAACACTCCTCCTCCTCCTCCTCCTCCAGCCGTCTGCCTCCATCAGCCGGCTGCCTCCCCCTTCCATCCTCCCTTCCTCCCCTCGGCTTCTCCTCGTCTTCCTCCAGACTGCCTCCACCAGGTCAGAGCTCGTTCCTCTTCCTCTGCAGACATTTAGATTTAAGAGTTATTTTCTTCTTTTAAAGTCAGACCTGCACTGCTTTTATTAATCTGACTTAACTGCTTTATATCTGAATATTAGCTCTTTTTGTATTTTACTTTACCAAAGTTAACACACATCTGGACTCAACATTTTGTAAAACATAAATTATATGTAACTCTGCGCCTCGACTCTGATCTGATTTCAACTAAACGTGTCGACTTCATGTTTTAAAGATCACTTTTCTGTCAAAGTTGAAACAACAATCTGACTGGAAAGAACCAAGGATGTTTTGTTTTGTGTCGTTTTGTGTTTCTTTTTTGTCTCGCTTCTGGTTTTTTTTTGTCTTACTTTTGTCATTTTGTGTTTTACTTTATTCATTGTTTTGTGTAGCGTTTTTGTCATTTTGTGTTTTTTTTGGTCTTGCTTTTTTTGTCTCTTTTTTGTTTTTTTCTCGTTTTTGCCATTTTGTGTCTCATTTCTGTAATATTTTGTTTTATTTTTGTCATTTTTTTGTCTTTTTTTGGTCTGACTTTTGTCGTTTTGATCATAATGTAGAATTGTTCATCGTTCAGTTCCAGATGACTAAATGTTGTGTTCCTTTGTCGACACTCTGTAAGTTGTAATGTCAAATTGAAGCTGTGAGGAACATTAAAGTTTCCGTCTGATGAAGCAGAAATGTTCTGTATTTCTAAACAGCCTCTAACTTCTCCTTCCAGACGTGGAGGACCGACCCGGAGATGGAGACCTGGCCGAGTCCCTGGCCAGACTCATCCTGGAGGCCGACCCGGCCATCGCGGGGGTTGGGGCGGCCGAGCGTCCCGGTCCTCCCCCCGGCTCCTCTGGGTCCGGCCTGCCGGGTCTCCACGGTCTGGACCAGCCCCGGGTCCTGCAGCAGACCCCCTCCATCCCTCACCAGCATCCCCATCACCCCAAGCTGCCCCCTGGACCCTCGGCTTCAGGTCAGTCGAGACTCGTCTTTGGAGTCCAGCAGCTGGACCGGACTGGATCTAGTAGTACGAGTCCACTGGTGTATTGGTTATTGTTTTATTACGGGTATAAAGACGTGTTCTCCTGC
This sequence comes from Amphiprion clarkii, assembly GCA_027123335.1. NCBI lineage: Eukaryota > Metazoa > Chordata > Actinopteri > Pomacentridae > Amphiprion > Amphiprion clarkii. The sequence continues at coordinate 41,627,444 of CM049568.1, forward strand.
TGCTCCTCTGTAGGTCTTCCTCCAGGACCTCCTCCCTCCTCCATGCTCAGCTACCAGCAGCAGCAGCACCTGATGCGTCGAGGCACCGCTCCAATGGGCCAGGTTAGTGCTTTTATTTTATCTTTGTTCCACTTTATTTCCTGTTTGGATCAGGGGGCTAGCAGGGCTAGCATTTGAAGCTAGGTGCAGACTCTGTGTCACTAAGTCCTGCAGCTCTGTGGAACCAGAAAAACATGAAGGAGGAGAGAGAACTCAGAGATGTCTTCTGTCAGTAGGACTCAGTCTCAGAATTTACCTAAAACATCTAGAAATTAAGTTAAAATGAGAAAATCTGATAAAAAAATTTACTTGAACTTTGTCAAAATTGACTTAAAAATTGTCCAGAATTACTGAAAACTTAATTAAAACATCAAAAATATTGACAAAAAAATGTCTTAAATGACATAACATTTGTCCAAAACGACAAATAAAATTCTCCAAAATGATAATTAGACGTCCAAAGTAGCTCTAAGTTAGTTTTATTATTGACTTATTTAAGAAATATCTGTCAGCATTGACCCATAGCAGCTCCAAATTAGGGTAAAATAACAAAAAAAATTAAAAACAATTAAAAATTTTGTCTCAAATGACTTGAACTTTGTCTAAAGTGAATCAAAAAATGTCCAAAATTACTTAGAACTTACTTAAACTGTCATAATGTTGTCAGAAATACTAAAAATGTCTAAAATGATGTGAAATTTGTCTAAAATAACAATGAAATCATCCAAAATGACTAATAGATTCTCTAAAACAACTCAATATTAGTTTAAAATGAAATTAGTTTGCTTGTTTTGGTTCTTTATCTGTTTAAAAGTTTAGTTTTAAATGTAAAAAAAACCCACAAAAATACCACAAAATGGTTCCAAAGATGATGAGTATCTTCTGTCAGTAGGACGCCATTAGAAGAAAGGAAATTATAAAAATTAAGAAACAAAAGTTTAATTAGTTGTTTGACAAAAAATGTAAAAAAAAAAAACAAAACAAAAAAAAAAAAACCTACAATCAACTTGTATAACATTTTCCATGTGTGTTACCATCATTGTAAATAAAAAAGGAGGTTCTACAGACTGTATAGATTCAACTATTTGGATTTTTAATTTGCAAACACTGCCTGCAGTTCACCCAAAAACTCTGAATTTTTGTTCCGTGACAGTTGGTCCCAGCTGATTTAATTCTGGCGTCTTGATGCCGCCACAGAGCTCAGAATTTTTTGATATTTATTGTGGGGTAGAAGGTATACTTTGCAGATTTTTATTATTTTTGTTAGTATTATGTGTATTGTGTAGAATAAACTAGGGCTTTGATTAGAGTAAATTACTTGGAGATTTTTCTTACTGTTTCACACATTATTTGTTGTGATTTTGTGTCTTTCTTTTGGTGATTTTGCATCTTTTTCTGGTAATGACACATTTTCATATATTTGTGCTTTTTGTCCACCTATTAGTAGTTTCATATGTTTTCATTTAAAAAAAAATAAATAACAAATATGTTAATTTACATATTTTTTGTTTCTCCTGCTGTTGCTAAACTGTTAAAGTAATGCACCTGTTGTTTCCTTTAAGGGTAAACTGATGTAGTAGAGCTGAGATTTGCTGCAGGAGAAGCTGTTTAAACTTGATTTACGTTAAATCTGTGTGTTTTAGGACCTTAAATGTAACGTTTCTGTTTCTGTCTCTCTTCCAGGTGAATTCTCACAGCATCTGGGAGAACAGTATGGGCTTCGGTCCGGTCAGCGTCACCCCTGGACTGGTCACACACATGGAGGTGAGGAACTCTGGTTCTGGTTCTACAAACACTGACCTCCATGTTTAGGTTTCATATATTAAATCACCGTAAGAACAGACTGGAAGCAAAGCAGCTGCACAAGTTCATCTGATTTCTGAAAATACAATTATATCAACTACTGATTTTACACCTTTTTTGTGTGATTTTGTGTCTTTTTGTGGAGAGTTTGTCTTTTAGTGGTGATGTCACATTTTGTTGTGGTGATATGACCCCTTGTTGTCGTAATTGTGCGTCTTTGCGGTGTCATTTTGCATATTTTTATGGTAAATTCACATTTTTTTGTAGATTTTGTCTTTTTGTTCTAATTTCACGTTATAGTGATGATTTTATCTATTTTTGTTGTGATTTCACATTTTCTTGTTGATTTTTGTGTCTTGTGATTTGTCATGTTTTTGTGGCTATTTCACACCTATTTTTGGGATTCTGTGTCTTTTTTTGATGATCTCACATCTTTTTGTGGCGATATTACCCTTTTTTAGGCCGATATTGTGCCTTTTGTGGTGATTTTATATTTTGTTGTTGATTTTTATGTCTTTTTGTTGGAATTTTGCATGTTTTGTAACAATTTCACACCTATTTATTGTGGTTTTGTGTCTCTTTGTGGTGAATTTGTGTTTTTTTGTTGTAATTTTGCATGTTTTATAACGTTTTCACACTCATTTATCATGATTTTGTGTCTTTTTGTGGTTAATTTGCGTATTTTTGTGATAATTTCAAATTTTCTTGTTTATTTTTGTGTCTTTTTGTTGTAATTACACGTTTTTGTGTTAATTTCATATAGTCTTGAATTTTGTGTATTTTTGTTGTGATTTCACATTTTTGTGGTGATTTCACAACTATTTGTCGCGATCTTGTGTCTTTTTGTGATGATTTCACGTTTTTGTGGTGATATTACCCTTCTTTGGGGTGATATTGTGCTTTTTTGTGGTGATTTTATATTTTGTTGTTGATTTTTATGTCTTTGTTGGAATTTTGCATGTTTTGTAACAATTTCACACCTATTTATTGTGGTTTTGTGTCTCTTTGTGGTGAATTTGTGTATTTTTGTGGTAATTTCATATTTTACTTGTAGATTTTTTGTGTCTTTTTGTTGTAGTTTCGCTCATGTTTTTGAGGCAATTTCACACCTATTTGTCACGATTTTGTGTCTTTGTGGTGATTTCACTTTTTTTGGACCATTTTGTATTGTCTTTTTGTTATGATTTCACGTTTTTGTGGAGATTTCACATGTTTGTGTGGCAATATGACCTTTTTGTGGTGATTTTGCATATTTTTGTAGTAATTTCACACCTACTTGGCATGTTTTTTTGTCGTTTTGTGGTGAATTTGCATATTTTTGTGGTTATTTCAGATTTTTTTGGCTGTGATTTCACATTTTCTTGTTGATTTTGTGGTTTCACATGTTTTTGTGGCGATGTCACACCTGGTATTTTTCACGATTTTGTGTCTTTTGTGGTAATTTCATGGTTTTTTTTAGAGATATGTCTGATTTTGACATTTCTGCATCTTCTTGTGCGTTTTTTTTCATATGTTTTTGTGGTGATTTTGCATCTTTTTGTATTTTCTCCTTAACTGATGAACACTCTTGCCAGATGTTGGTCTCAGCAGGAGAAACTCTGCCACATTCTTAAAGAACATAATTTATAATTTCATACAGTCGGAGCAGAGGAGGCTTCACTAAGTTTCTGATGTTTTCTTTCCCGTCTTCTTCCTCCTCAGGACAGTCCTCTGATGTCTATAATCAAAGAAGTTGGACTTCCCAAACGTCCTCCTCAGGGGAGGAACGATGAAGGTCGTGATCTGTCTGAGAGGGTTCCTCCTCCTCGCTCCTCCTCCCCTGTGATTGGCTCTCCTCCGGTGAGGGCGGTGCCTATCGGGACGCCGCCCAAACAGCCGATGAGCCACGCTCTGAACCACCAGGTATAATCGCACAGAACACACTATGATTACACCAGAAGAGCCGTTCTAATGTATGAAATGTCTGCTGTTTGGTTTGTATTTCCACCCGGCTGCAGCTTCAGCGCTTAGCATGTTGCGTGTTTATCGTCTGTATCTGTGTGTAGATCCACCACCCCACAGCGGTTCATGTGAGAGCTCCAGTCCAGCACAGATATCCTACTCCTTTCCCCGAGCGTCTGTCACCCAACACCCTCCTCAATATAGCTGTGAGTTCCTCCTCTCCTCCACGTTTCCCTTCACTTCTCTACATTTGTACCAGCTGGACTTTCTGTGAATCGGGCTGCAAAATACCCACCAGGTTCAACACATCCAGGCTTTCTTTGTGTTAATCGACATGACAATGTGATTTCTGCATCACCAGCTAAATACATCTAGGTTTCCATGGCATCGCGATGCATCCAATTTGTGATTCTGTAACTACACGGCTTCATTCGGTGGTTTTAACGTTCAGATCAACAGGTTTACAGAGATCTAGGTGTGAGGCATCAGTTACCATGGTGATCTAGCTCAGTAGCATCAGTTACCGTGGAGATCTAGCTCCACAGCAACAGTTACCTTTGTGACACTAAAAACTCTGACTTAGAGCTCGACATTCCTGCTAACTCACTCATCTGACTCGGTAGTTCGGCCGTCTGCTTTGTCAGGTTTGATTTCTGTGTTTATGGTGAAAGATTTTCTGTCTGTGAAGGAGCTTTTTGTCTTTTATTAGTTGTCTTTTTATTGGATGTTAAATGCTAAATTATATCAGGACAGAAAGTATTTTAGTGTCATTTAGTTTTTAATGAAACATCGAGGTAGAACTAGTTAAAGAAGTGAATCTGGCTTTATGTTTGACCCAGCTCCATATTTACTGCTCAGATTTTATTTGTTATTTTTCTCACTGAACTCTGTATTTACCGTGTTATCTGTCGTATTCAGAACTCTCCGCTGTGTCGCGGTCCGTTCCCTCCCAGAGTCGGTCCAGTTCTGTCTCAGATCCAGCGGGCCCAGCTGCTCAACTCTCAGGTCAGTACCTCAGAATCAGTCTGTTGTTTATCAGACAGGCTAACGGCTAACAGCTAACGCTCTGAGATATAAATAAAGGTAATGATTCCTCCTGATGGATGATGCTGCTGCAGGAAGAACCAAATGCTGAAGAGCTGAAAGAGAACCTGAAGTTCACGTTTTTGTGTAAATGTCACCCTTTTTGTTGTGATTTTATGTCTTATGGTTTTTTTTGCATCTTTTTGTGTTGTTTTCATGTGTTTTTGTGTCGGTTTCACACTTTTTATGGTGTATTTCCATGTATCTGTATTTCCTCCAGGTGGCAGGTTTTCCTCGCGGTGGTCCCGGTCCTCCTCTGTTGCCGGGCGGTGGAGGTTTCCGGCCGTTCTTCAGCGGTCCTCCTCCTCCTCATGGCCACCGGATGGGCCCTCCGCCGCCTCACGGACCCCCCAACCACACGCCGCCCATCCGGCACAACACCACCCACCTTCACCCGCAGCACCGCCGCATGCTGACGCAGCGCATGCAGAGCCGAGGAGGGTGAGGATGATGAGGATGATGAAGCTGCTGCTGCATCGTTAGCGTTAAATAAACCTGCAGACTGACCGCGGTTGTTTCCCTGCAGGGACCGGGGTCGGACCGGAGGGGACCGGCGCAGCAGAGACCCCTACAGTAACCTGATGACCCAGAAGGAGAAGGAGTGGGTGACCAAGATCCAGATGATGCAGCTGCAGAGCACCGACCCCTACCTGGACGACTACTACTACCAGGTGAGCCCTGAACATCTGGGCTGAACATCTGGGCTAGGGCTGCAGCTATCCATCATTTTAGTAATCCTAAAATATTTATAATTAGGGATGTCCGATAATATCGGCCTGCTATTGGCATAAAAATGTATTATCGGTCAACATCATTTTGGTTTTTTTGCCTATAATGAAAACCGATAAAATAATGCCTGGATTTGCCGGCGTTTACCGGCGGGCAAATGATCAAGAGATTCACATCATCAAACTGCATCGTGAAGTGTGTACAGAAGTGCAGCGCCGGCATTTGGCTTGAAAAAAAAGAATTGAGTTCATCTACCAATGGAATGAGGGGGACGCAGCTTTTGCTCTCAATCAAACTAATATCACTAGCCAATGGGAAGTAGAGTCGGGGCAGGGGCTTAGAAAAACGTTGAGATCCAGCTGTGGGTGAGTCCATACCGGCACTCAGAGGTTCAGTATTCCACCAACGCTTCTCATTCGTTTTATTTCCGACTGATAAATCCACAGCGGTGGATTTGTAGTAGGATCACAATCATGTGATCGTCAACAGGCAGCTGACGTAGTGTTCACTTGTTGTCATGGTTACAGCAACACCATGCCGCCATCTCTCAATGATACAGAAATCTTTAACAAATCCAGACTATAAGCTGCATCACTGCCAAAATCTAATCACTTGGTCCTTGTGTCATTTCTGACCTTCCCTGAAAATTTCAGCCAAATCTGATAGTCCTTTTTTTTTTTTTTTTTTGAGTAATGTTGTGCATAGACAAATAGACGGAAGGACAAACGTACGCTGATTGTCACATAACTCTGCCGTGTTCCTTGGCAGAGTAAAAATAAATGGCGCTTGGCGTGTTTGGAAGAGTTAAAGAGTTGCTGGTGCAAAAAAAAAAAAAAAGATTTAGCCGGTTGCTTCTGGACCACGTCATGAGTCAGACCCACAGAGCTGCTGTCTGCTCTGAAACTCACAAGTCGTTTACCGGAGCAACATCCACTGCTGGGGTACCGGCATCAGGCATACCGGGTTTGTGATTTAAAAACACGCGTGTGCTCGTTCATTGCAGAACACGGCTCGTCTTTCACCAGATCTCAGCCACTCGTTAATCTGTGCCGAAGATAAAATTGCTTTGTCAAAACTGTCCGTGTTAAATCAGCATGCTGGTTCCATAAATACACCTGGCATAGCTCCAGCATTTAAGAGTCTTTCTGAAAAGCTAAAAAAACAATGTGTGTTTTCATTGTATATGACAAAGCCACTAGTCAGAGCATGGACACAATTCTGAATGTGCTTGTTCATCTATTTGATGATGAGGAACTCAACATCTGGCAACAGAAAAGTGAGCATTGCCTCAACACTTACGGAAGAAGTAAAAGATGTCAGAAACAAAAGAAGAAAATAAAGATTCAGCTTACCAGTTCTTGTAGCACCATAAATGTTTTCTTTTATTGAACTGTAGTTTTCTGTGGTAAACTGTATTTGTTTATTTTCTATTTTCTTATTTATGTCAGATTATTTAAGTTACCAGTTCTTAGAGCACTTTAATGTTTTTTGTGTTATTTGAACTGAACTATAGTTTGCTGTTATAAACTAGATATTTATTTATTTATTTGTTTGTATGTTTGTTTGTTTGCAGGAAATTGAGAGTTGGACAATATCAGCATATCGGTTTTTGGCAAAAAAAAAAAAAAAAGCCGATATCGGACATCCCTACTTATAACGTGTCGTATAAATGTGGACCATTAGCAGACGTCCTCTCAGAAGTGTAGATTTGTCGTTTTTCTGTTTTGGTGTCCAGATAAACTCTTGGTGGTGGAAATTATGACAGTTTAAGAAACTACAGTTCATCTGATCAGTCTGTCTGAGATTAACTACTTCACAATAATCACTACTACTAGTAATACTACTACTAATACTAAATAACACCACTACTACTACTAATAATAATACTACTACTAATACTACTTCTTCCTCTTCCTCCCCTTCTTCTTCTTTTCTTCCTCTTCTTCCTTCTTCTTCCTCCTCTTCTTCTTTTCCTTCTGCTTCCTATTATTATTATTATTATTATTATTATTATTAGCTATTTTTATTATTAGATGTGTTTATTATTGCTATACAGCATTTAGACTCTTTAAAACTCTTTTATTTGTAGAATACCAGCAGGATTTTGCTCCTTATTTCTTCTAGTAAGTCAGTTTCCACCTTATTTTGTAAATTATCATGTGAGGACACCTTGAGTGTTCCCTAAAGGATGAGTACATTATCTGTAATCTATATCTGAATCAGTCCTATCTGAGGATGTTTGTCTGTTGTTAAACCTGCAGAACTACTATGAAAAGATGGAGAAGCGTCAGGAGCGAGAGCGAGACAGCAGCAAGAAGGAGCACACCACCAAGCTGATCACTCCACAGGTGGCCAAGGTGGAGCACACCTACAGGCCAGGTAGGTGCAGCACAGCTCACCTGTCTGGATGATTGGATGCTGTCCTCAGAGACTCACATCTCGTCTGTCCAACAGTTCAGTTTGCAGGTTCTCTGGGTAAACTGACCGTCTCCAGCGTCAACAACCCCCGCAAGATGATCGACGCCGTGGTGACGACGCGGACCGACGACGAGGTCGGGCTTCTGACAATTACTTTATTTTGAAATATTGAGCCTTAAATTTACAAACTTCACAGTAACAAGCACAAGCTGTTCAGTATCAGGATCAAAAAATTCTTCCTCCTCTTATTCCTCTTCTTCTTGTTCCTCTTCCTCCTCTTCTTCTACTTTCTCCTCTTCTTCTTCCTCTACTTCCTACTCTTCTTCTTCCTCCTCTTCTTCTACTTTCTCCTCTGCTTCTTCCTCTTCTTCTTCTTTTTCCTCTTCTACTTCCTCCTCTTCTTCCTCCTCTTCCTCTTCTTCTTCCTCTGCTGTCTTCTGCATTATCTATTTTTCTGTTAATATGAGCTCAAAAATGCAACTTTTCATGACCGCTGCATTTGTTTGTTTTTTATTTCAACTCAACCATAATCAGAGATAATTTGATTTATTTGTCCAACATTCCAGATTCTGAATTAAAAACATGAGAAATAACAGAGAAAATTTCAGGTTTTTATCTATAATAGTTCCTCATACATTGATGTTCAAATCACCTCAAAATTTAATATGAGAAAAACCTGCTGAAAATGAGTCCACTAGCAGATTTTTTTATAAAATAATTATGCTGGAAAATGTTGGAGATGTAATTTTAATGTTTCACAAACATCTTCATAAATATTCATAATTTATTCTCTAAAATTTTAGGCAAACCAGAGCTGGTTGAGCAGAAAATTCTCTAAAAATATGACATCTTCTTAATGAAAGTTATGTGAAGCGTTTTTTAAATTATTTTTGAATTTCCTGTCTGCAGGAGAAGAGGGAGAAGCAGGTTTGGAATAAGAGGCGACAGATCCTCTACACCGTGGAGAAGGTAGGTTGGGGTTCCACCTCAAGGTCAGACAGGAAACACACCTAGTTGAGTCCCTCCAGGTGACCTCTGTCTCCTCCAGATGTACAGTCTGCTGCTGGAGGTCCAGGATTTCGAGAAACGATTCGTCCAGACGCCCGAAGAGGACCGAGACGCTCTGGTGGAGCAGCACAAGACCAACACTGAGCAGCTCTGCAGCTCCCTGAGGGAGAAGGAGTGGGACGACAGGTGAGACAGGTGGGAGGGACGGCAGGTGGGACAGGCGGGAGGGACGACAGGTGAGACAGGTGGGAGGGACGGCAGGTGGGACAGGCGGGAGGGACGACAGGTGAGACAGGCGGGAGGGACGATAGGTGAGACAGGTGGGAGGGACGGCAGGTGGGACAGGCGGGAGGGACGACAGGTGAGACAGACGGGAGGGACGATAGGTGAGACAGGTGGGAGGGACGGCAGGTGGGACAGGCGGGAGGGACGACAGGTGAGACAGGCGGGAGGGACAATAGGTGAGACAGGTGGGAGGGACGGCAGGTGGGACAGGCGGGAGGGACGACAGGTGAGACAGGCGGGAGGGACGACAGGTGAGACAGGTGGGAGGGACGGCAGGTGGACAGGGGGGGACGACAGGTGAGACAGGCGGGAGGGACGATAGGTGAGACAGGTGGGAGGGACGGCAGGTGGGACAGGCGGGAGGGACGACAGGTGAGACAGGCGGGAGGGACGATAGGTGAGACAGGTGGAGGGGACAGGTGGGACAGGCGGGAGGGACGACAGGTGAGACAGGCGGGAGGGACGATAGGTGAGACAGGTGGGAGGGACGGCAGGTGGGACAGGCGGGAGGGACGACAGGTGAGACAGGTGGGAGGGACGATAGGTGAGACAGGTGGAGGGGACAGGCGGGAGGGAGGGCAGGTGGGACAGGCGTGAGGGACAGATGAGACAAGCGGGAGGATGACAGGTGAGAGGGACGACAGGTGAGACAGGTCGGGGGACGACAGGTGAGACGGGGAGGGGCCACAGGTGGGACAGGTGAGGTAACAGCAGTGTGACTCTCCTTCTCCTCCTCCATCAGAGTGAGTGATGAACAGTGTGTGATGATCATGTCGGTGAGAAAAGGGAAGCGGCTCATCTCCAGGCTCCTCCCCTTCCTGCCGTCACCCCAGGCCGCCGCCGTTGTCATGGCGATAGCCCGCAACCTCCCCGCCTTAGCCAAGAAGGACAAGCAGGACCAGGTTCCGTTAACCGTTCTTCCTCCAGTTAGATCACCTGTGAACCAGCTTGTTAGCTAGCAGTTAGCCTGTTAGCTACCAGTTAGCCTGTTGATTAGCAGTTAGCCTGTTAGCTACCAGTTAGCCTGTTAACTAGCAGTTAGCCTGTTAGCTAGAAGTTAGCTTGTTAACTAGCAATTAGCCTGTTAACGAGCAGTTAGCCTGTTAACTAGCAGCTAGCCTGTTACCCAGCAATTAGCTCATTCACTAGCAGTTAGCTCATTAACTAGCAGTTAGCCTGTTAACCAGCAGTTAGCCTGTTAACCAGCATATAGCTCATTAACTAGCGGTTAGCCAGTTAACCAGCGGTTAGCCTGTTCACTAGCAGTTAGCTCATTAACCAGCAGTTAGCCTGTTAACTAGGAGTTAGCCTCTTAACTAGCAATTAGCCTGTAACTAGCAGTTAGCCTGTTAACCAGCAGTTAGCCTGTTAACTAGCAGTTAGCCCATTAACCAGCAGTTGGCTCATTAACTAGCAGTTTCCCTCTTAACTAGCAGTTAGCTCATTAGCTAGCAGTTAGCCTGTTAACCAGCAGTTAGCCTGTTAACTAGCAGTTAGTCTGTAAACCAGCAGTTAATCTGGTAACCAGCAGTTAGCCTGTTAACCAGCAGTTAGCCTGTTAACCAGCAGTTAGCTCATTAACCAGCAGTTAGCTCATTAACCTTCCTCCTGTTCAGGTGCTGTGCTGGTTGGTGGAGCCCGTTTCTACGGTGATCCAGTCTCTGTCCAGTTCCAGCCTCACAGATTTACTTCAGGAGCTTCAGGGCAGCGAAGGACAGCTGGCCACAGTACTACACAACAAGGTACACACAGTACTACACAACAAGGTACACACAGTACTACACAACAAGGTACACACAACAACATAACACAATGTACACAACAATAAGCCCTTTAAGACATCATCCAGTGTTCCAGCAGTAGACTGATGGTCTCTGGTTCTTTAGTCTGATGGTCTCTGGTTCTTTAATCTGATGGTCTCTCTGGTACTTCCTGTCTAGTTCGGTGTGACACTGCTCTACCTGATCCTGAGTGAAGGAGAACGAATGCAGAGCTCCGACCCAAACTGTCAGCTGATGGACGACAATCGATGGTAAACATTCCTCATCCTCTCTGCTAACTCTTTGTTACTAACTCTCTGCTAACTTGTTGCTACCTTTGTTGCTTACTCTCTGCTACCTCTTTGTTGCTTACTCTGTGCTACCTCTTTGTTGCTAACTCTGTGCTACCTCTTTGTTGCTAACTCTCCTAACTCCTTGTTGCTAATTCTCTGCTACCTCTTTATTGCTAACTCTTCATTGCTAACTCCTTGTTGCTACCTCTCTGCTAACTTGTTGCTAACTCTCTGCTAACTTGTTGCTACCTCTTTGTTGCTCACTCCGCTCACTTGTTGCTAATTCTTCATTGCTAGCTCATTGTTGCTAACTTGTTGCTAACTCTCCTAACTTGTTGCTAACTCTCTGCTAACTTGTTGCGAGCTCATCATTGCTAACTCCTTGTTGCTAACTCTGCTACCTCTTTGTTGCTAATGCCTTGTTGCTAACTCTCTGTTAACTTGTTGCTAAATCCTTGTTGCTAACTTGTTGCTAACGCTCTGCTAACTTGTTGCTAACTCCTATTTGCTAACTCTCTGCTAACTTGTTGCTAACTCCTTCTTGCTAACTTGTTGCTAACTCTTTGCTAACTTGTTGCTAACTCCTTATTGCTAACTTGTTGCTAGCTCTCTGCTAACTCCTTGTTGCTAACTCTTTGTTGCTACCTCTCTGCTAACTTGTTCCTAACTTGTTGCTAGCTCCTTGTTGCTAACTCTCTGCTAACATGTTGCTACTCCTCGTTGCTAACTTGTTGCTAACTCCTTGTTGCTAGCTCTCTGCTAACTTGTTGCTAACTCCTTGTTGCTAACTTGTTGCTAACTCCTTGTTGCTAGCTCTCTGCTAGCTTGTTGCTAACTCCTTGTTGCTAACTTGTTGCTAACTCCTTGTTGCTAGCTCTCTGCTAGCTTGTTGCTAGCTCCTTGTTGCTAACTTGTTGCTAACTCCTTGTTGCTAGCTCTCTGCTAACTTGTTGCTAACTCCTTGTTGCCTCCTTTTCCTCCCTCCAGGACTGAGTTGGTGTTTTCGGTGACCAGAGAGCTGCTCAGTGTCCCGTCCTCCTCTCTGTCTCCTCCTCTCTTCACTCCTCCAAACTTGCTCTCGCTGTTCTCTCGATATGTTGACCGGCAGCGGCTGGAGCTGTTACAGGACAAGCTACAGTGAGTCGCACGCCGACGCCATCTTTGTTTTTATAAAATATAATCCTAACGTCACAGTCAGATAGAATACTAAGTTTTATTCATTTGATTTCTGCCTTACTAGCTGAATACATGTGGGTTTCCATGGCAACACGATGCATAAAGTGACCTGGTTGTACAGTATCAGTTACCATGGTGATTTAGCTGTGCAGCATCGGTTACCATGGTGATTTAGCTGTGACGCATCAGTTACCATGGTGATGTAGCTGTATAACATCAGTTACCATGGTGATGTAGCTGCAGAACATCGGTTGCCATGGTGATTTAGATGTATAACATCAGTTACCATGGTGATGTAAATGTTAAACATCACTTACCATGGATATTTAGCTGTGAAGCATCAGTTACCATGGTGATTTAGCTATGCAGCATCAATTACCATGGTGATGTAGCTGTATAACATCAGTTACCATGGTGACCCAGCAGGTTTTGGACCATTGAGACACTGAAACTGTGACTTTAGGCTCAACAGGATGTTTTTATCAAGACTTTTTTAGTTTTTGTTGATCTTTTCAGACTTTTCGTTTTACACATGTATTTACAGAGTCTCTTTAAAATTCCTCTATTGTTGTTGTTGTGCTGCATTATAACGACTCTGAAGCTGTGTTTCTTGCAGGTGTTTCAGTAAAACTCTTTCCTTTGTGTTTCCAGGATGTCGGCTCTGTCCAGGTAGAAGTTCCTCCAGACATCATCAGACTTTTCTCTCTGAGGATCATTTTAACCAGAACCTGTCGTCACGTCTGTTTTTCTTCGTCTAGTCTCTGGTTGGTGTGTGAGTCTGAGTGTGTCTGTGTGTGCGAGCGACGGTGAGACGGTTCGAATGACGATAAAAAAATGAAATCTGCATTTTTGAATATCTTGTTTACGATTATGCCTGTGATGAACCTTCAAATTAAAAGTATTTCTATTATATAAAAACCTGCGTCTGCTCTCTTGTGGCTCTTTTTGTCATTTAACAGAAATTCTGTACAATGGTATATTATTCTACTTTAATGATTCTTAATAAACATAATTTTGCTTTCAAATAATGGCAAATATCTACAAAATAAATATATTTTTCAATAAGTAAACAGAAAAATGCCAAATTATTATACTTTTAGCCGCCTGTTTCTACAAATATGAAAATATTAGTAGAAATAATATTTAATTTAAAAAAACAGGGAAATTCTGTAAAATAGCTTAATTATCCACATTTTAAACAAATTTAATTCAATTTCATTTATATAGCGCCAATTACAGTCAAATTGTCTTGATAATATACGGGCAGAAAGATAAACTGATTTTGCATCACAGTGACTATCAGTTCAGTTTAATTAAGAGTTTAAAGTAATTTTCCACTAATAAAAAGCAAAAACGACTTCATTAATAACTAAGTAATCCAGATGTTGTGTTAGTGTTGGATTCTTGGAGCTTAAAGTCTTTTAAACTCCTGATAATCTTCTTTACTGATATAAAAACAACCACAAACACACTGAGTTCATTCTCCAGCAGCATTTTAAAAACACATCCAGCACATGAACATAAATCACTGATTATAACAATAAAACTTTCATGTAAACAACAGCTTCCATGAGCAGAACTCATTAAAACTGGAGCTTTCCTGGTTTCATTTCCTCAGTCAGTGCCCTTAAAAGACAAAATAAGGAAACCGATCAGCTTTTTGGACCGTTAATCACATTTAAAAACTTCAGTTTGAAACCAAAACCAGACAAAAAAATCAGTAAATATTTTTCTGCATCATCTCAGATTCAGTTCAGAGTTTATTTATTGTTTGGGATCAAAGATTTATTTCTGTTCAATGCTTTGTGGCTGAATTTGGATCATTTCATGGTTTGAAACCTTTAAAAAAATAAAAGCCTCCATCAACTTCCTGTCAGTGTATATCTATGGATGGATCCATATTTCTACTAAAATACAGTCTTTGGTCCACATTTCACCAACTTTTGACGCTCTAACATCAGTAGAATCTGATGTGTTAAAGTTTGACCAGACAAGGTTCCAGTTCCAGGTCCCAAAATGTCTCATAATTGTCTAAAATGACTGAAAACTTTCCAAAAATGACAAAAAAATGGCCAAAATTAGTCCAAATGTGACTTAAAATTGTCCAAAAGACTCAAAATTACTAATAATTTCCTCCTAATGACTCAGTTTTGTCTAAAATGACTCAAAATTGTCCAAAATGATAATTATAAATAACTTATTGGTCCTTGAAAATGGAAAATAAGTGCAAAAAAATTCAATCAATTTTGATATTGAGCCCTATATAGTTCCCGTAAGTGTATATTTATATAAATGGATCCATATTTCTAGTAAAATACAGTCTTTGGTTGACATTTCACCAGAGATTACTTCAATTTGTCTGAAAATGTTTGAAATGTGTCCAAAATGAGATAAAGACGGTATAAAATGACTCCAAAGTGTCATGAAGGACTTGAAACGTCTTAAAATACTCAAAATTTGTACAAAGTAAGATAAAGATGGTCCAAAATGACTTAAGATTTCTGCAAGTTAAGATAAATGTTGGTCTAAAATGGCAAAACTTTTCTGAAATGCCAAAAATTTATAATTTTTGGCCCTTGAAAATGGGGGAAAAAGTGCAAAATCTTCAGTCTTTGGTCAACGTTTTCACCAAAGACGACTTGAATCTTGTCTGAAATTTGCCAAAAGTAAGATGAAGATGATCCAAAATGACTGAAAACTGTCCAAAATATTGAATTACTGAACCTTGAAAAAGGGAAATAGACTGGTATCATGTCTCCATAAAGTTCCTGTCAGTGTATATCTGTAGATGGATCCATATTTCTACTAAAATACAGTTTTTGGTCCACATTTCTCCAACTTTGACTTGAAATAGTAATAAGAAAAAAAACTTGTGGAAAATGACTCAAACCTGCCTTTTATGAATTAAAAACTGGACAAAAAGTTTCTTAAAAGTTGTTCATGACTCAAATTGATAGAAAGGTCTTGAAATTTGATCAAAATAACTAAAAAATGTCCAAGATGTTAATCATGACCAATTGTTGGTGCTTTAAAATGGAAAGAAGTGCAAAATTTTCAACGCTTTGATGGTCTAGTGTCTCCATGAAGTTCCTGTCTATCTATGGATGGATCCATATTTCTAGGTTCAGTGTTCAGACTGTGACGCCTGGATGGATTTAAACTGATCTGGTTTCAGTTTTTACCAGAACTCAGATGTGTTTCTCCTCGTAAATGTCATGGTTCTATCTGCTGGACTGATGAAGTTCTGAGGCTCAGAAATGATGGAAAAAGTCCATTAAAAAGTGATAAATCTGTACCCCCTCTATGGACTTCAAGGACTGGAATGTTCTAAGTGAGACTAAACTTAAAGACTGGAAGCAAGAAAGGAGAACGTCCCCTGGAGAAAGTTCTAGAGTAGACTTACCGACAACTGGAGAAAGTCCTAGAGTAGACCTACCGACAACTATAGAAAGTTCTAGAGTAGACCTACCACTCTAGAACTTTCTGCGGGGGACTTTCTCCTTTCCTGCTTCCGGTCTTTAAGTTTAGTCTCACTTAGAACATTCAGAACTGGAGACTTCCAGGCCCTTGAAGTCCATAGAGGAGAACTTGTAGAAAGTTCTAGAGTCTACCTACCTAAGTCTACTCTAGAACTTTCTACAGTTGTCGGTAGGTCTACTCTAGAACTTTCTCCAGGGGACGTTCTCCTCTGTGGACTTCAAGGACCTGGAACTCTGGAAATATTCCCAGTCTGAAGGTAGAACTCCGATCATTGATAAAGTTACTGGAGATGAAGAACCAGATGTTCTGTGGAGGTTCTGGTTGGTTTCTTAATGGATGTCTACCGTCAATCACTTGTTAACATTTTAAATTGTTCTATATGTCTTTAACGTGCTGCTGGTTGGTTATTGAAGAGTATTAATGGGAGCAACTTGGAGTTCGGTTCTCCAGAACTTCTACCTGTGCAGGTGAGCCTCACGGCAGAGGTGGAGAACCACGGCTCGACATTCCCACAGTCCATCAGCGCCGACTCGGACCCGTTGCAGTCGGAGAAGAACCTCCACACCTCCGTCCTGTTGACGAGGTCCACAGTTCCCACCGAGACGACAGAACCACAGCCCAGCTGTCGACCAGCGGCCAGCTGCCGGTTCCACAGCGCCGACTCAGAACTCACTGGCCTCATGTGGTCCATAGAGAGAACCAAACGACCCGAACAGACCACAGAGTCGTCTTCTCTGAGGACACCGTCGTCCAAGAACAGAACCTCGAACTCTGCAGGTAGAACCAGAACAGAACCAAACACTGCGATACATGAGCTCAACAGAACCAGCAGCTTTCTGAATCAGAACATGATGTTTCAGCTGGCATTTAGAACCGCAATGGTTCGTCACTGTTTACTGATGAATAATTCATTATTAAGGAAATGATCTGCATCTCCAAGAACGTTCTAAGATGTTCTACCTTCCACAGTGACGGCCAGGGTCAGACTTTCTGAGGATGAGTTGAGGTTCAGGACAACCTTCTGGTAGACGCAGCTGTAGTTCTCCTGATGAACCTCGTCTGCTGTGGAGAACCTGAAGATGGCCGAGCAGTTCTGGGCTTTCTGGGTCCAGTTCTGGCTTCTGTTGAAACCGGAGAACCGGAGGCTGAAGTGGCCTCCGTAGAACCTCTCCTCCAAGGAGCAGCTGATGGTGAAGCTGTGGCCTTTCCACACCACATCTGGACTCTCTGGACTCTCCTCACCGGAGAACAACGAGATGCTGGGCCGAGACAGCGGGTCTGAGAACGCACAGAATGTAGAGAACATAGAGAACACATATGACAGAGAACATAGAGAACACAGAACACAGAGAACATACATAACATACATGACATAGAACAGAGAGAACATATATAACACAGAGCACAAAGAACACAGAACACAGAAAATATACACAGCATACATGACATAGAACATAGAGAGCATCAAACACAGAACATAAAACACAAAGAACATAGAACAAAGAGAACATAAAGAACATAGGACATATAGAACATAGATCAAAGAGAACATAAAGAACATAGAACATATAGAACATAGATCAAAGAGAACATAAAGAACATAGAACATACAGAACATAAAACACATAGAACACAGAGAACATATAGAAAACAGAACACATAGTTCCAAAGTTCCAGTTTTTACATATTTAGACATGTTAAAATGCTGATATGAATCCATTTGGACCATTTTTGTGTCATTTTAGACCAGTAATTAAATATTTAACTTCCTCTGGAGCCATTCCATGGTTCATTAAAAAGACTTCTCCTTCTTGCACTGAAATGAATGTAAGTTGAAGTTTGGACTCGGTTCCGGAGAGTCAGTCGACCACAAACGTTCCTCGACGTATTCCGGAGTGCTGCAGGAGCCCTGGGAGCAGAGGAGAGCTGCACCGACTCAGTTACCTTTCACCAACAGGTTGAGACTCATTTACTTTTCACCGACAGGTTGAGACTTGTTTACCTTTCACCGACACGTTGAGACTCGTTTACCTTTCACCGACACGTTGAGACTCGTTTACCTTTCACCGACAGGTTGAGACTAGTTTACCTTTCACCAACAGGTTGAGACTCATTTACTTTTCACCGACAGGTTGAGACTCGTTTACTTTTCACTGACAGGTTGAGACTCGTTTACCTTTCACAAACAGGTTGAGACTGGTTTATCTTTCACCGACAGGTTGAGACTCGTTTACTTTTCACCGACACATTGAGACTCGTTTATCTTTCACCGACAGGTTGAGACTCATTTACTTTTCACCGACAGGTTGAGACTCGTTTACCTTTCACCGACAGGTTGAGACTCGTTTACCTTTCACCGACAGGTTGAGACTCATTTACTTTTCACCGACAGGTTGAGACTCGTTTACCTTTCACCGACAGGTTGAGACTCGTTTACCTTTCACCGACTCGTTGACTCGTTTACCTTTCACCGACAGGTTGAGACTCGTTTACCTTTCACTGACAGGTTGAGCTTCCCCAGCTCGGAGAAAACATCTGGACTGAACTCGTAGTTGTAGTCGCACGTGTAGTTTCCTGCGTGGGCGTGGTCTGCGGCAGGAAACAGGAAGTAGGCGGCTCTGTGGACAGGAAGCTGCTCCATGTGTCCGGAGTCGGTGGTCAGACGCATGGAGAGGATCTTTAGGGGAGAAGGAGTCCAGCAGTAGATGTAGAACCGATGCCCCTTTAAGACCTCACTGCTGCTGTTAGTCTGATGAGGATGTAGAATGGAGATATGGGGTTCCTGAGGATGTTCTGAAGGGAAAACAAGACTTTATTTATTCATTACTGCTTCTTAGGATTAATTTTATTCATTGGATTCTCTATTTGTTCACCTATTTACATATTTAAATACATTTATTAAATATATTCTTATTCTTATTCTTCTTATTATTATTATTCAATTTATCTCTTCATTTATTTTATTGAATATTATATTATTTACTTTACTTTATGTAAATCCTATTTTATTTTATTATCTATTTATTTACAACTTCTTCTTAGACTTAATTTTATTCAATGATTTCTATATTTATTCACCTATTTACATATTTTAGTCTATTTCATTTTTATTATTTTCTAATTCAGTTTTTATGAGTTTTGGCTTCTGTTTTGCTCCTCTCCCTTTATTATATCTATGTCAATAATAGACATTATATTTTATTTATCTATATATCTTAGAACAAATTTGATTTAATTGGTTTCTCCTGGTTATCCCATTGATCCCTTTGTTTTATTTATCATATTTTATTTTTTTCATGTATTTGATTGATTGCTTTTTGTCTTTTTAAAAAAAAACAAAAAATATTTTTTATCTTTTTTGTTAATAATTATTATTTAATTTTATTATTTTTATTTTATCTCATCTTAATTATTTATTTATTTATTTTATTTTATTTCATTTTATTTATTTACTTTATCTTATTTGTACTTTTTATTTTATTATTTATTTTAGTTATTATTTTATCTCATTTTAAGTAGTTATGTTATTTATTTCGTTTTACTTCATTTTATTTAATTATATTAACTATTTTATTTCATTTTATTTATTTATTTTATCTTTATCTTTATTATTTATTTTAGCTATTTATTTTATTTTATTTTAATTATTTTATTTTATTTTAAAAACATTAACTTAATCACTCCTATTTCTATTTTGTATATTCAGTTTTAGTCACCGTTATTCTTCTCTGTTCTCTGTTATAACGTGTTGTTAAAACATAACAGGTTCATGTATGTTGTTTATCTTTCTTGAAGATCAATAATCAGTCTAGATCAGTGGTTCCCAACCTGTTTGGCTTGGAGCCCCCCCGATACGCTGCACCCCAGCCCCAGCGCCCCTCCAGCACGACTCCCCTCCCCCTAAACCACCCCATAAGTACACTACAATACATAAGAGGGAAGTTATTGAATTGTATTACTAATAGAACCCCCCCCCAATTATAAAAAAATTGTATTTTATATCAAACCAAGAGTTGTACCATGATGAGGAGGAGAGAGTTTATGGCTGCAGTAAATTTGGTGACACTACAATGCATAAGAGTTAAGTTATTGATTTTTTTTTTAACTAAAAAAAATCCTTAAAATTATGAAAAAAAAAAATTTTAATATCAAACCAAGAGTTGTAGTATGACCAGTTGCTGGCTGCAGTAAATTTGTTGAATATTTGTGTCTCTTCGCTGTTTGCAGCGGTTTTGCATTTTGCAGACGGTCCCTGTTCACTCGTAGCACAGCCGGCTGCTCATAGACACCAATGTTATTTCTGCAACTCGAAAGACAGCTACTTTTGATAAAACTGGGCTTGTAGCACATTGTTACGGTGGCCGAGAGGTGCAAACCAAATTTACATAATGCAAAACACTTTTACAAACTCCGAGACAAATTTACAAGCGACAAAACACTTTTACATGTCCAAAAACACTTTTACATGTCCAAAAACACTTTTACAAGTCCGAAAACACTTTTACAAATCCGAAAGTAACCGGAAAGGGAATGTCCCAACTCCGGGGTATAACCGGAAGTGACGACGAGGAGCGGCTAATGCAACTTTTCGTTGTTGTTAATGGGGAACCAAGCGAGCGGGTGATTGTTGCATCGTGGCCCAAATAACTTTGCAAAACATCTCAAGTTTAGTTCAGTTGTTTTTACTGAAGCTCGTGCACAACCACCAAGCACATATCTTTTAGGTACCGCTTCTTCTGTGGTTCTCTCACAACAGTAACATTCAGTAGGTAACATTACGCTCGTGCGCCCTCTACTGGAGAAACCGTATAACAACAATATAACATTGTAATAATTACTGTCCACAGTATACTTGTACATTTAACTTGGAACAAGCCTTGGTATAACATTTAAAACAATAATATTAAATCCCAGTATACCACAGTGATGTTTTGCCCGTTTTGTGGGTAACATATGAACCGATTGACGCGGTTTTGGTTTTCGTGTGGTCGGTCTTTAGAGTGTTTAAATGTCGCAGATCAGACCGACAGAGTGCATTAGCCGCTCCTCGTCGTCACTTCCGGTTCAATCCCAGAGTTGGGACATTCCCTTTCCGGTTACATTTGGATCTGTAAAAGTGTTTTCGGATTTGTAAAAGTGTTTTTGGACATGTAAAAGTGTTTTGTCGCTTGTAAATTTGTCTTGGAGGCTGTAAAAGTGTTTTGCATTATGTAAATTTGGTTTGCACCTCTCGGCCACCGTACATTGTCTACCTTACAAATGATGGAAAAGACGCATCGGTTATGTTTAGACAACGTATATTTAATGAGTTATTGATGCCGGAAGTCCGAATTTGTGAATATCTTTCCGACTTTACCGAACTGTGTTTTGTTTCCTGACGTCGCCGTAATTCTCTGGATTCATGCTGTCATTTGCGAGCATTTCACCACAAATAACAGAATTCTGTCTTGTCCTTTAATAAAACCAAATTTAAGGTAACGCTCGAGGTATAGCCGGAGTTTTTAGGTATTGATGAATCTTCACCCGTTTTGTGTTTTTCAGACACCGTTTCCATCAGTAATTTTCTAACTGCACACAAACTAATGATTCGGGATGAACTAGGAGCCGACCTGAAGAAAGCGTGGAGAGAAGTTGAAAGGTCAAGGAGGCGTGGCATCGAAATAGCAAAGGATTTTTGAAGAAAGACCAAATAAATGTGTTTTAAAAATGTTTTATAGGTAGACTTGTGATGTCCCAGTGAGTCTGTTACTCTGATTTTGTCCAGAATGTAAAAATCTATTTTTCATAACATCACAGCCTCAGAGCAGACAAAGCTTCGCCCCCACTCAGACCTTGCAGGTTTTCATGGTTTCCTCCTCCAGTGGAGTCCAGCTACAGTTCTGCAGCTTCTTCTCTCCACCTCCACACCTGAACTCTGGACTCCAGGTGCAGTTCTGACATCCAGAACCCACGTACGAGTGGAACCCTCCGGCAAACCTGCAGTTCAGCTGCCGGCAGGAAACCGTGGCAGTGCCGAAGCTCAGGTGAGTCACGCACACCGGAGTCCAGGAAGAACTGAACCTTACCTGAAGATATCCAGAACATTGGCCACCGCCCACCAGCCTCACAGTGTCGTCTCCAGAAGAGGAACCCAGGTTCTCCAGAACATCGTTGTGGTTTCCTGCCACTGCTAAGAGAAACCCAAACAACAAATCTTACAACACAGAAGGCATTTGTAGTTGTTTTGTTTCTCCTTGTGGTGGTTTTGTGTCTCTGGTTGTTTTGTGTCTCTTTGTGGTTGTTTTGTCGTTTTGTGTCTGGTTGTTTTGTGTCTCTTTGTGGTTGTGTTGTGTCTCTCTGGGGTCATTTTGTGTCTCTTTCTGGTGGTTTTGCGTATCTTTGTGATTGCTTTGTGTATATTTGTGCTCATTTTGTGTCTCTTTGTGGTTGTTTTGTGTGTCTGTGTCTGTTTTGTGTCTCTCTGTGGTTGTTTTGTGTCTCTGTGTCTGTTTTGTGTCTTTTTGTGGTGGCTTTGTGTCTCTGGTTGTTTTGTGTCTCTTTGTGGTTGTTTTGTGTGTCTTTCTGTGGTGGTTTTGTGTCTCTTGTGGTTGTTTTGTGTCTCTTTGTGGTCATTTTGTGTCTCTTTGTGGTAGTTTTGTATCTTTGTGGTTGTTTTGTGTCTCTGTGGTAGTTTTGTATCTTTGTGGTGGTTTTGTGTCTCTTTGTGGTCATCATTTTGTGTCTATTTGTGGTTGTTTTGTGTCTCTTTGTGGTGGTTTTTGTGTCTCTCTGTGGTTGTTTTGTGTCTCTTTGTGGTTGTTTTGTGTCTCTGTGTCTGTTTTGTGTCTTTTTGTGGTGGCTTTGTGTCTCTGGTTGTTTTGTGTCTCTTTGTGGTTGTTTTGTGTCTCTGTGTCTGTTTTGTGTCTTCCTGTGGTGGTTTTGTGTCTCTGGTTGTTTTGTGTCTCTTGTGGTAGTTTTGTATCTTTGTGGTTGTTTTGTGTCTCTTTGTGGTTGTTTTGTGTCTCTTTGTGGTAGTTTTGTATCTTTGTGGTTGTTTTGTGTCTCTGTGATGGTTTTGTGTGGTTGTTTTGTGTCTCTTTGTGGTTGTTCTGTGTCTCTGTACTGGTTTTGTGTCTCTTTGTGGTGGTTTTGTGTCTCTCTGTTGTCGTTTTGTGTCTTTTTGTAGTTTTTTGTGTCTCTTTGTGGAATTTAAAGTGGAATATTCCTTTTTCCTCCTGCACAGACTTATAAAAGACAAAACTAATGCAAAAGCACTCACCTGATGATGATTTGCCACGTTTGCTTCCAGATCTTCATCCTGAGATCTCCCTCGTCAGCAAAATGAAACAACAAAATGCCACTAATGTCCATCTAAGACTTTGCTGCGTTGTCAGGATTTTCATTTTTGCTCTGATTTCAGCTCTAGAGGCTCGCTGTGTGAACGCAGAAGGCACAACTTTATTTGTTTCTGCAGCTCAAAGGTTGTTGTTTCAGCAGCATGATCAATATTCACACTGACCTTTACTCAGCAGGCAACAATCCTCTTGGCCTGGTGACCTGAAACAAGCTGCAGCTGGAAAAATAGCCCTTATCAAAAATAATCTGAAGTTTGTACAGATTTGTATCTCTTTGTGGTGGTTTTGTGTCTCTTATTAATCATTTTTTTGTGCTTTTTTTGTAGTTGTTTTTGTTGTTTCTATGGTCATTTTGTGTCTCTTTGTGGCTGATTTGGGTCTCTTCGTGGTCATTTTGTGTGTCTTTGTAGTCATTTTGTGTCTCTTTGTGGTTGTTTTGTATCTCTTTGTAGTTGCTTTGTGTCTCTTTGTAATTGTTTTATATCTCTCAGTAGTTATTTTGTGTCTCTTTGTAATTGTTTTATATCTCTCAGTAGTTATTTTGTGTCTCTTTGTAGTTGTCCCATCTCTTTGTGGTCATTTTGTGTGTCTTTTTGGTCATTTTGTGTCTTTGTTGTCACTTTGTGTGCCTTTGTGGTTGTTTTGTGTCTCTTTATAGTTGTTTTGTATCTCTCTGTAGTTGTTTTTTGTCTCTTTGTAGTTATTTTGTCTCTTTGTAATTGTTTTGTGTCTCTTTGCAGATGTTTTAGCTCTTTGTGGTCATTTTGTGTCTCTTTGTGGTGGTTTTATCTCTTTGTGGCCATTTTGTGTGTCTTTGTGGTTGTTTTATGCCTTTGTGGTAATTTTGTGTCTTTTTGTGGTTGTTTTATCTCTTCGTTGTCATTTTGTGTGTCTTTTTGGTCATTTTGTGTGTCTTTGTGGTCGCTTTGTGTCTCTTTGTGGTCATTTTGTGTGTATTTGTGATTGTTTTGTGTCTCTGTGCGGTCATTTTGTGGATTACATGTCTTCAGCTGTTTGACTTTTAGGTAATTCAAAAGAATTCAGATTTTATACCATTTTTCCCAATCAAATGGATTGTATTACCTGTTATTTTTACTTAATTAGTTTAGTCACAACATCATACAAAAACAATACTTTAAAATGCCTATTAATAACAACAGTCCTTATGTTTGTCATAATCTTTATCTTCTTCACCCTCACTTAATCCTGCTTCACGTTTCTATGTTATATTAGCTGCTGTTGTGCTTGATGAATGAATGAATGAATGGTTTTATTTCGGTTACAAGATTATAGTACAAAAGCTTCATTTTGTGCGTTCAAAAAAATATATTATACATTCTTGCAAGACGCTTTTTTTCTCCTTTCCTTCCCCTTCTTCCCCTGCCCCCCCAAAAAAGAAAGAGGATGAAAAAGAAAGGAAAAAAGACCAAAAAACCAAACAGAACAAAAAACAAAATAATCAAACAAAAAAATGCATATATATACAATAATATATACTTTTTTCTTTTTCTTTTTTTCCCTTTTTCTTCCCTTTCCCACCTCTTTCTACCCCCCTTTTTCTTTTTTTTTTTACGAGTTCTGTAACTGAAACAAGGAATAGGCAGAAGCCAAGGCTTATTTTGCCTACCCTGTACAATCCATAGTATCCCCCAGCATATCAGTAATACATGAAATTAAAGACAAAAAGAAAATGATTAAAGAGTCACAGCTAAGAAGCAACGAGCAGGATTTGATCCGACGACCTCAGGGTTCGTTTCCGGTAGTTTCTTGGTAGTTTCGGCCGACTAGTCCAAATAAAGCCATTGCTTCCGGCAGCACAGTGAAGACGAGCTGTTATTGGCTGATTGGTCCCAGCTTGCCGATGATTGGCTCATTCACTGCCGCAGTCAATAACAGCCAATCATCTGCGGTCAGGTGCGCACTGTGGCTATCAGGGTCACATCAAGGCCTTTGGTTGCTGCCGCCGTAGCATCGTAGCAAGGAAGGAGTTTCTCACCGGACACCGTTAAATGAAGGAATAAACCATCGCGCCGGGCGTCTTCACCTGCTCCCGGTTCAGCTGCCCATAGAGAAGCAGACTTTAACCGTGTCTGGTATCATGTTGTACCTCCACCACTCTCTTAAGATCTTTCCTCACCATCGGAGTCACCGTTATCCAGGGTAAGTTCAGTGTCTGCGGTTGTTTTCGGCCGCTGATGTCAAGTTTGTGTGTTTCTGGCTGACGTGCTGTGTTTAACTCGGTATTTTAACGGAGACGATGCGGCTTGGCCTGGCTGCCATTTTATCCCCGGGTTTTACTCATTCTGTCGAGGTTTTTTTTTTTTTAAATCACTCATTCCATGTTTGAAAAATCCCATCAGTGATTTTCAAAGTGAGTTTTAAATTCACCCTTACCAACAAGAGTAGTTTTTAGCCATCTTGTTGGTGGTTTTTCTGTCTTTGTGGTCGTTTTGCGTCTCTTTGTGGTCGTTTTGTGTCTCTTTGTGGTCGTTTTGGGTGTCTTTGTGGTTGTCTTGTGTCTCTTTATGGTCGTTTTGTGTCTCTTTGTGGTCGTTTTGTGTCTCTTTGTGGTCGTTTTGTGTCTCTTTGGTCATTTTGTGTCTCTTTGTGGTTGTTTTGTGTCTTTGTGGTCGTTTTGGGTGTCTTTGTGGTTGTCTTGTGTCTCTTTATGGTCGTTTTGCATGTCTTTGTGATCATTTTGTGTCTCTTTGTGGTGGTGTGTAGTTTTGTGTCTGTCTGTGGTCATTTTGTATCTTTGTGGTTTATTTGGGTGTCATTGTGGTCGTTTTGTGTCTCTGTCTGGTCAATTTGTGTCTCTTTAAAGTTGTTTTGTGTCTGGTCATTTTGTGCCTTTGTGGTTGTTTTGTGTCTCTTTGTGGTCATTTATTTTCACTCCACAATTAGAGCAGTTTCTACTAAAGCCAGCCATCACCATCTTGGACTGTGATATCCGTCTCCTAGCTGAAGGCTAGTCTTACTTTAGCTGCTGCTGTTGTGTTGCCTTCAAGATTAACCCGTTTAATCCAACATTTTTCCCTGCAAAATAAGTGCATGTATTTCACTCCTTACACTCCTTAGAATATGTATACATTTTTTCATTTCATGTTGGTTTTGTTTGTGAAAATGTAGGTTTTATACTCGGCAACAATTGTTCCTGGTGGGAAACCGCATAGTCTAAATTTAGACAAATTCTTCAGTTGGACCTATTTACACATTTACAAAGTAAGAATAACACTAAGAAGTGTAATATATTATAACTAGGCATGGGCATAAGTGTTTTCACAACTTTATAAGATACATAAAGATACCATGCTAATGCATACTGAAGAGAACTAAAATTGACAAGAATGCAGTTACTGTATTTCACAGTCTCATAAAACAGTTAAATAACTACAGAGCTAAGAGTGTTTGATGCTACAAAATAAGAACTGACCATCGGTTACAAAAATAAAATAACACATTGCGGCAGTAGCTCAGATTGACTGTTTACTGACCACTAACATCATGGCCAGAGGATGAGTGTACATAATGCTTTCATGCAACTGATAGCTGTTTTGTGTATGGCTTCATCTTGTGAGCATCCTCAGAGTCAGAGGATACATCAGCAGGAACAAATCAACAGGGTCTGCTTTAGTTTGTTTCATGCAGTCTGCTGCAGTTGGGCCATAGGTCACAAAATCTGCTTTATTGGATGGACTATGTATTGACTATGTATGTATATATGGGACTATGTGTTATGCTAGCGGCAACAAATGTTGCCATGCTTACGTTTACTCTTCTTATGATCAAAAGATGCATGCAGGCATAAAATTCTCATTATATGTCAGTAGTACACCCTTCTAAAAATGTTTGGTCAAAATATCTCAGTTATATCTGTTAATTAAGGTATTTAAATAAATTCTTCTTGTACAGGTTTGAGGCAGACATCTCCTTCCATCGGTGCAGGCAGGAAGTAAAGAGGTCTAATCATGTGACCATTCACACTAGTTACACGACATTCATGCAATTTAGAGGAGAAAACCTACTCTTTGATTTTAAAACTTGCATTAGCTGTCCAAAGCCAAAACAACACTTTTAGAGAGTAAAAATTAAAAGAAAAGGAACGGCAACAATTGTTGCCAGTGGGATTAAACAGGTTAAGTTTATGTATTGTCTAATTTATTAGCATTTCCAGTTTTAGAGCTGCTGGCTGTTCAGTTTGTGGATATCCAATTGGAATCTGCATGTACCTGTTTATTGCTGTTTATTTGTTGGTGTTTGTGTAGCTGTTTCCAATTATCTGGATTATTTGACTCACATTTAGACGGTCTGCATGATGTGGCAGCATTTTGTTGTTGGCTGCTTTCTAAATTCGTACTTTCCTGTTTATTCTTTAAATTCTTACAAGTATTTAGATTTTCAGAGCTGCCTGGAGGTTGTGGTTGTTCGGGGAAGTGGTGGGCAGGTTTATGCCAGACATCTACATCCAGAGTCACACTGTTTTACCACATTAATGCAGCATTACAGTGACAAATATGGATTCCAAACTAAGCTGCACAAAGGTGCTACATGAAAGCAGCTACATTAAAGCAGCTTTATATAGACTGTACTGGTCTTCTTAGTTTTGATATTTGTGTGAATTTATGAAAAAGGACTATCGCCCGAACAGGGACTTGAACCCTGGACCCTCAGATTAAAAGTCTGATGCTCTACCGACTGAGCTATCCGGGCTCTGATAGTGTGTCTTTCAGAGGATATATTTGTAGAAATATCTCCACAGACTTTGTCATATATGTGTTTTTTCCCTCTTTTTTTGTCATGATCAGTACCCCTCTTCCCAGATTACCCAGCAGCCTCGGTAGGACCGCTGGTTAAAGGGGACACAACCTGAGAGTAGGAGTACCAGGACACTAATATCACTGCTGCTGCTAGCTCGATTTAACACGTAAACAATGCTAAAATACAAACATAAATGTAAGTACAGTAAATATAGATAATCTGTATAGATAATAACACAGTGATATGCTCCCTGTGTTAAACTCGTTCTTTAAGGCAGATCTACGCTCGTCTGTGTAGTTACCGACAACACCAATACCACTTTTTGTTTTTGTGCTTTTCAGAATAAAAGCACCACTACTACGCACTAGAAGAAGACGTGACAGACTTTTTTTTAATGTTTACTAAATAATTTGAGAATTTGCGTCGTATGTTGAGCCTATTGCGTCAACAGTTAAACTACTGTGGTAAATCTTTAGATCAGGGGTGTCCAGCATGTGGCTCCCGGGCCCAAATCGGCCCATGAGATGACTTTGTGTGACTTGACTTTACAGAGATATCACAGAAAAGAACTGTAAAATTGTAAAACTATACATTTAAAATAATTTCTAGACCATGACAAGTTTTCCTAGGCCAGTTGGTGTTGTTCTCCCATCAACTGGCCTAATCTCCATCTGTGGGATGCTGCTGCTGACCTTCCTCCAGCCCACTGCTTCCAGCTGCCCATTTCCACCAATCTATTCTGCATCACCCTCACTATACTTGATTTGCTAATCTACATATTTTTGAATTTACCACCAGCTATATATGTAGTATATTTAATGCCAGAGCCGTACACCATAACAATAAACTATAATTAGTTTCCATGTTAGTTGTACTTTGCATGTATCAACTTGTGTGTTTTATGGTCCTTGTCTCCCCCCCATCTCTCTACCCCTCTATCTCTATCCCTCTACCTCTATCCCTCTATCTCTACCTCTCTACCTCTATCTCTATCTCTACCTCTCTACCTCTTCTGTCCCTCTACCTATTCCTCTCTATCTCTGTCCCTCTATCTCTACCTCTACCCCTCTATCTCTATCCCTCTACCTCTATCCCTCTACCTCTACCTCTCTACCTCTTCTGTCCCTCTCAACCCACCCGGCCAGCAGCAGATGGGTTCCCCCACATTAGAGCCGGGTTCTGCTCAAGGTTTTTTTCCCTGTTAAAGGGTGTTTTCCTGCCACTGTCTCCTTAGGGCTGCTCTGGGGGTTCAGGCATATGGGTTCTGTAAAGCGTCTTGAGACAATTTGACTGTAATTGGTGCTATATAAATAAAATTGAATTGAGTTGAATTTTTAGTCATAAAGTAAAATACTAGATTGTTCGTTTGTTGTTTTGTGTCTCATTTTTGCAATGTCTTGTCTTTTTGTTGTTTTTTTGTCTGACTTTCGTCTCATGTTATTGTCAATTTTTTTCTCGTTTTTGTCGTTTTGTGTTTCTTTTTTGTTTTGCTTGTTTTTGTCTTATATTTGTCGTTTTGTGTTTTTTTTCTCAGTTTGTCTATTTTGTTATTTTGTTTCTCACTTTTGTCATTTCTTTTCTCATTTTTGTCATTTGTGTATTTTTTGTCGCTTTGTAAGTTTTTTTGTCTAATTTTTTCTTTTTGCTTTGTTTCGAGTTATCTAATTTTTTGACATTTTGTTTCTCACCTTTGTCATTTTGTGTCTCATTTTTGTAATATTTTCATTTTTTTTGTCAGGCTTTTGTCGTTTGTCTCATTTTTTTGGCATTTTGTTTCCCGTTATTGTAATTTTTTGTCTCTTTTTTTGTCATTTATATAAGTTCTTGTCTCGTTTGTGTCATTTATCTATTTTTTGTCACTTTGTATGTTTTTTTGTCTAATTTTTTGTCTCTTTTTTGTTTTGTTTTGTGTCGTTGATTTCATTTTTTGTCATTTTTTCTTGCCTTTGTCGTTTTGTGTGTCGTTTTTGTAATATTTTCTGTTTTGTCAGACTTTTGTCATTTGCTTCATGTTTTTGTCGTTTTGTTTCATTTTTGTCTCGCTTGCGTTTTTTGTCTTATTTTTGTCATTTTGTGTTCCGCTTCATTCGTTCATTGTTTTGTGTATTGTTTTTTGTCTCACTTGTGTTTTTTTAAATAATTTTTTTCTCGCTTTTCTCATTTTTTGTCTCGTTTGTCATTTATGTAATTTGTTGTCTTGTTTTTGTGATTTGTTTTTTTGTCGTTTTGTAAGCTTCTTTTTTGTCTAATTTTTTCTCTTGGCTTTGTTTTGTGTCGTTTATCTCTTTTTGTCATTTTGTTTCTCGTTTTTGTAGTTATTTTCAGTTTTTTGTTTGACTTGTCATTTTTCTAATTTTTTGTCATTTTGTTTCCCGTTTTTGTAAATTTTTTTGTCTATTTTCTGTCATTTCTGTAGTTTCTTGTCTTGTTTGTGTCATTTGTCTATTTTTTGTCACTCTGTAAGTTTTTTTTGTCTAATTTCTTGTCTCTTTTTGTTTTGTTTTGTCGTTGATCTCATTTTTTTGTCATTTTGTTTCTCACCTTTGTTGTTTTGTCTCGTTTTTCTTGTGTTTTTTTTCTTGTTTTTGTTGTTTTGTGTTTCCTTTTTGTCTCGCTTGTGTTTTTGTCTTATTATTGTCATTTCGTGTTCCGCTTCATTCAATCAATCAATCAGTCAATCAATGTTTATTGGTCATTGCACACTTTCATATACAATGAAATGTCATTTGAGCTGCCCTGCCAATGACAGCTCCGGCTGCTGCACGCACCTTTCTGGAGGAAAAAAGAAAAAGGACATGTTGGGATCTGGGTAGGGATAGCAGAGGGTAAATGAAAAAAAAAAAAAGGCTCGTTATACCAAATGAAACCTCCAATGTTGGGAAATTCAATTTGAGAAGGAACCTAAAAACAAACAAACCCGCAAACAGGCAAAGCATGACATAAGACAAGGATAGTTGGGATCAGGATGTGGGGAGGTGGAGGGGGGAGTTAGTCGGTTCCTGTGCAGCAATTTCTGTCCACGGATTCCTGACCCCTGTGTATAGTGAGGGAAGCTTGTGGAGGCGGGGGTTTTGTGTTTTCTTTGTCTCACTTGTGTTTGTCTATTTTTTTTAGTGATTTTGTTTCTCGCGTTTGTCATTTTTTAGTCTCGTTTGTGTAATTTCTGTAATTTCTTGTCTATTTTCTGTGTTGCTTTGTAAGTTTATTTGCGTTTCGTGTTGTTTATCTCATTTTTTGTCATTTTGGTAAAACTGAGTAGAAGTACAAAAGGGCATGAAAGAAGACTGTAAGAGAGAAGGCTACATGCACAGACAGAATTATTTCCAGTGTTTCCATTTTTTTTGGACAAAACTTTCATCAGCTGAAGTGTGTGGAAAAATAGGTTTCTCTGGATTTGGTTGAAGCTCATGTACAGATTCCTAAAGACCGTAGAGAGACCAGATCTTGGCCTGAACACCTCTATAAACTGACTTTATATGATTAATCAGTTATTCTGGGATTCTGCTTTTAGTTTCAGTTAAACGTGACAAGTTCGTGCTTTTATTTTGAAGGCGCCTAACATCAAAGAGGACGTGTGCGAAACTAATGTGCGGCGCTTTCAAATACGATCATCGTGTAGCTTCTAGTTATATAAATGGAGGATGAATAACCTTTGAGTGAAACCTTAAAGTACAAATATAACGTGTAAAGAACGATGCCGCGGCGTTTCGAGTCACCAATGAGCTGATTTGAAGCGACGGTCGGAGCTAAAAGCGGAAATCCAGCAGCAAACAGCGGAGCTAAGCGGCTAACGTTAGCCTGAGCGGCTCGGTGCAAAATTAATGTTTGGATGAATGTTGTGGAGGCGTTCGCAGCACAGCAGTCTTCAGAATAAACCCATGCATTAATACGGTAATCGAAATCATGAGAGTGAAGGTTTATTAGCGCCCAACCGAGAGGGATCAACAGGTGGCTCCGTGGCGCAATGGATAGCGCATTGGACTTCTAGTCGAGCACTTGAGGAGTGATTCAAAGGTTGTGGGTTCGAGTCCCACCGGAGTCGCATTTTTGCCACTAAAAAAACTTTGTTTTTACATTAAATACCGGCAGTAAATCATGTTTAAAAAGCGTATAACTGGCCCACTTTAAGTAAATAAAACTGTGTTTTGGATGTGATGTGGAGCCTGAAAATTCACTTTAAATTACCAATACACGATCATTAAGTAACTGAAAAACTGAGAAATATAAACGGTGGATATCCAGATAGATTATTTTGTATTTATTCTACTCTGCCTGTGTTTTCATCTTGTGTGAATTTTATACACTTCTTTTATATATTTCATGTTTTATCTGCTTAATTATTATTTATTTATTTTAATATCTGAACGTTGAAAGTTACTGTTTGGGATAATAATTATTACTTGGAATAATAATTGTAATAATGATTATAGTAATGTATTATCAGTATGATTAGTGTTATTTGTTCAGTTAATAAATAAGGCAATAAATAGACGTTTATAAATAAGTTATCATTATTAGAAGCAGCAAGCGCAGAAATAAATTATTTCTTCAAATGTAGAGATAATGCAAAGACACTAACTTAATTATTATTGTATTTATTTCAGCTTAATTGTGTTTCTTTATTCTATTTATTCATTAAAATACGTATTTACTTGCATTTATTTCAGCATTTCCCGTTTCTTCACATATTTATTTCTATAATTTTGTGTTTGTATGGTAATAAAATGATTTATTCATTTATGTCAGCTAAAACTGCAAAATTTGATCACCTTGTTCAGAAAAAACAATTAAAATATATAACAGTTGTGCCGTTAATTACACAGGTGATCTCAGGTCAGTTTAGCAGCAGTTTGTACTTATGTGTAAGCAGAAAATTTTAAAATAATCAGAATATTTCTAAAAATTGTAGGTTAATTATGGTGGAATTATTTCAGCTGATTTGTATTTATTTGTCATTCATTAAATTAAATATTTATTCATTAGTACATCTTTTTCTGTATTTAATAGTATTTTTATTAATTTGTTGTTGAATAAGTTGTGTAAAACTGAATATTGCTCAATAGAATAATATATTTAAATTTAAAATTAAAAAAATCCTCGTAATAAATCTACATTTATTTATTCAGTATTTATACTTTTTTTAAAATTATTTTTAGCACCATCCACCTTATTATCATTGAGACACCAGAAGTACAGAAATAATATTTACATATTGATTGATAAACTGATTCAGGAGTTGTTTTTTTATTTCTTCATGACATACAGTTAAAATAGAATAATTTCCTGTTAAGTGAGCAGTTAGTGTTGGTGTTTTTGGGCATCAAAGCCAGTAGAGAATCCCCAGATTAAAACACACCATCAGTTCAGTTTGTAATCTCAGTATTTCTTCATTTAAACCACTAGATGGAGGCTGCAGACTGGGTGCAGCTCGATAACGGAGCAGTGATTCTACAATAACAGGCCAACTAACGGGACATAAAGGGAACAGAAAGACGACTAACGAAGTAATCAGAGGAAGAAAGTCTCAGCGGCAGGTTGATAATGGTGCTGCTCAGGACGTCTGTGGCCTTTCTGCTTCACCTGGCCTCCTCTCTGGCGGTAAGAAACACCAGAAAATAATAATAAATACTCTAATACACATAATAAATACCATATTGGGAGATTTCTGCTCATTCCAGGGTTTGTAAGGTTTATTTCTCTGGTAAAAAAAAAAAGTAGCTAATACGACCACTGTTCATGGTGAGATTGTTTCTGCAGATTTATTTAAAGTCATCTTAATAACAAAGCATTTATTCTTTGCAGTTTCATTCAGTTCAGTTCAATTACCAGTTTAAAAAAATCCCACTCCTGCATGCAGAAGTTGGAGGATGTTTGAGAGGTTTATATATCCATAATAATAAAAACAGAGTCTTGTCCACACATTATCGTCAACCTTTCTAGAATTTAAAGTTTGAATCAAAAGCTGAAGGAACCCCGATCCAGGACTTTTCCAGAACCTCAGCCAATGTGAGCTTCTTCTCCTGATAAGATACTGGAAATATCTTCTGTTTGCTCCATCCTCAGTGCACATTATTTTAAAGTTCCCGCTGTGTTCCTGTTTCTTCACCAACCTGCTCTGAAGCTTCTTCTTAGACATTGAGGTCTTCTTCCGATGCAGCTCAGATGATCTCCTGGTTGTAGCTGCAGCTCTTTTACTCTAGCTTTACCTGCAGATCTTCAGGTTAAACTTCCTAGATTCTTTCTGTGGCTGAACTTGCTGAGCGGTCCAGTCCTGAATGATTTATTTCTAATTATTAGGAGATTTGTTACTTTCCCGTCAGACTCAGAGACGTCCGCAACAAATAGACCTGTTGAGTTTTTAGGACTGAAGTTAATCTCATGTGCTGTTAAACATGCCATATAAAGATCGGTACTTTTATTTTGAAGGCCTCAGAGAGCTCTTCAGTTCTCAGCATGGCGTGGAGAGAACCTTGATATCGGAGATTTAAATAATCACCGGACCCTGATTCTCACTAGATGTAGGGCTGGACTTACCTTTTCCATGTCACTGATTGTTTTTTTTTTTTTTTATTCATTTAAATTATGAAAATGACAAATGTCAGTTTAGGCGTTTTTTTCAAAAGAGTGAAGTGTTTATTTGGTTTACTTTTAAAATTATGTTAACCCTTTGATGTGCAACATGGGTCAAAGTGACCCAAATCCAATGGAAAATGAGTGTCTCCTGACCCACTCTGGGCATCAAAGAGTCAAATAAAATCAACAGTTTCCATAGGATGGTCTTATTTTTTGTGACTCTGTAACATCTCAGGGTATTTTACATAATAAACTGTCAGGATATGAAGTAAAAGCATGTTTAAAACAAAAAAAAAGATAATTTCAATACAGACTTGGTTGACCAATTTAAATATATTATGGTTAAGATCGTACAATATTCTAAACTATGCAGTTTTCCCCAACTATATGTGCCTATTTTACTACATGTTGCCATCCTCATTGGTTGGCACCAGAAATAGTAGTCAAACTAATTTGTAATATTTTATCTAAATAATTGCTGATTAAAGAGGGTCCTCGACTTATGTTGGAGTTCTGACTTACGGCGAAAATCGACTTACGTTGGAGTTCGGACTGACGTTGAAGTTCGGACTTACGTTGGAGTTCGGACTTACGTTGGAGTCCGGACTTACGTTAGAGTTTGGACTTACGTTGGACTGCAACGTAAGTCGATGACGTCGTAAACCGAGGACCTGTGTTGTAATAATCGACAACTAATCGATTTGAATCGGATCAAGAGTCGACTTTTAAGTAGCGGTTTGATTATAGCAGATTCACCAGCGTGTTAATAAAAATATATTGATCATATCTGATGTGTTGAGGGTTAAACCTCCTCAGTCAGTCTGGTTTGGATGAATCAGTTGTTGACGTCCGCTCAGAGATCTGCAGGTGATTGTAGTCTAAACACACATCAGGTCCTCCAGATGTTCCTCCTCCTTCTGAAGGTCAGGTTCTTTCTCCATCCAGGCTCCGGTGCCGTGTGAGGAGAAGGTGGTGCGGCTGGAGGCGGAGATCCAGAACCTGATGAGCGTGATCAACGACCAGCACCGGTACATCCTGGAACTCCACAGCAGCCAGGCCCAGCAGCTGCAGCACATCCCCAACTCTCAGCTGGGTGTGGACAACCTGTACAGAGGTACCGCAACGTCTACACAACGTCTACACAACGTCTACAAAACGTCTATACAACATCTATACAACATCTATACAACATCTATACATCTAAATATCATATACACAATGTCTACACAATGTCTATACAATGTCTACACATCTACACAATGTCTATACATCTACACAACATTTGTACATCTATACATCTAAACATATACACAATGTCTACACAATGTCTATACGTCCACACAACATCTACACAATATCTACACAACGTCTATACAACATCTGTACGTCTACACGTCTACAGAACATCTACATGTCTATACAACATTTGTACAACATCTACACAACGTCTATACAGGATCTACACGTTTTAAATTATTTTCTATGCTCCTCTCTGCTGCCTGCAGTCAAACCGAAATATCAGAATTTTTGTCACCTGATTGTTGAGTCACTGATGAATTCTCAATTGTGCTGAAAAATCTGGTTTTCGTAAATGGTTTGTTTTTTAGTGCATTTTTAAATGAGACACATAGAATAAATAACATACTAAGTTCAGGAATCATCAGAAAGTTGTCAATCCAATGAATTTATTCTATTTTACAATTTGTAACTGTAATAAATAGAATTTTTTAAAGAAAGTAATTTTCTAAAATTTAATTTATTTCCTCAGGTTTTGTGGAGAGTTGAATAGAAACCAACAAACAATTCATTGCTATTTTATTATTAGACTATTTTTATTCTTCAGAATAATTAGAATAAATAGAAAATGCCAAATAATTTTATTTAAATATCATCTATAAATGTGTACCTTAATGTTACATTGTTAGATCTGGCAGCTTCTACATAAATCCACTACTTAGTTTATTTTACAGAAACCACGAATACCAAAGTGTAATTTATTCCGATTAACCAGCATGGTATGTAAGAGACAAGAAAACAGTGATGACCCCCTGCCTTTAAAGCAGGGGTGTCCAACATGCAGCCCGTGGGCCAAAAGTGGCTCTCCAGAAATTAAAATAATTTCTAGACCATGACAAGTTGTTGTGATCAAAAAGTAAAATACTTTGTCATTTTGTGTCTCATTTTTCTATTTTGTCATGTTTTTGTTGTTTTTTTGTCTTTTCTTGTCTGACTTTTGTTGTTTGTCTCATTTGTTTGTTGTTTTGTTTCTCGTTTTTGTCGTTTTGTGTCTTTTTTGTCTCGCTTGTGTTTTAGTCTTTTTTTGTCATCTTGCGTTTTGCTTTATTCATTGTTTGTCATTTTGTGTCTTTTTTTGTCCCGCTTGTGTGGTTTGTCCATTTTTTTTTTTGTCACTTTGTGACTTTTTTGTATAAATTTTTGTCTGTTTTTGTTTCATGCCGTTTGTCTCATTTTTTGTCATTTTGTTTCTCGGTTTTGTTGTTTTGTGTCCCATTTTTATAATATTTTGTTGTAATGTGTAAATGATAAACTGAGGCATAATCTAAATAAATCCCTTAAATAATTAGTTTGAAACGTTTATCCATTCTTTTTTTGATTGATTTGTAAAAGGATAATTGTCTCAGGTTCATTTTTAATTGTTTTTAGTGTTGATGCTTCAGAATTACATTTTGGTGCAAATATTTCAAACTTTTTTTTCCTGGTGTTGGGTTTGGACTATTCCATTAGCACCTGGAGCAGCAGCTACCTCCAGAGATTTGATTAATATTTGGTTAAATTTGTCCATTTCCACCTCAGTTTGGTTCTTCTGGTTTATGTTTGACTCCTCTGGACACTATACCTACCATCAAGCATGGAGGTGGCATTATCATTATACTATCAATTTAACTGACTCAAGTCTGAGACAGAAGGACAACAGATTTAGTTGAACTTGTTTCTTCA
The DNA here is from genome assembly GCA_027123335.1 of Amphiprion clarkii. NCBI lineage: Eukaryota > Metazoa > Chordata > Actinopteri > Pomacentridae > Amphiprion > Amphiprion clarkii. The sequence continues at coordinate 41,665,082 of CM049568.1, forward strand.
TCAGTCCACGGGCTCTTGATGAGTTTAAGCCAGGACTTTGGGGAGACCAGTCTAGAACCTTCATTCTAGGCTGATGGAACCATTTCTTTACCACAAACTGAGTCACTTCTTGCCAATTTTGAGTCATTTTTACCAGTTTTTTAATTCATTTTGGACAGGTTTCAAATCATTTCTGAGCCAGTTTGGTAACAGATTTGGTCATTTTTGACAGATTTCGAGTCATTTTGAACCAATTTTTTTGCCATTTTGAACAATTTTGAGTTTTGGAGATGTATGAACAGTACTCTAGATCAGACTATTAGGCTTCAAATACCTGTGGGAGAGTGTGTTTATGTAACACGTATGTAATGATAAAGATCCTTAAATGTAGATTATGGGCAGATGAATGAGGCCATAAATGAATGAATCATAATAAACAGAATGTAGGTTAAGACAATGTTAAGGTAGTAATACATAGTGTTTAATATTTTAGTAATGCCTAACATATTGCTTATTACGTAATGTGGTTGTGAGTCTGGGTCCATGGCGGTAGATTGTAATGGTACAGTCCAACCACAGAACACAATGGAGAACAGGAATATTGCCTTATTTTCAGTTTTGTTCAAAATTCTGAAGCAACAAACATAAACAATAAAAATTCAACTGCAAAAACTATCATCTGTTAGGGAACTTATCAAAAATGGAGAATAAAAAGGCAGGAATGTTTCTCTAATTGGCTCCTTGTTTCAAATGCAACAATTAACTTAGAGTTCATCAAAGCACTGACAAATAGTGGTTAATGGACATAACTCCACTGAATTGAGGCTTGTTGTGTTAGAATTTATGGTGAATTTTACATTTCTGATGATGATAATTGAGAAAAGAAGACTGATACTGGTGGATGAGAAAATCAAGAGGACAGAAAAACTAATCAATGTCAAGACTCGCAGAGTTACTCAGACTTGCACTGCATTAGGAACTTCATTCTCTCTGGTAAACGGACCTGAAAGAGGTTCTAAAGGGATGGTTCTTGAAAGCTGAACACCTACAAAGGTTTGGGCTGCCCTTAAATTACCTACAAAGCTTCTGCAGTAAAAATGCCTTTGTATTTAAAACCGTTTCTCCGTTTGATTAGTTTTGATGTTGTGAATTGAACAAAGCAGCCGTGTTAGGTCTTCTGCCTTTTATTGCAGCTTTAAAGTCTAATCCTCATGTAGACGGATAGATTAATAAAAACTAATGGTGGGACGTGTTTAAAAATTTAATCTAATTAATTACAGGCTTTGTAATTAATCGCAATTAATTGCAGTTTTGTCAAATAGCAATATTTGACACAATAAGTGAAGTTTTTCAACTCAAATAAAATTGTGGTTGACAGTTGAATCAATGAATAGACATATATGTGTTTATAATTTAAAATTTATTTAAAGAAAGGAAAATGGGACATACAGAAAAAAGTGATTTTGATGACTTAAAGCCTGAATTTAGTTGTTTTTTCCACTGTATGGCACATAAAATCAGCATAAGTAGTTCAAGGAGCTTCAGAAAGTTGAAAATCCAGAGATTCATTCTGTTTTCATCTTTTCTGGGTCTGATAAATGGTGGAATTTTGATGGTTCTTTTTATAGGAATATCAATTTTTATTTATGTAATTTTTTTTATAAACAAAAAGTTTATAATTAAGTTATTAAAAGAGATATTTTTGTGGTTTAGGTTATTCCTCCTCCAAGGAGGCAGAGTACGGTGGCCGAGAGGTGCAAACCAAATTTACATAATGCAAAACACTTTTACAACCTCCAAGACAAATTTACAAGCGACAAAACACTTTTACAAGTCCAAAAACACTTTTACAAGTCCAAATGTAACCGGAAAGGGAATGTCCCAACTCCGGGGTTGAAGCGGAAGTGACGACGAGGAGCGGCTAATGCAACGGACAGCGAGCGGGTGATGTTTTGCCCGTTTTGTGGGGAACATATGAACCGATTGACGCGGTTTTGTTTTTCGTGTGGTCGGTCTTTAGAGTGTTTAAATGGCGCAGATCAGACCGACAGAGTGCATTAGCCGCTCCTCGTCGCCACTTCCGGTTCAATCCCGGAGTTGGGACATTCCCTTTCCGGTTACATTTGGATTTGTAAAAGTGTTTTTGGACATGTAAAAGTGTTTTGTCGCTTGTAAATTTGTCTCAGAGGTTGTAAAAGTGTTTTGCATTATGTAAATTTGGTTTGCACCTCTCGGCCACCGTAGCAGAGCCTCTACGGAGTAAAAACTTAAACCACAAAAATGTTTCATTTCTATTTATCTGCATTTTTCATCTGTCTGCTACATTCACAGATTACTGCAAATCTAAGTGCAATTATAGCGATTTTATTCAACATTTGAAGACTTTCTGTAAACTCAAGCACTGTCTAGAAAAGTGGTCTATTATGGGATGGCTACACCGTTAGCCGTTAGCAGGACTCGTAGCTAACGTTAGCTCTGGTGCTAACAGCAACATGTTTTACATTGAGGTGATACCGTCGGCTTGAAGTGACGCAGTGATCAGAAAACTCTTTGTTGTACAATTTACACACAACCAGGCTTTTATCCAAGCTGCCATCAGGAAGATTTTTAAAAGAAAACTTTCTGTCCAACAAGCTCAATCTCATCTTCCTTCACTGTTCACCAATGTCTGACTTCACTCAGTGCTTCCTGTGCTTCTTCTTCATGGCTACAAACAGACTTCAGGTTCATTACCGCCACCTACTGGGCTGGAGTGTTCATCAGAGTTACCGGTGTGCCAGAAATGAGGGAACTGAGGGGGGTGCAATTAATTGCGTTATTTTTAACGCGTTATTTTCGCTGTAATTAATTATTCGAAATTAACGCGTTAAAGTCCCAGCCCTAATAAAAACATGAGCTTTTATCCTGTTTTATCCCAGCAAAAAGACCTTCAGAAGCTCACAGTGAGTTCAGTGTTTCCTTTGGTTTCTTTGTGTGCAGACTGCTCCGAGGTGTTTGCAGACGGTAACGTGGCCAACGGGCTCTACGTCATCCGTCCGGACGGATCTCCCACAGCGCTGAGCGTCTACTGCGACATGAACAACGGAGGAGGCTGGACCGTCTTCCAGCGCAGGAGAGACGGCAAAGAAAGTTTCGACAGGTGTGTAGACGAAAACAGGAATTCACGCTTCAACACTGTGAACAAACCCGTCATCGGTGTGTCCGCTGTCTGTGCAGAGCCTGGGTGGAGTACAAGCATGGGTTCGGAGATCTGTTCTCCCCCGACGGAGAGTTCTGGTTGGGCAACGAGCCTCTGCACCACCTCACCTCACAAGGTTTGTATGCCTGAGTGTCGGCGCATCAGATGTTACGGGACGTTCGCATTGTTTAACGCATTTCTCTTGCAGGAAATTATGATCTTCGCATCGACATGGAGGACTTCGAGGGAAATCAACGCTACGCAGAGTACAAGAACTTCAAAGTGGATGACGAAAAGGTGAAACAGAAACACAGCAAAAGCAAAATGAGCGTGATAAGTGTTGGAGTGAGGATGCAAATTAACCCTCTGAACCCCAAAACCTGTTAACTGGTCTGAATTTTACAGGAATTGAAATTACAGGAAATAGTTTTTAGAAAAAATGGTCCAAAATGGCCAAAAAAAAAAAAAAAATGGTTATAATGACTCCAAAATGGTTTAAAATTTGCCCAAAATGCCAAAAAAGTGTCCAAAATGGCCAAAAAAATTGTCCAAAATGATTAAGAATTCTTTCAAAATGACACTAAATCTGTCCAAAATGACCAAACCTGTTCAAATTGACTCAGAAATGGCTTGAAACCTGTCCAAAATTACTGTAAAAACTGGTAGAAAAAAGTGACTCAAAATTGGTCAGAATTGACTCAGTAAAGAAATGGTTCCATCAGGCTAGAATGAAGGTTCTAGACTGGTCTCCCCAAAGTCCTGACTTAGACCCATCAAGAACCTGTGGAGTGATGAAGGAACAAATCTGAGTCCATTCTGGTGCCGCTCAACTACATTTGTCGTCTTTCTGTGTCAGACTTGACTCAGTTAAATTGATGGTATAATGATACTGCCACCTCCATGCTTGATGTTAAGTATAGTGTCCACAGGAGTCAAAGAGAAACCAGAAGATTGAAACTATCTTTGGAAAAACAAAAATTCCTGTTAAACCACCTGCAGAACAAAATATGTTTGTGGTAAGAAGCACAAATTTGACACAAAATGACAAAAACGAGACAGAAAATGACAAAAACAAGACAAAAAATGACAAAAGAGACAAAACGACAAAAACGAGACAAAAAATAACAAAAAAGAGACAGAAAATGACAAAACGACAAAAACGAGACAGAAAACGACAGAAACAAGACAATACAGAGATGACAACAGACTCTGAGAGGAAAACCAAAACTAAAAACAAATGTTTGCCATAAAAGTTGAGTGATTCCAGGAAAAAGTTATTTCGTCATTTCAAGCAGATTTTGAGTCATTTTTGGATGCATTTCTGTCATTATAAAAAACTTTCACTTCATTTAAGACACATTTTTTACGACTTTAAGCAAACAGTGAGAGATTCTGGACAAATTTTGGAGAAAGTTTGGAGTCGTTTTGGTTAATATTTTGACATTTAAGCAAAGTTCAAGTCATTTTAAACATATTGTCCATCATTCTAACTACTGCCAGAAGACATCTCTGAGTTCTCTCTCCTTCTTCATGATGTTCTGGTTCCACAGAGCTGCAGGACTTTAAATTAAAACTGAACCACAGTTAAAATGAGGGAAAAAAATCACAAAAACTGCTGCTTGGGGTTCAGAGGGTTTAAAGCTTCAAATCAGGTCTAAACTCGTAAACAGTGAAGATAATTTAAAGTCTACAGCCTGGTTTTAATCAATAAATCTGATTGTGATCTGCTGCACTTGTTCTCTTCTTCTAAAGCAGCTGTCCTCTGTCTGCACATCTGGCGTTCCTCCTCCTTTAACCTTGCCCTCTCCATTTCCCATAACACCGGGCCTCATGTAGACTAAGCATGCTGAACCGCCTCTGCTGTGGAAACAGCAGCAAGGTCATCTGGCTGTTCTCCTCCTCCCTTCTTATGCCTCAATCTTCATGCTTCCTCCGCCCTGTGGTCCTCACTTTTGACTGTTTATGTAACACTTTAGACATAAATCAGACACTAATCAAACCCTTGCTTTGTCTGCCGGTGCCTCTAAAGGACCAGTACCAGCTACATTTGGGGGAGTACTCTGGGAACGCCGGCGACGCTCTGAACGAAGCCCAAAAGCAGAGGTGGAATGGTCCCTGTTTGATTCCCAGCGGCATCAAATTCAGCACCTACGACCACCCCAACGAGGTGGAGCCCGATCCCGACGACGTCCGGTGCATCCGGCACAGCAAGTCCGGCTGGTGGTTCAGCAAGTAATGCAAACACTGTGCAGGTTTACTCCAAAACTCTGGGCTCAAAGGTGGAGTCAGGGATTCTAATACACAGAATAATTCATATTATTACTGAGCTTGGGGTTCCAGGGTGTTCATGGATTCGTTAGGTTCCAACAACGCCCTCTAGTGGGCCGCTTTTGGCCCACAGTCCGTATGTTTGACACCTCTGCAGTAGAGACTGAGCCTTAATATTTGTATTATAATATCGTAGAATCATAGCTTCATTATTATGTCAGTTAATTTATTCTCCATAAGTAATAAAACTGTAGGTTCTCAGCCTTAATATGTATTATAGCTGGATAGAGTAGTATTTTCTAGAACTTTTGTAGTGTTTTAATACTAAACATATAAATTATTTAGGAAAAATCACACTGTTAATTGTAATTGTAATAAAGTTTACATACACTTGTAAAGACCTCATATATCATGGGAAGCTATTAACACCAAACCAATCACAAAGCATGGAGGTGGCAGTATCATGTTCTGGGGCTTTCTAGAAGACCTTCTGGACTGGTTTCAGACTGAATGTTGGACTGGTTTTGAACACTTTTTTTTTTTTTGCATAGTTTTAGGTTTGATATTGGTCTTGGTTTTAGACCTTTTTTATGACAGATTTTAGATTATCTTGGGTGGGTTCTGGACTTTTCAGGAGTAGTTTAGGTTTGGTTTTGGTCCCGATTTTGCTCAGGTTTTTTGACTCTTTTTGGACTGGTTTACTACTGGTTTTTATGGTTAAGGACTGGTTTCAGACTGTAATTTGGCCAGGTTTTGGACTTTTTTTTAAGAGTAGTTTAGGTTTGGTGTTGGTCCCGATTTTGCACTTTTTAAAAGGACTGATTTTGAATTTTTTTTGAACTGGGTTTATATTTGATTTTGGTCCATGTTTTAGACTTTTTGAGGACTGGTTTCAGACTGTCTTGGGTGTGCTTTTTTTTTTTTTTTTTTAACCCCAAGAACACCAAACCTACAATCAAGCATGGTGGTGGCAGTATCATGCTCTGTGGAACTGGAGCTTTCCACAAAGTAGATGGAATAATGAAGGAGGAGGATCACCTCCACATTCTTCAGGAAAACCTAAAACCATCAGCAGAAGGTTGATCTTGGACACAGTTGGATGTTTCAACAAGACAATGAGCCCAAACACACATCAGACGTGGTAAAGAAATGGTTCCATCAGGCTAGAATGAAGGTTCTAGACTGGTCTCCCCAAAGTCCAGACTTAGACCCATCAAGAACCTGAAGAAATAAGTCTAACAAATAAGACAACAAATGTACATTTGTTGTCTTTCTGACTCAGACTTGACTCAGTTAAAGTGATAGTATAATGATACCGCCACCTCCATGCTTGACAGTAGGTATAGAGTACACAGAGAAACCAGAAGATTGAAATCATCTTTAGAAGAACAAAAATTCCTATTAAACCACCTGCAGAACAAAACACATTTGTAGGACGAAGCACAAGTTTTTTACTAATCAAACCAGAGAAGTTGCAATCATTGTTAATACTCAGTGTGCAAACATGTCTACTTGTTATTCTTTAACCATCTGAACCCCGAAACCCAACGGTGACACGAAACAACGAAAACGAGACAGAAAACGACATAGAAATTTTTTTAAAAAGAAACAGAAAATGACAAAAACGAGAGAAAATGACACAGAAATTTAAAAAAAACGAAACAGAAAATGACAAAAACAAGACAAAATGACATTAAAGAAACACGACAACACAAAAATGAGACAAAATGAGACAGAAAATGACATAATAGAGAAACAAAACGACAAAGAAACTGACAAAAACGAGACACAAAGAGAGACACAAAATGACAAAAACAAGACACAAAGCGACAAAAACGAGACACAGCGACACAAAATGACAAAAATAAGAAACAAAATGACAAAATTGAGACACTAAATGACAAAAACTAGACATTTTGAAATAATTTTGGAGAAGGTTTTGTAATTTTAGATCAGTTTCATGTCATTTAAGACAATTGAAGATGAAGAAACAAGTCATTGGTGCCGTTCAACTACATTTGTTGTCTTTCTGTCTCAGACTTGAGTCCGTTAAATTGATAGCATAATGATACCGCCACCTCCATGCTTGAAGGTAGGTATAGAGTCCAGAGGAGTCAAAGAGAAACCAGAAAATTGAAATCACAAGAATTGAGCTGAGGTGGAAATGGACAAATTCAAATGGTCTTTCCATATTTTCTAAGGGCAGCTGCAGTTCATCCTGAAAGTAAAAGAACATCAGAATCTCAGACTTTACAGAAACAGTGAACATGTGTGTTCAATCACTTGCTTTCCTCGCTGCAGGTGTGACTCGGGGAACCTGAATGGCCATTACCACGACGGGCCGTACAAGGCGATGACGGATGACGGCGTGGTGTGGTACACATGGCACGGCTGGTCCTACTCCATCAAATCCGTGGTGATGATGCTGCGAGCCGCCGACCTGGAGGCGCACCTGGACGACGGCAGCAAGGCGGCTGGCAGCACTGTGGCTCCGCCTCCTCCTCCTCCTCCACGCGGTCAGTAAGATCCGAACACCGGAGCTGGAAAAGCTTCACACACGTGAAACCTCGAAATAAAGATCAGGGTGGCTTCAATCTGATGTCGTATCGTATTTATTCTGTCCAAAATAAAACAGGACCTTGTACATCTGAGGCATTTTTGGGTACATCTGAGGTTTTTCAGGACAAACAAACAAACAGTTTATTTTTATTTGGGTGGAGTTAAAACAGAGCCTGGAGGGTTCTCAGAAGTTCAGCTTTGTTCCGTTTGGGCACAAAGGGTGTGAAGGGTTCATCTGTTGACGAGGGGTTTAAGGAAAAGTAAAGGGAGAAAAGGCCAACACCCTCCTGTTAGCCCTCGTGCCGTCCTGCGGGTCAAAATCAACCCGGTTTAAAGTTTGAAAATGTGAAAAAAAAAAAATAAATTTCACAGTGAAACTTCTGATGTCCACATTTTCAACATTTTTAGGAAATCTTTGAACAGTTTTTGGTGGAAAAAAAAAAGATATGTTAAAAATGTTTCTTTAAGAACATTCAGATAAAAATCAACCAACGAATTTCGCTGGATTTTGGTTGATTTTTATCTGAATGTTCTCAAAGAAAATATTAGAAGTTTTTACTGATATATAGGTAATCACTTTAGATATTTTTAGGAATTTTTGGGAAGATTCTTCCTCATTTTTTGAAAATATTTACAAGAATTTTCTTGCCAAATTTGGGTGATTTTTTTTTTAAAATAAAACTTTTAAGGGAAACTTTAAAGGAATTATTGGAATTTTCTTCGTGAAGGTTTTGCAAATTTTCAGAAATTTGGGGACATTTTTTGCTGAATTTTTGGATTTTTTTCAGACAAGGAAACGATATTTTTTGGTGCCCGTAAATGAGGACAACAGGAGGGTTAAATAAACTGCATATTTGCCTCTGAGACTCTGGTGTGTTCAGCATCCAGGGGTGATTACATTCCACAGAGCAGATTAAGGTAGAGGTTGTGAGGCTTGAAGGAGGAACACACATCCGCTGGATCAATAATTCACTGATCAGTGACTGAGCTTCGCTCTTTGGGAAGAACAAAAAATAAACTCTTTAAAAAGAAGGGAAAAGGCAAAAAGAAGCCCCAAACAATCCATGCAGGTCCACCACGAAGTACCCGTCATTTTAAGATCCTCCAAACCCAAACAACTCTGTTTCCACAGAATCCAAGGTTTTCTCTCATCCCGTCTCTGGAGGGATGGCCGAGCTGTACAGCATAACAACGAGGGAGGTGAGTATCTATGTACAGACCCTGAGGTTTGCCTGCCGCTCGCTTTCCTTCACAAAAAGAAGGAAGGAGTCGGAGCTCCAGGCATTTTTAGTTCGGTCCCACGCTCTCCTGAAGTGCATCGGTGCCGCTCGGCTCCTTCTAAACGTACGAGTCCGACTTCCGGCAGCTATCTGGGCGATAACGGAGCGGCTGTGGGGAAGGAGGCAGAGTTCCTGGGGGAGCCGAAGGGGGAGGTGGGGGAGAGGCGGCGGGGGCTCGCCAGCAGGTCGCCGTTATGGAGCTTCCACAGCAGCTCCTCGTTCTCCATCGACAGACGCTTGTTCACCTTCGATTCCTTCTGCAGGGTCTGCTGCAGGATGGCCTGCTCTGTGGACAGCTGCCTGCAGGGGGAGACACAGACAGACACGTCAGAGGGAGACAGAGGGACAGAGAGACGTCAGGGGGAGACAGGGGGGCATGAGGGGTAGACCGGGACAGAGGGATGTAAGGGGGAGACAGAGGGATGTAAGGGGGAGACAGAGGGATGTAAGGGGAGACAGAGGGACTTAAGGGGGAGACAGAGGGATGTAAGGGGAGACAGAGGGACATCAAGGGGAGACAGCTGTGGGGGAGGCAGCTGTGGGGGAGGCAGCTGATTTCAAAATAAAAGTCTCTGAGCTGTTTACTTCCAGTGAGTTCGTTTTATTAATTTTATCTGTATATAATTTTTTAGTTTTTTTTAGTTTTTACCCACATTCATTTTTTAAATGTATTCATGAATTAGAAAACATTTTCTTTGCATTTTTGGAACTAAAATGTTCTGTAAATATTTACCATTTTTCAGTCCTAAATATACGTAATTTTTCTTTCAAATGATGGCAAATATCTGTAAAATAATATTTTTTTGCTGATTAAAATACAATAAAATAGTAATTTAATGGCTAAATGTTGTTAAATTAACATTTATAGAAATAGCGGCCATAATTATTAGTTTGGGGCTTTTTCTTAAATGTGTAAATTAATACTTTTTACAGTTTTGGCCTTCATTTTTTATACAGTCAATATGTAAATATTTTTTTTAACCGGAGTGAGGAAAATCTGTAAAATACTGAACTATCATAAATTACTCACAATTTTCCAGTTTTTCCTTTCAAATAATGGTAAATATCTTTAAATAAATATGTAAAAAGCCTTAATTCACAGCTGTCTTTCCTCTTTGAAGCTTCCTCGTGGTTCGTTTAATTAACTAGGACATTTAGATTTAACCTAATTAACTGCTAATTAAATTAGGAGGAGGAATTTGGTATCCAGAGCAGCGACAGGAAACAGGAAGTGTGTTTTCAGAGACGTACTTGGACAGAGCAGCGTGTTTGTCCATCCTGGCCTTGTAGTCCTCGTTCTCCTGCTGGACCTTCTTCAGACATTCCTCCAGCTTCACGTTGCTCTCCACCTGAACAACCACAGAATGAACCAGATGTCTGAATGGAAAGTTCTCACATTTATCCAGTTTTCTACCAGAACTGGGAATATACGTGTCTTTAATCCTCTGAGTGGTCGTTGTTTTCTCCTGCCTCATTTTAATCTAAATACCTGCAGCTCCGTGGAACCAGAAGAACATGAAGGAGAAAGAACTCAGAGATGTCTTCTGGCAGCAGGACGCAGGCTCAGAATTTACCAAAATTAACTCCAAATTAGGTTAAAATGAGAAAATCTGATCTTAAATGACTGAGCTTTGTCCAAGCTGACTTAAAAATTGCCAAAAATGGACAGAAAATGAAAAAATGAGATGTAAAATTACTAAAATGAGATTGAATGACTACAATTAAATGGCGAACAACCAAAAACGAGACACAAAATGACAAGAATGAGACCCAAAAGTGACAAAAAATGGACAGAATTCTAGAAAATGAGTAAAATGAGACACAAAATGACAGACCGAAAATTACAAAAAATGAAACAGAACGTGACCAAAAGTGAAAGAAAATGAGACGTACGACATGAAAAATGAGACAATAGATAACAAAAATGAGACAAAATCACAAAAATGGAACAGTAAAAAAAAAGACACTAAATGACTAAAGTGAAATAGAAACCAACCAAAAACAAGACACGAAATGAGTAAAATGAAACACAAAGTGACAAAAACGAGACTGAAAGTGACAAAAAAAGAAAAAATGAGAATTAAAATGTCAAAAATGAGGCAAAAAAATCACAAAAAATGGGACAGTAAATGACTAAAATGAAATAGAAAACAACCAAAAATGAGACACAAAGTGACCAAAACAAGACATAAAGTGACAAAAAATGGACAGAAAAGGAGAGAATGAGACATAAAATGTTAAAAATGCTGCAAAAAATCACAAAAAATGACAGTAAATGACTAAAATGAAACAGACAACCAAAAATGACCAAAATGAGACACAAAAACGATAAAAAACACACAAAGTGAGTAGAATGAGACAAAAATGACAAAAAAATGGGCAGAAAACTAGAAAACGAGATATTAAACAACAAAAACGAGACAGAAAATAACTAAAATGTAATAGAAAACAACCAAAAATGAGACACAAAACAAGAAAAAGAAAGAAAATTATAAAAAATGAAACTAAATAACAAAAATGAAACAGAAATCCACCAGACTCGAAGCTGTTTTATTGCAGAGTTTTTAGTTTTTCTTAAAGTGATGAACTTTTCAACATGAAGCTTCCATCTGGTCACCAGAACTCCACGTCTTCTGCAGCTGGAAGGTTGAAAATCCAGGATCTGTGTTTCTACGGTTTGGTAGTTTGTTAAAGTTTGGTAGGTTGTTGGTTCTCACCAGTTTGTCCATCTCCATCAGCTTCTTCTCCTTCTGGTGCAGCTGATTGTTCTTGATCTCCAGAACCACCTTCAGACTCTCCAGCTCCTGCTCCAGGTAGACGGTGTGGGAGTCCTTCTGTCAAACACATTCAGTCACATTTATGGACTTTGTGTTAATATAACAGCTCATTATGAAAATTATTACTATGTTTTGGGGACAGTATTTTTTAGACATTTATGAATGATTTTTTAAATATATTATTTATCATTTTGGGGTCATTTCTGGGACTTTTCAAGCATATTTTTGGTTGTACATTTGACTGTTTTCTTGTCTTTTATAAAACTTTTTAAAAAATGTTCTTATTTATGTTATTTTATATTTTGTCTGACATTTTTAACATTTTCACTATTTGTTGGATTTTTTTTTTTTACACATTTGTTAATATTTTATGAATATGAATATTTTTTCTACACTTTTTACAGATTTTTTTATGGTTTTGTGGAATTTTATAGATTTGTTTTTCTTTAATATTTGTAGGACATTTTATGAATATTTGTGGGACATTTTATTCACTTTTATGGACTTTTTGTTAATATAACATAATATTATTTTATTTTTTATTATTTTAAAGATTATTTGATATTTTTTACACATTTATGAATTTTTTTGACATTTTATAAGTATTTTTTCTACATGTTTTTTTGACAGTTTGGGGGATTTGTTTAGATCTTTTTGTTCGGTCCGTTGGTTTATTTTTCCATTGTATTTTATTCATATTTTATTGGAAGCTGTATGGATACTGTTGGAATATTTTCACAAATATTTTTAGTCTTTCAACAACTTTTGAACATTACTGGAATTCTTTATTTCTTTATTTTTTATATAGACTCCTTTTTTGTGATATTCATACCTTCATTGATAGTTTTCCATTTTACTCAAACTTTTGGACATTTTCTAAAATTTGTGGGATATTTTGTTTCTTCAGACATTTTTTTTAAAAACATCTGCATCATTTTACCAGTTTAAACTGTGTGCTGTATTTTTAAAACATGTTCTATTAATTATTTTGTCTAATCTGCATCATAAAGAAGCCGTCAGATAAATGTTGGGGAGCAGAAAGTACAATATTCCCCTCTGAAAAGAAGCTTAACCTAGAAATACTCTAGTAAAATACAAGTACCTCCAAAGTGAGTAAATGTACTTCAGTTAAAAGTCAGTATGAGTTTCTCAGTTTTTACCAGGTTCTTGTCGGACAGAATTCGTTTCCGTCGCTCCTCTTCTGCCGCCAGCTTCTCGCTCAGATCCTCCTTCTCCGCCGACAGCTCCGATATTTTCTCCTGGAGGGAATAAATAACTTTATTGAACTTTCTGTGGAAGTTTTGCTTCCAGCGAAGGATCAGAATTTCAGTCGGCAGAGGCTCTAAACTACAGGAAAGAATTTCTCCACGATAAATCAGCATCAGCCAAGAATTTAAACAAGTATTTTAAAACTTCCCCTCAAACCACCTGCAGAAAAATAAGTGTTTGTGGGTTTTTTCTGATCAAACTGGAAAAGTCTTTGGTTTGACTACACAAAATGACAAAAACAAGACAGAAAATCACAAAAATGAGATAGAAAATCACAAATATCTGAAACAAAATGACAAAAAAGAAACAGAAAACAACCAGAAACGAGACACGAAACGAAAAACGTGAGACACAAAATGACAAAAACAAGACAGAAAATGACAAAAATCTGAAACAAAATGACAAAAATGAAATAGAAAACAACCAAAATGAGGAAAATGAGATGCAGTCAGTGACAGTGACAAAAAATGAGATGTAAAATGACAAAGATTTAACCAAAAACAACAAAAAATTAGACACAAAACAAGAAAAATATAACAGATAACAAATAAGACATAAAATTACAAAAACAAGACACAAAATCGCCAAAATTACAAAAGAACAAGACTGAAAGTGACAAAAAATGGACAGAAAATGAGAAAATAAGATGTAAAATGACAAAAATTTGTTCAAAATCACAAAAATGGGACAGTAAATGACTGAAGTAAAATAGAATCAACCAAAAATGTGACTCAAAATGACAAAAAACAAGACGTAAAATGAGACAAAAATGAAAAAAACAAGACAGAAAGTGACAAAAAAATGGACAGAAAACTAGAAAATGAGATGTAAAATGACAAAAATGAGACAGAAAACAGCCACAAAAAAAAGACCAAAACTAGGAAATGAGACCCAGCTAACTATAATAATTAATAACTATCTGTGCAGAGCTGGAGTTTCTTTTTTCCACTGTTTCCAGTGTTTTTTTAAAAGCATTTTTGTGAAATAATCACAGAAATTCTTTCTGATTTCCATCAGTCTAACTTTCTGTCTTTCAGGATTTTAGACTGCAGTAAAAAAAATTGAATAAAAACTGGAGTTCAGAGGATTAAAGGACAGAAAGACGACGTTTAGACTTTTAAATGATTCTCACAGAGAGTGAAGTTTCCGTCTCCGTCAGCGTTTTCTGCAGGTTTTCTACCTCCTTCTGCTGATTCCTCCTCAGCTCTGGATGGAAACAGAACAAACTCTCATTAGATTAAACTCCTCATGGTGTTTATAATCAGCTGTTTGTGGTGTTTTAGTTCCTGTTTCTGACCTTCTATGGAGGATTGGTGCTGCTGCTTCAGAGCCTCCAGGGTCTGGAGGTGGTTCTCCTCCTGGTTCTTCCTCTCAGCTTCCTGTCGGTTCCTCAGACTCTCCACCTGGAATGCGAAAACATTTAATAAGAACTTTTAATAACTAACATCTGATATTACATCGTCACTCCAACCAGAGTTACACTGGAAAAGGGGTAATTTTACAGTCAAATGTAGTAAAAAAAAAAAAAGAAAGAAAGAAAATCGCAATTTATAAACATTATTGATGCAGATGTTTTTACAGTTTTAAACTTTTATTTTTTTCAATTATTATTTAATTTGTATTTTTATTTTTTTGCAGTCAACATATAAATTATAAAATAATAAAATAAAATTCTAGATAACTGAAATTTAACGAAACGGGAGAAATTGTTACAATATATACCATGACATACGTATATGTGTATATGTGTATGTGTGTGTGTGTGTGTGTGTGTGTGTGTGTGTGTGTGTGTGTACACATACACACACACACACACACACACGTGGACAAAATTGTTGTTACCCCTCAGTTAATGACAGAAAAACCCACAATGGTCACAGAAATAATTTGAATCTCACAAAAGTAATAATGAATAAAAATTCTATGAAAATGAACCAATGAAAATCAGAACTCATTTTTAAAAATAATTCTGTTGAACCACAGTTCAAAAACAATGTCTGATTTTCATTGGTTCATTTTCATAGAATTTTTATTTATTATTACTTTTGTCAGATTCAAATTATTTCTGTGACCATTGTGAGTTTTTCTTTCATTAACCGAGGGGTACCAACAATCTTGTAAACATGTGTATATAAAATAATAAAATAAAATTCTATCCATCCATCCATCCATCCATTATCTATACACCGCTTAATCCTCATTAGGGTCGTGGGGGGTGGAGCCTATCCCAGCTGACTCGGGTGAAGGCAGGGGACACCCTAGACAGGTCGCCAGTCTGTCACAGGGCTACATACAGAGACAAACAATCACTCTCACATTCACACCTACGGGAAATTTAGAATAATCAGTTAACCTCAGCATGTTTTTGGACTGTGGGAGGAAGCCGGAGTACCCGGAGAAAACCCACGCATGCACAGGGAGAACATGCAAACTCCATGCAGAAAGATCCCGGGAAAGCCGGGACGTGAACCAGGGATCTTCTCGCTGCAAGGAGAAAGTGCTAACCACTACGTCACTGTGCAGCCCCAAAATAAAATTCTAGATATCTGAAATTTAACAAAATGGGGAAAACTGATATAATACATACATACATATATGTTTTTATTTATTTTTTTACAGTAAACATCTAAATTAACACATTATTTTACTCACTATCTTTAATATAACAGAACATGTAAAATCTGAACAATAAGTAACATAATTTTTTTAGTTTTTTACAGTGTAGAGAAGATCAGCACGTCACCAGAGATAATAAATCATGTTTATGGTCTTTGGCCTCAGAGGTGTCACCATGGCGACGGCCATAAATCTCTACAGGTAGGTTTTATGAGCAGGTGTGAGCCAATCAGAGCTCAGCGTGAGGGGGGCGGGGCCTGACCACATGTCAGTCACCTGAACATCCATCAAGCCTCCAACCAGACGTCAGGAGCTCCGTGTTCAACTCTGCAACTATTTCATTGTAAAACTAGTTTTATAGAAGAACAACACGCATCGACTCGATGCCTTTTAGAAGAACGACAAGCATTGACTCGATGCCTTTTAGAAGAAAGACACGCATCGACTCGATGCCTTTTAGAAGAATGACATGCATCGACTCGATGCCTTTTAGAAGAAAGACACGCATCGACTCGATGCCTTTTAGAAGAATGACATGCATCGACTCAATGCCTTTTAGAAGAATGACATGCATCGACTCGTTACTGACTCTGGAACCGTTTAAAAGAAGGACATGGATCGACTCGTTACCTTTTAGAAGAACGACATGCATTGACTCGTTATCGACTCTAGAACCTTTTAGAAGAACGACACGCATTGACTCGATGCCTTTTAGAAGAAAGACACGCATCGACTCAATGCCTTTTAGAAGAACGACACGCATCGACTCGTTACTGACTCTGGAACCGTTTAAAAGAAGGACATGGATCGACTCGTTACCTTTTAGAAGAACGACATGCATTGACTCGTTATCGACTCTAGAACCTTTTAGAAGAACGACACGCATCGACTCGATGCCTTTCAGAAGAACGACACGCATCGACTCGATGCCTTTTAGAAGAACGACATGCATCGACTCGATACCTTTTAGAAGGAAGACACGCATCGACTCGATGCCTTTCAGAAGAACGACACGCATCGACTCGATGCCTTTTAGAAGAACAACATGCATCGACTCGATGCCTTTTAGAAGAACGACATGCATCGACTCGATACCTTTTAGAAGGAAGACACGCATCGACTCGATGCCTTTTAGAAGAACAACACGCATCGACTCGTTACCTTTTAGAAGAACAACACACATCGACTCGTTTTAGAAGAATGACACGGATCGATTCATTACCTTTTAGAAGAATGACATGCATTGACTCAGCAACTCTGGAAACTTTTAGAAGAATGACACGGATCGATTTGTTGCCTTTTAGAAGAACGACATGCATTGACTCGTTAGCGACTCTGGAACCTTTTAGAAGAACGACACGGATCGATTTGTTACCTTTTAGAAGAACGACATGGATTGATTCATTACCTTTTAGAAGAACGACATGCATTGACTCGTTCTTCTACTAATTATCACTGAATCGTGGTCAACATAGTCTGGATGTTCTGACAAGAAAGACTCATGTCAAAGTGGAAACAGCTGCAGCTCCATCATTGATCCTGTTGGTCTCCATCAGTCTGAACATCTGGACGATGATGCTGCCACCACCATGCTTCACAATGGGGATGGTGTCCAGCAAACATATCATCTAGTCTGATGGACAAAAAGTTCCATCCAGGTCTCCTCAGATCAAAGAACCTTCTTCCAGGTGACTTCAGAGTCTCCACATGTCTCCTTGGTGGCCTCCCTCACTAGTCTCTTTCTAGTAACTCCTTCAGAGGCATCATAGGAGTCTTGGTGGCCTCCTTCTGTAGTCTCTTTCTCCTTCAGAGGAGTCATAGGAGTCTTGGTGGCCTCCCTCACTAGTCTCTTTCTCCTTCAGAGGAGTCATAGGAGTCTTGGTGGCCTCCCTCTCTAGTCTCTTTCTCCTTCAGAGGAGTCATAGGAGTCTTGGTGGCCTCCCTCTCTAGTCTCTTTCTCCTTCAGAGGAGTCATAGGAGTCTTGGTGGCCTCCCTCTCTAGTCTCTTTCTCCTTCAGAGGACTCATAGGAGTCTTGGTGGCCTCACTCACTAGTCTCTCAGGTCCTGAGGACGTCCTGCTCTAGTCAGATTTATTCATGTTCCATCTTCCTTCCATTCTTTAATGATGGATTTAAATGGACTCAGAGATCTTCAGGAACTTTAAATGTTCTTGTATCGTCCTGACTAATGCTTTTCAACAACCTTTCCTCAGAGTTTCTTGGTTCTTCAGCCTTCATGGTGTAGTTCTACCCAGGAGTTCTGATCCACCAGAGACTGGACCTTCCAGATCCAGGAGTCTTTATTCTACAACTACTGTACTCAGATCATCCATTAATCACTCATGACTTCTAGAACCAACTGGCTGCTCTGAGTTTAATTAGGTGACTGAATATTTATGCAGTTATTTTATATTTTTAATTAACTGACTCTACTTTGTAGAAATATGTTTTCACTTGGACATGAAAGAGTTTTTTTTTGTAAATTCTTGTCCAAAAAACCTAAATTAAATTGACCACGAATTAATGTTGAAAAGCACTAAAAGAGGAAAACTTAAAAGGCAGAAAGCTTGTTATAGTACCTGTATTTGTCTTGATAAATTTGTGTTTGTGTGTATTTATGTGTATTTGCGTGCATTAGTGTGTCCTGACCTGCTGCTCCATCAACATGCGACATTTGTCCGCCTCCTCCTGATACGTGTGGTGAACTTTGTCCCACTCCGTCTGGTAGAAACTCCTCAGTCTGACACACAGCAGTAAATAAATCACATTACTTTGAGAAACCAGGAGAGTCAGATCAGTTATGAGCTCCAGGTGAACGCCTCACCTGTCCTCCAACTGCTCCAGCTCCTCCTTGTGCTGCTCCTCCAGCCTCTTCAGCGCCTCCTCCAGGCCAAGCCGAGCCTCCTCCTTCTCCTTCTGCAGATGCTCGCAGCACTGCGACGACGACGCTGTAAACACAAGAGCACGACTTTAACGCTGATTCAGAAATCCGGAGGAAACTTTGTCTGGGATCAGAGATAAATGATTCATTTCAGCTGATTGTTCCACAGCGTCAGATCCCAGAGCTGTGTGCAGATGTGGAGGGAGCTGAGGCCAGATGTGGAGTTATTTTAACCCTCTGGACCCACAACTGGTTCCAGGTGTCACGTTCACCTCCATGGAACCAGAAGAACCACTGACTGAGGAGAGAGAACCCAGAAATGTCTTCTGTTAAATAAGACACAGAATCATGAAAACTAGAACAAAAAGAGTAAAAACTGGTTACAATCTAGTAAATAAACATCTGAGATCTAATGTAAAACCAGTTTAAAATCAAATTAAAAAACAACCTAAAACCAGATCAGTCAAGTCAGAAACCAAGAACAAAACCAGTCAGAAATCAGAACAAAACCAGTCAGAAACCAAGAACAAAACCAGTCAGAAACCAAGAACAAAACCAGTCAGAAACCAGAACAAAACCAGTCAGAAACCAAGAACAAAACCAGTCAGAATCTAGACCAAAACTAGTCAGAAACCAGACAGAAACCAGTCAGAAACCAGAACAAAACCAGTCAGAAACCAAGAACAAAACCAGTCAGAAACCAGAATGAAACCAGTCAGAAACCAAGAACAAAACCAGTCAGAATCCAGACCAAAACCAGCCAGAAACCAGAACAAAACCAGTCAGAAACCAAGAACAAAACTAGTCAGAATTTAGAACAAAACCAGTCAGAAACCAGACCAAAACCAGACAGAAACCAAAACAAAAACCAGTCAGAAACCATGACCAAAATCAGTCAGAAACCAAGAACAAAATCAGTCAGAAACCAGAACAAAACCAGTCAGAAACCAGAACAAAACCAGTCAGAAACCAAGAAAAAAAAGGTAAGAAACCAGAACAAAACCAGTCAGAATCTAGACCAAAACCAGTCAGAAATCAGACCAAAACCAGTCAGGAACCAGAACAAAACCAGTCAGAAACCACGAACAAAACCAGTCAGAATCTAGACCAAAACTAGTCAGAAACCAGAACAAAACCAGTCAGAAACCAAGAACAAAACCAATCAGAAACCAGAACGAAACCAGTCAGGATCTAGACCACAACCAGTCAGAAACCAGACCAAAACCAGTCAGAAACCAGAACAAAAACCAGTCAGAAACCAAGACCAAAATCAGTCAGAAACCAGAACAAAACCAGTCAGAAACCAAGAACAAAATCAGTCAGAAACCACAACAAAACCAGTCAGAAACCAGAACAAAAACCAGTCAGAAACCAAGACCAAAATCGGTCAGAAACCAGAACAAAACCAGTCAGAAACCAAGAACAAAATCAGTCAGAAACCAGAACAAAAGCAGTCAGAATCTAGACCAAAACCAGTCAGAAATCAGATCAAAACCAATCAGAAACCAGAACAAAACCAGTCAGAAACCAAGAACAAAACCAGTCAGAAACCAGACCAAAACCAGTCAGAAACCAAGACCACACCAGTCAGAATCTAGACCAAAACCAATCAGAAACCAGACCAAAACCACTCAGAAACAGAACAAAACCAGTCATAAACCAGAACAAAACCAGTCAGAAACCAGAACAAAACCAGTCAGAAACCAAGAACAAAACCAGTCAGAATCTAAACCACAACCAGTCAGAAACCAGACCAAAACCAGTCAGAAACCAGAACAAAAACCAGTCAGAAACCAAGAACAAAATCAGGGTCAGGCGATGGTGATGAAATGTCAGAATGTTTCTACAGTCTCTGGCTGATAAATGTTGTCGGTTCGATGATTGTTTTTACAGATTAGCTTCCTCTATAAGCCGCCGGCAGGTTCTGGAGTTCACAGGGTTAAACATTAATCACATCACACGGCATCGCTTCACGTTACGCCAGACTGTAGGGACACGCCTGGAACACGGAGTGTCTCAACACGTAATGAACAACACGTGTCCCATTCTGCCGCATTCCTCTCTAATTAGTCCTCGGCAGACGTGAGGTCTCAGGTATGAAGCTTCACCTGGACGATCTCTGAGTGTTCAATGCTCAACAGCTGCTTCTGTTTGAAAGAAGCGCTGTGATATCAACAGCTGTTACCATGGTGACGGACACACGCAACAGCTGACCGACAACGTGGACAACACACTCTGTCCTAGAGAGTAGCACCTGTTTGAACATGAATGAATACGATCAGTGATGCAGGAAACACATCACAACTGAGGGTTTCTTCTGATTAGTTTTCAACATCACACCACATACACTGTAGAATCATAGATGTCTTAGGTTTCTAGCTGTGTTTTATTTTTATTTTATCAATTTAATGTTATTTTAAAGGTTAATTTAAAGGTGCTTGGGCTTTCTAACAGTTGAAATCAGGATTATTTGGTTTTATTGGGTTTTCTTGGGTTTTATTGAGGTTTCTTGGGTTTTCTAGCAGCTGAAATCACGGATAACAGGTTTTACTGGGTGTTGGGTGGTTTACTTTCAGAGTTGAAACCAGGATTTTTTGGTTTTGCGTATTCTTGCAGAGTTGAAACCATTATTATTGGGTTTTATTGGATTTTCTTGGGTTTTATTGGGCTTTCTTGGGTTTTTTAGTAGTTGTAACCAGGATTATTTTGTTTTATTGGGGTTTCTTGCAGAGCTGAGACCATAATTATTGGGTTTTATTGGATTTTCTTGGATTTTTTAGCAGTTGAAACCAGGAATATTGGATTTTGTTGGGTTTTACTGGGTTTTCTTGTGGAGTTGAAACCAGGATTATTAGGTTTTGTTGGATTTTCCCGGATTGTCTTGGGTTTTTTAGCAGTTGACACCAAGAATATTTGATTTTACTTGGTTGTCTTGGATTTTTTAGTAGCTGAAATCAGGATTATTTGGTTTTATTGGGTTTTCTTTCAGGGATGTACAGTGGCGTAGTGGTTAGCACTTTCGCCTTGCAGCAAGAAGATCCCTGGTTCACGTCCCGGCTCGGACCTGGGACCTTTCTGCATGGAGTTTGCATGTTCTCCCTGTGCATGCGTGGGTTTTCTCCGGGTACTCCGGCTTCCTCCCACAGTCCAAAAACATGCTGAGGTTAATTGATTATTCTAAATTGCCCGTAGGTGTGAATGTGAGAGTGATTGTTTGTCTATGTATGTAGCCCTGTGACAGACTGGTGACCTGTCTAGGGTGTCCCCTGCCTTCGCCCGAGTCAGCTGGGATAGGCTCCACCCCCCCACGACCCTAGTGAGGATTAAGTGGTGTATAGATAATGGATGGATGGATGGGTTTTCTTTCAGAGTTGAGACCATAATTATTGGGTTTTGTTGGATTTTCTTGGGTTTTATTGAGGTTTCTTGGGTTTTCTAGCAGTTGAAACCAGGAATATTGGGTTTTGCTGGGTTTTCTTGTAGAGTTGAAACCAAGATTTTAGGTTTTATTAGATTTTCTTGGGTTTTCTTGGGTTTTCTAGCTGTCAAAACCAGGAATATTGGGTTTTGTTGGATTGCATTGGGTTTTGGTGGGGTTTTTTGCACAATTGAAACCATGATTATTGGGTTTTGTTAGGTTTTATTGGGTTTTCTTGCAGAGTTGAAAACACTTACTGGGCTTTATTGGATTTCCTTGGGTTTTGTTGGGTTATTGGGTTATTTCTGATGTATTTCTTTGGAAAAGTTCCTTTTCTAATCTTGCATTTTGTTAAACGTAGTAATTGTAACATCAATTAACAATATGTATTCTACCAAATTTAAGTTTTGAAGTACTAATACAGCAAAGTAACAATAAAAGTAAAAGTCCTGCATGAAAAATACCACTGAAGTAAACAGCAGAAAAATGCCGTTTAGAGTAAAAGTCCTGGTTTTCAGAGGAGACGTTCAGAGGAAAAATCTGTATTTGTTGGAGCCGTTAACAACTGATAGACGTCTGAACTGTTAGACGGAAATGTTTGGAAATCACGAGTTTAATCTGTATTTTAACATCCCATTGTTCAGTCACTTTGTTGTGATTCTATTTGTGCATTTTATTACAAAACAATCTTTTTTATGATTTCAGGATGTTCCAGTAAAAGTCTGTCAGCAGAAAACTGTTAAAGCAGAAAACGACTCAGAAACAGGATCAGCCTGTTGTGTGTGTGTGTGTGTGTGTGTGTGTGTGTGTGTGTGTGTGTGTGTGTGTGTGTGTGTGTGTGTGTGTGTGTGTGTGTGTGTGTGTGTGTGTGTGTGTGTGTGTGTCTATACATTGCTGACATTCCTCAGCTCAGTGTGTAGAGAGACGAAGCCAAAGGTCAAAGATGCCGTAATAGAAAAGACTTCTGTCAAAACTAAAGGAGGGAAAGTAGAAGGAGGTCTAGACAGAAAATGAAGTTTTCCAGTGTGTAATAATACACACAGAAAACTTCACTTTGTGTGTATTACATACAGTCGTGAACTAAAGTTTACATCCGCTTGTAAAGACCAAGTGTATCACGGCAGTGTTGAGTTTCCAGTGACTCCTAGAACTCTGAGTTTTTTATGACGGAACCATTGAAACTTAGTTCTTTCATAGATTTATTAAAGGTCTTCTGGGTCAAAAATATACAAACATCAACTTGGATTATCAGTTTGGGTAAAGAGAACTCTATTTTAATCTAATTTTCTTAGTTCCATGACCTCTTAACTCTCCTGAGTGATTCCAGTCGACTACAGCTGCTGACTCCTCTGATCCAGTTTAAATAGAACCATTACATCCACTCATTAGACTCAAACTACAGTGGGAAAGTCTGAGGAGCTCAGCAAAGATCTGAAGAAGAAAATCATTGACTAGAACCAGTCAGAAAGTCAAGAAGTTCTTCCTCTTGAAGCAGAACCTTAAAGCTCCACTCATCACATGGACAAAGAAAAGACCTTCTGGAGGAAAGTTCTGTGGTCAGATGGAACAAAAACTAAAGGTAAGGCCTTTAATCCCAAGAACACCAAACCTACCATCAGGCATGAAGGAGGCAGTATCATGCTCTGGGGCTTTCTAGAAGAGCTTCTGGACTGGTTTCAGACTGGATGTTGGACTGGTACTGGACTTTCTTGGGACTGGTTTATGTTTGGTTCCAGTCTTAGTTCTCCTGGTTTTGGATGTGATTTAAAGTTGGTTTAGGATTTATTTTACTCTGGATCTGGTCCTGGATGAGGACTGGTTTAGGACTGTCTTGGGTGGGTCTTAGACTTTTTTAGGAGTAGTTTAAGTTTGGTTTTGTCCTGATTTTGTACGGATTTTAGACTTATTTTTGGACTGTTTTAGGTTTGATTTTGGTCCTGGTTTTAGACTTTTTAGGACTGGTTTCAGACTGTCTTGGTTGGGTCTTTTTTAAAGCCCAAGAGCACCGAACCTACCATCAAACATGGTGGTGGCAGTATCATGCTCTGTGGAACTGGAGCTTTCCACAAAGTAAATGGAATAATGAAGAAGGAGGATCACCTCCACGTTCGTCAGGAAAACCTAAAATCATCAGCAGAAGGTTGATCTTGGACACAGTTGGATGTTTCAACCAGACAATGAGCCCAAACACACATCAGACGTGGTGAAGAAATGGTTCCATCAGGCTAGAATGAAGGTTCTAGACTGGTCACCCAAAGTCCAGACTTAGACCCATCAAGAACCTGAAGAAACAAGTCTGAAAGACCACTAATTTAGTGGAACAGCACCAATTCTGCTGTAGTTCCACTAAATTTGTTGTCTTTCTGTCTCAGACTTGGGTCAGTTAAAATGATAGTATAATGATACTGCCACCTCCAGCTTGACGATAGGTATAGAGTCCAGAGGAGTCGATTTCAATGGTTCCATCATATAAATTCAGAGTTCTAGGAGTCATTGGAAACTAAAGACTTAATGATAAACATGGACTTTATAGTGAAGAAAACCAAATGTGTGTTAAACAGCCGATTGTTGCTGAACCGTCCTGGTTGTCTTTAATGTCCTGATGAGCTTGTTGACATGATAAACAGCAGCTTCAGGGTATTTAGGACATGCTGGATGTTATTTAAACTGCAGTGACCTGAATGTTTGTGGGTCACTGAAAAAGAAATATTAAATCCAGACGTGAGGTTTGTGTTGCTGTGTCTACATTCAGTGTGTTAGAGGTTGTAAAGAGTAGAAAACAGTAAAGAAAACAATATATTTTTGTTTTAAATTAAAACACATTAAAACTTTTAATGTCTCACTAACAGTTTAACGGCTTCTGAATTGAATTACATGGGTTCACTTGGAGCCCACAGGCAGATAAAGAGATATTTTATCAATCCTTTTGGGGAAATTCAAGGTATCTGGTTGGGTTTTATGGGTTTTTTGGAGTTTCTTGGGGGTTTTGGCAGTTGAAACTAGATTTTATTGGGTTTTCTTAAGGGTTGTAGCAGTTTAAACCAGGAATATTAGATTTTATGTGGTTTTCTTGGGTTTTACTGTATTTTGTTGGGTTGTACTGTTTTGTTTTGTTTTTGTTTTTTTGTTTTTTTTTGGGGGGGCAGATTTTATTGGGTGTTGTAGCAGTTTAAACCAGGAATATTAGATTTTATTGGGTTTTCTTGGGGATTTTAGCAGTCAAAACCAGATTTTATTGGATTTGGGAACAGTTTAAACCAGGAAAATTAGTTTGGTTTTTTTTTGTTTTCTTGGGTTTTACTGTATTTTCTTGGGTTTTACTGTATTTTCTTGGGTTTTACTGTATTTTCTTGGGTTTTACTTGGGTGTTGGGGGGAGTTCTTGGGGGTTCTTGCAGTAGAAACCAGGAATATTGGATTTTATTGGGTTTTACTGGGTTTTCTTGAGGATTCTTAGGTTTTCTAGCAGTTTAAAGCAAGAATATTAGATTTTATTATGTTTTCTTGGGCTGTCTAGCGGTTGAAAGCAGAATATTGTGTTTTCTTGGATTTTGTTGGGTTTTACCGCACATCTTCTCGCTCTGAACAGCTGCAGCATCACAACACTAGCATCCCCATGGTTTCAAATGACAGTTTGCCACTGATAAACTTCGTCTAAATGTTAAATTAAAAAGTCAGAATCTTACCGAGTTCATCCCGGAGGTTGGACAGTTCCAGGGAAAGTTCCTTCTTCTGCTTTAAGGCCTCCTCACGCTGCAAACACACAAGAGAATCAGTTTAAAGTCACATTTTAACACATTTAAACTGGATGTGGAGGAAACAGAGAGAGTTACATCCGTCTGATCAAATCCACAATAATTCTCTCTAACTGGAGTGGATCAGACAGTCAACAGAGGATTATTTAGAGTTTGCACTAATCCCAGATAAGATTTAAACTTTGTAAAGGTGAAGCTTGGTTGTCTTTTCATCAAAAGACAACCAAGAAAACAAAGTTTGTTTCTACAAGCAGAGCTGCAGATAATTACTGTTATCATCAGGGATTTTCTGGGTGAATGGATCCATTTTTTTGTTTCTAAAATATCAGAAAATGGGGAAAAATGTGTTTTCTGCTATGTTTGTTTTTATCCACAACCCAAGATACTCAGTTTAAGGAGAGAAACCAGAAAATATTCACATTTGAGAAGCCGCAATCACAGAATTTAGAATTTTTTCTTCTAAAAAATAACCCGACTGAAACCAAATAATTGATTATTAGTTGAATAGTTGGATGTAACAGAATAATAATCCCTGCTGCTTAGAGGATCCTAATGTTGACTGTAAATGTGTAAATGTATTAAAGCAGTTTGCCTTCTGGTTCTGTCTTTTTGCAGAGACAGAATAAATGAATTTAAATTCATCTCCTGAGGGATCGATCCTGTTTCCTGAAGTCTCCAAACCAGATTGTTCTGCAGCTGCAGCAGCTTTCATTCCCCTTTCAGATGCAACAATCGGAATATTTCCTCCTCTTTAAATGAACATACATGTGAGAGGAGCGGCTCTGGGTTTTAATTCAGCCGCATTTTTCTTATTGTTCCTCCGACAAGGCGGATCTGAGGATTTTTTAGAGCAATTTGAGCGACTGTCAGCAGGATGATGGAGAAATGACTCAGCTGGACTGAATGAAACAAGAACAAAGAAATATTTCAGATTCTTATTAATCATGAGGTGTGCAGCCCTTAATAGTGACTGAAATAATGAGCTCATAATTGGTAAAAAAATAAAAATAAAAAATAAATTTATATACATATATATATATATATATATATATATATATATATATATATATATATATATATATATATATATATATATATATATATATATATATATATATATATATATATATATATATATATATATACACTGCAGTTTCCAGCTGCTGACGTGTGAAAAACAATCTTAGTGCAGAAGAAAACTGAAAAGTTTAACAGTAAAAAGTGTAAAATTAATAACTCTAGATACTAATTTACCGTGACATGATAAAAAATAAACATTTTAAAATAGTTTTAACTTTCTAAAACAATTCACTGGAAAATCTTACAAAAATCTAACATAAAAAAACAAAACCAATCCTGAACTTTAAATAACCTCCACATCAAAAATCTATATTTTTTAATAAATACTAATTATTTGTTTTGCGACATTTGATAATAAATTTACACTTTTTTTTTACTGTATTTAAATTACAAAAATAGAAATATCTTTTCAAATATCTGCTATTATTTGAAAGATAAATTATACACATCAAAGATTGAAAAAACAAAAAGATTTTACAGATTTTTCCTGTTTTCTTAAATTACTGATGTTTTATCTCGAATATCTAATAATAGGGTTTGGGTTAGGGTTAATATCTAATAAAGTCACGGAAAAAAAATATTAATTTAGATTATAACTGTTAAAAAATGAATTAGCAAAAATATGGATATTTTAATGTCAAGAAACCACATAATGTCCCCACAACGTCCTCCTAACATCCACACAACGTCCTCATAACATCCACACAATGTCCTCCTTAACGTCCACACAACGTCCTCATCCACACAACGTCCTCCTAACGTCCACACAACGTCCTCCTAACGTCCTTCAAACATCCATACAACGTCGTCATAACATCCACACAACGTCCCCCTAACGTTCTCATAACGTCCACACAGCGTTCTCCTAACGTCCTCTTAACGTCCACACAATGTCCTAACGTCCACACAACGTCCTCATAGCGTCCACACAATGTCCTAACGTCCACACTACGTCCTCATAACGTCCACACAACGTCCTCATAATGTCCTCCAAACGTCCATACAACGTCCTCATAACGTCCACACAACGTCCTAATGTCCATACAACGTCCTCATAGCATCCACACAATGTCCTAACGTCCACACAACGTCCTCATAATGTCCACACTACGTCCTCATAGCGTCCACACAATGTCCTAACGTCCACACAACGTCCTCATAATGTCCACACTACGTCCTCATAGCGTCCACACAATGTCCTAACGTCCACACAACGGCCTCATAATGTCCACACTACGTCCTCATAGCGTCCACACAATGTCCTAACGTCCACACAACGTCCTCATAATGTCCACACTACGTCCTCATAGCGTCCACACAATGTCCTAACGTCCACACAACGTCCTCATAATGTCCACACTACGTCCTCATAGCGTCCACACAATGTCCTAACGTCCACACAACGTCCTCATGTCCACACTACGTCCTCATAGCGTCCACACAATGTCCTAACGTCCACACAACGTCCTCATAATGTCCACACTACGTCCTCATAGCGTCCACACAATGTCCTAACGTCCACACAACGTCCTCATAATGTCCACACTACGTCCTCATAGCGTCCACACAATGTCCTAACGTCCACACAGCGTCCTCCTAACGTCCACCAACATAACATCCATTTACAGAGCATCCACAGACTGACCCAAACTACTGAACATTTCCTCCAAACAGAAGAAACTCCAGAGAACTTCAGTCCAGCTGCTGCCTGACAGAGACTGAAGGAACAAAGAACAGAATTCTGGAGAGAAACAGAACCTGAACAGCTGCAGCAGCTGATGACCAGCTGCAGGAACAAGGAGAACCTGGCGGGTTCTGCTGTGAAACAAACCAACCTTTCTTCTCTTCCTGAGCTGCTGAGGCTTCAGCCTTCTGCTGTTCTTCAGACGGACCGTCGGCTGCTTGCTCTCCGCTGAGCCCATGTTCCACTGAGAACACACCGATCCACACAGCTGCAGAGGATCCACAGGCTCCTCCCCCTGCCCCAGGCCCCGCCCACCTCCACCTGAAGGAATGCCAGGTGTTCCTGCTCTTATCTGCTGATCGCTCGCTCTACCGGAGCGTCTGCATTCAGGTAGAAACCTCTGAGCTCATTCACCGTCAGTCGCTTCAAACGACCACACAAAAGATAATAAATATGTAAATAAGCTGTAAAACAACTATGAAAACTTTTACACTGAGATTAAAAAACTAAAAAAGACAAATACCTGTTAAAAAACAATCAGATTTAAATGCAGTAAAACACTGAAAGAATAAATGACTTTATGTTTGTAAAAGTTCTGATTTTTGACATCTACAGTTTCATTATTTTAGTCACACAAAACTGTTTCTTCAACTTTTAAATAAACCAAAATGTCTAAAATGATGATTTTTTTCCTCCTTTGAAAACTATAAAATCTGGTAATCTATGTGTTCCTGTGTAAAAAAAAAACATGTAAAAGGAAAATATGACAGCAAAGGTGGCAGAAATTTTTTTTTAAAAATGTTGGAAAACCTTCAAAAACTAAAAAAATAACAGCAAATACCGGTAAACAGGATTCCTTTTCCTTTCTGATTTGCAGTAAAACTGATTTTATGATCATAAATTATGAAAGAATAAACTCTTAAAATACAGATTATTAATGTGAACTTTATTTACAGTTTCGGTCTGGTGTTGTTTTTACAGTCAAAATGTAATTTTATTAAATAGTCCAGCTAATAGTCATTTTACAAATCTGAGTAAATATAAATGAGTAAAAGAACAAATTATTTCTAAAACAGATTTTTGATGTGGATTTTATTTACAGTTTTAGCCTGTTTGTTTGTTTGTTTTTCCACAGTCAGTGCCATAAAATGTTTAATATTTGAAACAGAAACAGTGAAAATCTTTAAATAACTAAAATATTTTTTAATAACGTAGAAAAGTAAAATAAAATTCACATAATTGTATGGAATTTAAATCAGCTAAATATTATAATTTTACAGACGTTTTTGCAGTTTTACATTCTTTTTTATTTTTTAAACTGTATATTCAGGTGTTTCTTTGTATTTGTGGCTTTTTAAAGGTAGAATTCAAACATTTACTGCAAGTTTAGAACCGAAACACAACTTTAGAGCACAAAAAACCCAAATAGAACCTCCACTAATAGAACCTCCTCAAACAGAACCTCCTCTAATAGAACCTCCACTAACAGAACCTCCACTAACAGAACCTCCTCTAATAGAACCTCCACTAACAGAACCTCCTCTAATAGAACCTCCTCTAACAGAACCTCCTCTAATAGAACCTCCACTAACAGAACCTCCTCTAATAGAACCTCCTCTAACAGAACCTCCTCTAATAGAACCTCCACTAACAGAACCTCCTCTAACAGAACCTCCTCTAATAGAACCTCCACTAACAGAACCTCCTCTAATAGAACCTCCTCTAACAGAACCTCCTCTAATAGAACCTCCTCTAACAGAACCTCCACTAACAGAACCTCCTCTAACAGAACCTCCTCTAATAGAACCTCCACTAACAGAACCTCCTCTAATAGAACCTCCTGTAACAGAACCTCCTCTAATAGAACCTCCTCTAACAGAACCTCCACTAACAGAACCTCCTCTAACAGAACCTCCTCTAATAGAACCTCCTCTAACAGAACCTCCACTAACAGAACCTCCTCTAACAGAACCTCCTCTAATAGAACCTCCACTAACAGAACCTCCTCTAATAGAACCTCCTCTAACAGAACCTCCTCTAATAGAACCTCCTCTAACAGAACCTCCACTAACAGAACCTCCTCTAACAGAACCTCCTCTAATAGAACCTCCTCTAACAGAACCTCCTCTAACAGAACCTCCTCTAATAGAACCTCCACTAACAGAACCTCCTCTAATAGAACCTCCTCTAACAGAACCTCCTCTAATAGAACCTCCACTAACAGAACCTCCACTAACAGAACCTCCTCTAATAGAACCTCCTCTAACAGAACCTCCTCTAATAGAACCTCCTCTAACAGAACCTCCTCTAACAGAACCTCCACTAACAGAACCTCCACTAATAGAACCTCCTCTAATAGAACCTCCTCTAACAGAACCTCCTCTAATAGAACCTCCACTAACAGAACCTCCACTAATAGAACCTCCTCTAATAGAACCTCCACTAATAGAACCTCCTCTAATAGAACCTCCTCTAACAGAACCTCCTCTAATAGAACCTCCACTAACAGAACCTCCACTAATAGAACCTCCTCTAACAGAACCTCCACTAATAGAACCTCCTCTAATAGAACCTCCACTAATAGAACCTCCTCTAATAGAACCTCCTCTAACAGAACCTCCTCTAACAGAACCTCCACTAACAGAACCTCCACTAATAGAACCTCCTCTAATAGAACCTCCTCTAACAGAACCTCCTCTAATAGAACCTCCACTAACAGAACCTCCACTAATAGAACCTCCTCTAACAGAACCTCCACTAATAGAACCTCCTCTAATAGAACCTCCTCTAACAGAACCTCCTCTAATAGAACCTCCACTAACAGAACCTCCACTAATAGAACCTCCTCTAATAGAACCTCCACTAATAGAACCTCCTCTAATAGAACCTCCTCTAACAGAACCTCCTCTAATAGAACCTCCACTAACAGAACCTCCACTAACAGAACCTCCACTAATAGAACCTCCTCTAATAGAACCTCCTCTAACAGAACCTCCTCTAATAGAACCTCCACTAACAGAACCTCCACTAATAGAACCTCCTCTAATAGAACCTCCTCTAATAGAACCTCCTCTAATAGAACCTCCAGTCTCAGCTGCATCAAGAGTCTAGTTTCTTTCCAGCAGCACAGATTAGATAAAAGCTGCTTCTTCTTATCTCAGACACTGAACAGCTGCAGCTGCTGCATTCCTGAACCTCCAACACCTCCTTCATCCATCCATCCATCCAACCATCATCCATCCATCCATCCAACCATCATCCATCCATCCATCCATCCAACCATCATCCATCCATCCATCCATCCAACCATCATCCATCCATCCATCCATCCATCCATCCATCCATCCAACCATCATCCATCCATCCATCCATCCAACCATCATCCATCCATCCATCCATCCAACCATCATCCATCCATCCAACCATCATCCATCCATCCATCCATCCAACCATCATCCATCCATCCATCCATCCATCCATCCATCCATCCATCCATCCATCCATCCATCCATCCACCCACCTCCACCAGAACCGCTGTTCTGTTCAGAACCAAAGCTGTCTGTTACGTAACATTCTCACTCCTCAGCTGATGTGTCGTTCTGCAGATAAGAAGCTACTTTCTGCTGCAGATGTTTCTCCACTTTATGACCTCAGACACCAGCAGGTTAATGTTTCACTGCACAATAAAGAGACGCTTCAGAGTTTCATGGCTACTGTAGAAAGCAGCAACGGGAAGATCACTTTAAAATGAAGCTCAAGTCATGATGACAACTAGTTTATAGAAAACAATAAACCCAGCAAAGTGTGTGACAGACAAAGAGACACAAAATGACTCCAAAAAGTGTGAAATCAACACAGAAAGATGCAAAAAATGCAACGAAAAGACGTACAATAACTATAAAAACGCAAAATCACCACAAAATCAAGACAGAAAGACTCAAAAATGCATAGGAGACACAAAATCACCACAAATATGTGTGAAATTGTTCCAAAAACATGTGACATCAGCACAGAAAGACTCAAAACTTTCCACAAAAAGACAATACAATAACAACAAAAATGCAAAATTATCATAAAAAGCACAAAATCAAAACAAAATGACACGAAATCACCAAAAAAGATGCAAACTCACCTAAAGATGCACAGAATCAATTCAAAATAAACATAGAAAGACTCAAAAAGGTCCCAAAAGAAGCACAAAAAGCACAAAATTAGGATAAAAACACGCAAAAGCACCACAAAATCAAACTAAATAGACATAAATTAACACCAAAAACACGTGAAATCAGCACAGATGCAAAAATGCCACAGAAATACCTAAAATAATGACAAAATATGTGAAATGAGCACTGAAAGACTCCATGAAAAGATGTACAATAACAACAAAAACACAAGATCACCATAATAAGCACAAAATTAGGACAAAAACATGCAAAATCACGACAAAGACACACAAAGTCAACTCAAAATCAGCACACAAAGACTCAAAAATGCCCCCAAAAATCATTACAAAAATATGCAAAATCACCACAAAATGAGTCTAAATCAGACCAAACAGGTGTCAAACAGCCACAAAAACGTGAAATCAACACAAAAAAAAAAAAAAAAAAAAAAAATCACCACATAAAGACCAAATTAGCACAAAAAAACTCAAAAATGCAAAAAAAATGCTTAAAATCACCCAAATCTGCTGCTGACAGGAGATTTTTCAGTTGAATTCAGACAGAAGCAACAGATCGGTTCACTGTAACTTTACAGCAGTTACGTTCTACAAACACAATCACTAAAACCTCTCATCAGCCCACAAATATTTACTGAACACAACTTCCACGTCCGGCAGTCTGTTACTGACGCATCCTGGTGCAGCTGTGAGCCAATCAGCAGCCTGCTAACGAAGACCCGCCTCCTGCAATATAAACTGACTTCAGCCGTTTGAAATCGACCAGACGTTTGTCTGATAACAACCTGCTGCTGCGAGGCAGATAAAGACACGACAACGCAACAGATTTTATTCGTTTCTGAAATGTTCCAATCACTGCTGGAGATCAGAAAGTTTATTTACTCGACCTGGACATGATTTGTTTTACAGTGTAACACAAAAATGTGGAAAAATGTCACTGAAACATTTAAAATCACCACAAAAACATGGACAAATGCCACTAAAACCAGTAAAATCACCACAAAAACATGGACAAATGAAACTACAACACATAAAATCATCACACAAACATGGAAAAATGCCACTAAAATGAGTAAAATCAACACAAAAACATGGAAAAATGCCACTAGAACAAGAAAAATCATCACACAAACATGGAAATGTCACTAAAACATGTAAAATCATCACAAAAACATGAAAAAACATGCCACTAGAATGAGAAAAATCATCACAAAAACATGTAAAAATGCCACTAAAACACTTGAAATCACCACAAAAACATGGAAAAATGGTACTA
Source organism: Amphiprion clarkii (assembly GCA_027123335.1). Taxonomy (NCBI): domain Eukaryota; kingdom Metazoa; phylum Chordata; class Actinopteri; family Pomacentridae; genus Amphiprion; species Amphiprion clarkii. Next base: position 41,699,281 of record CM049568.1, read on the forward strand.
GAACGAGAAAAATCATCACAAAAACATGGAAAAATGCCACTAAAACACTTAAAATCATCACAAAAACACAGAAAACTGCCACTAAAACACTTAAAATCAACACAAAAATGTGGCAAAATGCCACTAAAACGAGTAAAATCATCACAAAAACACGGAAAAATGTCACTAAAACATAAAATTGTCACAAAAACATTGAAAAATGGCACTTAAACATGGAAAATTGTCACAAAAACATGCAAAATCATCACAAAACCACAGAAAAATGCCACTAAAACGAGTAAAATCAACACAAAAACATAAAAATGCCACTAAAACATTTAAAATCACCATAAAAACGTGGAAAATGCCACTAACACATAAAATCATCACAAAAACACACAAAACCTGTAACAATATGTAATATTGTGTTGCATTGTTTACATTATTACCGCCACCAGGGGGCGAGAGGGCGCTTCTGACAATGTGCACCAGGGAGTAAGACTTGTTGTTGTTCATGGCTATACATTCAATAAATGCCGACCACGTTGGGTCTGGCTAAAGAGTATGGACTCCTGTTTTATGAGAAAACCCACATTGAAACATGGTGGCAGCGGCAGCGGATTTTTGCCCAACTTTTGAATGATTTTGTTGCGGAGTCCGAGGACGGTGAGGTGCTACGGATAGCAGAATTAGCATTGAAGTGAACAAGCTAACGCAACAGCATGGACGGACTGAGACCTCCACAGACATTGTGTCTGGACAGCGCTAATCTGTCGAAAACATGGAAATCTTGGAGAGACGAGTTTCTACTTTATGTTGGATTAACTGTGGCTGAAGCTGACGAGAAGAAGAAGGTCAGGCTCTTCAGTTATCTGGTCGGTGAGAGTGGCAGAGAGCTACTGGACACGTTAATGGGAGACACAGAGCAATCTGACTGGAAGATAAAGGACATTGTTGAAAAGTTTAATAACTACTGCAGTCCCACAGTGAATGAGACAGAGGAGCGGTACAAATTCTTCACAAGAAACCAAGGTACCAGCGAATCTATTGATGGATATGTTACTGAACTCAAGTTGCTCGCTAAAACATGCAACTTTGAGACTTTGAGATGACTCGCTCATTCGTGACAGATTCGTATGTGGGATAAACAGCAGCAGCATGAGAGAGAGACTGTTGCAGGAGAAAGCCATGACATTGGACGCATGTGTTCAACTGTGCAGAGCTGCCGAGTTGTCGCAGAAAAACTGCAAGGCCATCGCAGGGAACACCGTGGAAGAAGTTCACGCTGTGCAAGGAGCTTAGTGCTTAAAGACGAAGGACACAACAGTGGATTGCAAGTTTTGGGGCAGGTTGCACGAGAGGAACAAACAGAAATGTAGGGGATTTGGAAAGAAATGCAAAAAGTGTGGAAAAGAAAACCACTTTGCGGCTAAATGTAAAGCCCGCTATGTACCAAAGAAGAAGAAATCTGTGCATGATGTTACAGAGTGTGAAAGTGAATATGAGGACATATTGTGTGTTAGAGAGGTAACAGAACCAGAAAATGTAAATACTGTTGATGCTAACAAAGGTAAAGACACCAAGTTGTTTGCAGGCATGCTCTGAGGGAACAATATGGTAAAATTTCAGATTGATTGTGGCGCTTCATGTAATGTTTTGCCTATTCACTTGCTAAACACAGATGCTAAGCTCGAAGATTCAAACACTGTGTTAGTGATGTACAATGGAAGCAAAGTAAAACCATTGGGCAAATGTAAGGTGAAGCTAAGAAACCCTAGAAACCAAAATCTGTACCGGCTAGAGTTCCAGGTTGTTGCCAAAGATTGCACCGTACCACTGAATGGTAAGAGAGCTAGTGAGGCTATGAAACTCACTGTGCACTATGAAGTGCACTATGAAAATATTATGGCTATTGACAGTATTGTGACAACAGAGAGAGACACAAATGGACAATGGACACTGAAACAAATAAAAACAGACTTTGCAGATGTGTTCACAGGAGACGGATGTCTGGAAGGAGAATACAGAATGGAAGTGGATGAGAGTGTGAAACCTGTGCAACTACTAAAGCGACATGTTCCAGTTGCCATGATGAAGCCGCTGAAAGAGGAGCTTCACGATCTTGAGCACAGAGGTATTATCACACCAGTGGACTGTAGCACAGACTGGATCAGTAGCATGGTGGTCGTGCAAAAGCAAAATGGTAAACTAAGAATATGCATTGATCCAAAGCCCCTCAACAAGGCACTCAAGCGCAGCCACTTCCCACAACCAACCATTGAGGATGTGCTCCCCGACATGTCGAAAGCAAAAGTGTTCACAGTGTGCGATGTCAAAAGTGGTTTTTGGCATGTCAAGCTCGAGGAGAAATCCAGCTATTTGACAACGTTCTCTACCCCATTTGGCAGCTACAGATGGCTAAGAATGCCCATGGGAATAAGTCCGGCACCAGAGGTTTTCCAGCGGAAACTGAACCAAGCACTGGACGGGTTACCTGGTCTGTATATCATTGCCGATGATGTGCTGATTACAGGTCAGGGTGAGACTCAGGAAGCTGCAGAACAAGACCATGATGAGAAGTTGAGACTATTCCTAGAGCGGTGCAGACAAAAGAACATTAAACTGAACCCAGACAAGTTCAATCTGAGACAAAATGAGTGCACATACATTGGGCACCGCCTGACAGCAAATGGACTAAAGGCAGATCCAGACAAGGTTCGTGCCATTGAACAGATGCCGAGACCTACAGATGTGAAAGCTGTACAGAGACTGTTAGGTATGGTAAATTACTTGACTAAGTTTTGCCCACACCTTTCAGACCAATGTGAAGTGTTGAGACAGTTGACGCACAAAGATACAGATTGGGACTGGACAGAAGAGCATGAGAATGCATTTGTGCAACTAAAGAAGTCTATTGCAGAGGCTCCTGTCCTGAAGTTCTACTGCCCTGAGGAAGACCTGGTGGTGCAATGTGATGCATCAGACACAGGGTTGGGGCAGCACTCATGCAGAAGGGTAAGCCCATCGCGTATGCAAGCAGAGCACTTACACAGACTGAGCGAGGTTATGCCCAGATTGAGAAAGAGTTTCTAGCTATGGTGTTCAGTGTGGAGAAGTTCCATCAGTACATATATGGTTGCAAAGTTACTGTCCAATCAGACCATAAGCCTTTAGAAACCATAGTGAGGAAACCAATTTTGAGTGCACCCAAGAGACTTCAGAGAATGGTGTTGCAAATTCAGAAATATGACCTGACTGTAGTCTATGTTCCTGGTAAAGACATGTTACTGGCTGACACATTAAGCAGGGCGTATCTGCCAGAATGCTCATCTCAGAGCTCAGCAGAAGCAGATATAGAGACTGTTAATATGGTGCAGCACTTACCTATCTCACGTGACAGTCTGAGTGAAATCAGGACTGCTACAAAAGATGACAAAATGCTTCAAACTGTGATCCAAATGATGAAGCAGGGATGGTCGTCAGATAAGAGAGCCATACCGCAGGAAATCAAACCCTACTTCTCATTCCAGGAGGAACTCAGTGATCAGGATGACATTGTGTTGCGAGGGGAACATGCGGTAATTCCAGCAACTCTGCAGACGGACATCACCTGCCACCTTCACTCCTCTCATCTTGGTGCTGAAGGATGCCTTCGACGTGCCAGAGAATGTGTCTACTGGATAGGCATGAATGACCACATAAAGACACACATTGCTCGTTGTGATATCTGCAGGTCAGTGGATGACAAACAACACAAAGAGACTCTATACCCAAACAATGTGCCAAGCAGGCCATGGGCCAAAGTTGGGGTGGACCTCTTTCAGTTTGACAACAAGAACTACCATGTAACAGTTGACTACTACTCCAACTTTTGGGAAATAGATTTTTTGGCAGACACTAAATCTACCACTGTGATAAAGAAGCTAAAGGCACAGTTTGCTCGATACGGCATTCCCGACACAGTAGTTTCGGACAACGGACCTCAATATTCATCCCAAGAGTTCCAAAGATTCAGCAGGCTGTGGTAGGTTGACCACATAACCTCACCTCCAGGTTACCCACAGAGCAATGGCAAAACAGAGTCTGCTGTTAAAACTGCAAAGAGACTGCTTTCTAAAGCTAAAGCATCTGGACAAGACCCTTACCTTGCACTCTTGGACCATCGCAACACACCATCACAAGGACTGGAAAGCAGCCCAGCGCAGAGATTGCTGAGCCGCCGCACAAGGACTCTGTTACCGGTGAGAAACGGCCTTCTCCAGCCTAAAATAGTTCAAGCAGAGCAGGCACTCTTAAACAACCAACTACGTCAATGTACCTACTACAACCGATCAGCCAGAGATCTGGATGCTCTACAACCAGGTGACGCGGTCAGAGTACAGCCGTTTGAGCCTCACACCAAATGGAGGCTGGGCAAAGTGAAAAGACCAATAGACTCAAGATCATATGAGATTGAGATGGATTCGGGTGCAGTTCTCAGGAGAAACCGGAGACACCTAAGGCGCGCTCTTGGAGTACCTCAAACAGCGCCAGTGGACATAGAGACTGCAGACCCACCAGAGACCCAAACAGACACTGTACAGGACCAGCAGAACCTTCACATGCAGAGTGACACCTGTAACAGCAAGGGGACAACAACGACCAGATATGGCAGAGTTGTGCATAAGCCACAACGCTACAAGGACTTTATTACTTAAAATTAGGTACCAAAGTGCTGTTGAAAAGGAAAAAAAAAAAAAAAAACACAAGAGAGGGAAAACTTTCAAAAAAGCGAATAGGTTGTAACAATATGTAATATTGTGTTGCATTGTTTACATTATTACCGCCACCAGGGGGCGAGAGGGTGCTTCTGACAATGTGCACCAGGGAGTAAGACTTGTTGTTCATGGCTATACATTCAATAAATGCCGACCACGTTGGGTCTGGCTAAAGAGTATGGACTCCTGTTTTATGAGAAAACCCACATTGAAACAAAACCGACACCACAAGATACAAAATAAGCTCATATTGCAGTGAAAAACTAACCTACAGTGAGGAAAAATTCACTCACATTGAGAAAAAAAATGGAGGCAAACAGAGGCTAAAGGGAGCTAACGGAAGCTAACGGAAGCTAATAGGCGCTAATGGAGGCTAACAGAAGCTAACAGAGGCTAAAGGGAGCTAACAGAAGCTAATGGAGGTTAACGGAAGCTAATAGGCGCTAATGGAAGCTAACAGAGGCTAACGGCGGCTAACGGAAGCTAATGGAGGATAATGGAAGCTAACGGAGGCTAAGGAAAGCTAACGGATGCTAACAGGCGCTAACGGAGGCTAACAGCCGCTAACATGCACTAACGGAAGCTAACAGAGGCTAATGGAGGCTAACGGAGGCTAAAGGAGGCTAACAGAGGCTAACAGCTGCTAACGGACGCTAACCACCGTCACTCATTCATCAGCAGCGTGTTGTTGTTCTATCAGCAGCAGGGTGTGGATCGACCTGAAAACAGACCTCACCACCAGCAGCCACTCAGACTCTTTAATTACAGACTGCAGCAGCCGGAGGGAAAGGATGGAACCAGAACTTCCCCTCATGAACCCCCCCGAGGGAACGTCAGACCATTCTACATGTAGGAACATGTCCAGACAGAACCTCTCCATGTTTACTACAAACACCGCTAACGTGTGAGGACAGACTGCAGCAGAGCAGTCAGAAAAACCCCTAAATCTGTGTCGTTAAATCTTTATTTATGAGAATAATCAATCAATAACTGATTACTACATTTACCCACTAATACTACATTTACCCTCTCATACTACATTTACCCACTAATACTACATTTACCCAGTAATACTGCATTTACCATCTAATACTACATTTACCCTCTGATACTACATTTACCCTCTAATACTACATTTACCCTCTCATACTACCTTTACCCTCTGATACTACATTTACCCTCTAATACTACATTTACCCTCTAACTCTACATTTACCCTCTGATACTACATTTACCCTCTAATACCACATTTACCCTCTAACTCTACATTTACCCTCTAATACTACATTTACCCTCTAACTCTACATTTGCCCTCTAATGCTACATTTACCCTCTAACTCTACATTTACCCTCTAATACTACATTTGCCCTCTAACTCTACATTTACCCTCTAATACTACATTTACCCTCTAACTCTACATTTCCCCTCTGATACTACATTTACCCTCTAATACCACATTTACCCTCTAACTCTACATTTACCCTCTAATACTACATTTACCCTCTAACATTACATTTACCATCTAACTCTACATTTACCCTCTAATATTTACCCTCTAACTCTACATTTACCCTGTAATACTACATTTACCCTCTAACTCTACATTTACCCTGTAATACTACATTTACCTTCCAACACAAAGCTTTATATCTGTTCAGGGAAACTAACTGCTGCTTCATTTCACGATTAAATCTCTGCCTGGAATCATTTGCATTGCGGTTAAAAAACAAATCATGTCCTTCAGCCGTTAAAACTGCCGACACACCAGACATTTCCTGTTCAAGTTCTAAACTGAATAACGACTTTGTTTTACAGTCAGACAGCAAATAGCAAGAGTCTCCTGGCAGAACCTTCTGGTTCTTCATCTCCAGTAAGTTTAGTAGTGATCAAACCTTCATACTGGGAATATTTCAGAGTTCCAGGTCCTTGAAGTCCATAGAGGTGGTCCAAGATACTAATCAGTGATCTGGACAATTGTCAGTAGGTCTACTCTAGAACTTTCTCCAGTTGTCGGTAGGTCTACTGTAGAACTTTCTACTGTTGTCGGTAGGTCTACTCTAGAACTTTCTCCAGGGGACGTTCTCCTTTCCTGCTTCCAGTCTTTAACTTTAGTCTCACTTAGAACATTCCAGGTCCTTCAAGTGTCCAAAATGAGCCTAAATGTGTTCATAATGACAAAAAAAAATGTTTAAAATTATTCAAAGATTGTCCAAAATTACTTGAATACCATCTAAAATGGTGGTAATGTTTCCCAGAACTCAGATGTGTTTCTCCTCATAAATGTCATGGTTCTATCTGCTGGACTGATGATGTTCTAAGGCTCAGAAATGATGGAAAATGTTAATTAAAAAGTGATAAATCTGGACCCACCTCTATGGACTTCAAGGACCTGGAATGTTCTAAGTTAGACAAAACTTAAAGACTGGATACAGGAAAGGAAAACATCCTCTGGAGAAAGTTTTAGAGTAGACCTACCAACAACTGGAGACAGTTCTTGAGTAGACCTTCCAACAACTGGAGACAGTTTTTGAGTAGACCTACCAACAACTGGAGAAAGCTCTTGAGTAGACCTACTGACAACTGGAGAAAGTTCTAGAGTAGACCTACTCTAGAACTTTCTCCAGAGTAGACCTACTCTAGAACTTTCTCCAGTTGTCGGCAGGTCTACTCTAGAACTTTCTCCAGGGGACGTTCTCCTCTATGGACTTCAAGGACCTGGAACTCTGGAAATATTCCCAGTCTGAAGGTAGAACTGTGATCGCTCGTAAAGTTACTGGAGATGAAGAACCACATGTTCTGAGTTCTAACAGTAGAACAGATGATGGTGGTACCTCGGTGAAGAGATGCTGGATGACCATAGCCAGAGCCTCCACCCTCCGGTTCCCCTGGACCAGCAGCCTCCTCAGCTGGTTGATGGCCTGGTTCTTCTTCTCCGCCTGTTCTTTGCTGTGGTTCTGTTTAGACGACCCGTCCGTGGCGCCCCCTGCTGGTCTGGGACCGTTCTGCAGGTGGGAACCTGCCTTGGGGCTGGACCGAACCCCGGTTCTGGCTCTGAAGCTGGAGGGTCCGGTGGAACCCGATGTGGTGTTATCAGTGGAGGGAACTGGGAGAACCGGAACCGCTGGTGTGTTGGCGTTCAAAACATCTGGAACCTGGACCGACAGGAAACACCAGCATGGTAAAAACTGATGGATTTTATAGTCATTTTAGTTCTTTCATCCATCTTTGGAACCATTTTGTCTTTTTGTGGTATTCATGTCTGTATTTTCCATTTCATTTTAAACTAATTTTGAGTTGTTTTATAGAATCTATTAGTCATTTTGGATGACTTTCTTTTGTCATTTAAGACATTTGTACCATTTTTTGACGACATTATGACGTTTTAAATAAGTTTTAAGTAATTTTAGGCATTTTGTGAGTCAGTTTAGACAAAGTTCAAGTCATTTTAGATCAGATTTTGTCCTTTCAACCTAATTTCCAGTTGATTTGGGTAAATTCTGAGACGTCTCCTGAGTTCTCTCTCCTTCTTCATGTTGTTCTAAAGTGCAGGACTACATGACAGCAGCATAAAAGAAAGGACCGTTTGTGGCTTAAAGGTTGAAATGAGAGAGTTACCTGCTCAGATGGAGGCAGTGGCTGGTTCTGGTTCTGCTCTCCGGTCGCCGTCTGGCTGCATCTGGACGTCGGTTTGTTTTTATCCACTGCAAGAGAACGACGTCTTCTTAGTGCTCGAGTGACGGGAACCACATTCAGCATGGTGTCAGAACACACAACAACACACAACGGACACACACTGAACACACACTCAGCCCATCCACACAACAACAACAACAATGACAACAACACCACAGCAGGACAGAAACCAGCCGGAGGAAACATAAAAGGAGCCGAACTCTCAGTCTGATGGAGGGAAACGCCCAGCGGAGTGATGCATGATGGGAATGTGTCATTAAGGGTCCATTAGCGGAGCTGTTAACATTAGCGCTGCAGCTTCCTGGAGATAAAAACTGCTGGAGGAGGAAACATCTGGATTCGTCTCCTCACCGTCAGAAAGACCTCATAAACCATAATGAACGTAAAGAACTCCGATCTGCACATCTGAGATTAGAATTAAATTAACATCCTCACAGTCTGATCAGTTATTAAGAGTTTATTTCACCTGAGTCCAGATTTATGGATTCAGTAAATAAATCACACTCTGCACTCTTAAATATCAGTTTCAGTTTCAGTATCATGTTCAATATTTTATTATCATGTAAAACGTCAATGTAAGGAGCAATATTTCATTTTTAGATGCAATATTTCGTTTTTCAGGAACAATATTTCATTTTAAGGTGCAATATCCCCTCCCTGGGCTGCAACCTTGTGGTGGAGGGGTTTGCGTGTCCCAATGATCCCAGGAGCTATGTTGTCGGGGGCTTTATGCCCCTGGTAGGGTCTCCCATGACAAACAGGTCCTGGGTGAAGGACCAGACAAACAGCAGCCCAAAAGACCCCAGTGATGAACAATAACCTTGGAACCACGAGTCCCTTGCCCGGACGCGGGTCACCGGGGTCCCCCCCCCCCGGAGCCAGGCCCGGGGGTGGGGCTCGATGGCGAGCATCTGGTGGCCGGGCTTTTTCCCACGGGGCCCGGCCGGGCACAGCCCGAAAAAGAGACGTGGGACCCCCGTCCAGCAGGCTCACCACCCGCAGGAGGGGCCATAGGGGTCCGGTGCCATGTGTGTTGGGCGGCGGCCAGGGGTGGGGAGCCTGGCGTACCGACCCCCAGCTACACAAGCTGGCTCTAGGGACGTGGAACGTCACCTCTCTGGCGGGGAAGGAGCCTGAGCTGGTGTGCGAGGTTGAGAAGTTCCGACTTGATATAGTCGGCCTCACCTCAACACACAGCAGGGGCTCTGGAACCAGCCCTCTCGAGAGGGGTTGGACTCTCTTCCACTCTGGAGTTGCCAATGGTGAGAGGCGCCGAGCAGGGGTGTCAATACTCATTGCGCCTCGGCTCGGTGACTGTGTGTTGAAGTTTACCCCGATGGACGAGAGGGTGGCCTCCCTTTGCCTTCGGGTGGGGGGATGGTTCCTTACTGTTGTTTGCGCCTATGGGCCGAACAGCAGTTTGGAGTATCCGCCCTTTCTGGAGTCCTTGGAGGGGGTGCTGGAGAGCGCCCCTTCTGGGGATTCCATAGTTCTGCTGGGGGACTTCAACGCTCACGTTGGCAATGACAGTGAGACCTGGAGAGGCGTGATTGGGAGGAACGGTCCCCCCCGATCTGAACCCAAGCGGTGTTCTGTTATGGGACTTCTGTGCTCGTCACAGATTGTCCATAACGAACACCATGTTCAGGCATAAGGGTGTCCATATGTGCACTTGGCACCAGGACACCCTAAGCCGCAGTTCGGTGATCGACTTTGTTGTCGTATCGTCGGACTTGCGGCCGCATGTCCTGGACACTTGGGTGAAGAGAGGGGCAGAGCTGTCAACCGATCACCACCTGGTGGTGAGTTGTCTCCGATGGTGGGGGAGGATGCCAGTCAGACCTGGCAGACCCAAACGGATTGTGAGGGTGTGCTGGGAACGTCTGGCGGAGTCCCCTGTCAGAAGGAGTTTCAACTCCCACCTCCAGTCAAACTTCAACCATGTCCCAAGGGGGGGGGGGGACATTGAGTCTGAGTGGACCATGTTCCATGCCTCCATTGCTGAGGCGGCCGATCGTTGCTGTGGCCGTAAGGTGGTCGGTGCCTGTCGCGGCAGCAATCCCCGAACCCGTTGGTGGACACCGGCGGTAAGGGATGCCGCCAAGCTGAAGAAGGAGTCCTACCGGGCCTTTTTGGCCTGTGGGACTCTGGAGGCAGCTGACAGGTATCGGCTGGCCAAGCGGGCTGCGGGTACGGCTGTTGCCGAGGCAAAAACTTGGGTATGGGAGGAGTTTTGGCGAGGCCATGGAAAACAACTTCCGGACGGCTTCGAAGAGATTCTGGTCCACCATCCGGCGTCTCGGGGGGGGGAAAGCGGTGCACTGTCAACACTGTGTATAGTGGGTATGGTGCGCTGCTGACCTCAACTGGGGACGTTGTGAATTGGTGGAAGGAATACTTTGAAGACCTCCTCAATCCCACGGACTCGTCTTCTGATTCAGAAGCAGGGCCTGGGGTCTCGGGCGTAGATTCTCCCATCTCTGGGGTCGAAGTCGCCGAGGTAGTTAAAAGCTCCTCGGTGGCAAGGCCCCGGGGGTGGATGAGATCCGCCCGGAGTTCCTCAAGGCCCTGGATGTTGTGGGGCTGTCCTGGTTGACACGTCTCTGCAACATCGCGTGGACATCAGGGGCAGTGCCTCTGGATTGGCAGACCGGGGTGGTGGTCCCTCTTTTCAAAAAGGGGGACCGGAGGGTGTGTTCCAACTATAGGGGGATCACACTCCTCAGCCTCCCCGGGAAGGTCTATTCAGGGGTACTGGAGAGGAAGGTCCGCCGGATAGTCGAACCTCGGATTCAGGAGGAGCAATGTGGTTTTCGTCCCGGCCGTGGAACTGTGGACCAGCTCTACACCCTCAGCAGGGTCCTTGAGGGTGCATGGGAGTTTGCCCAACCAGTCCACGTGTTTTGTGGATCTGGAGAAGGCTTTCGACCGTGTCCCTCGGGGAATCCTCTGGGGAGTGCTCCGGGAGTACGGGGTAACGGACTACCTAATACAGGCTGTCCATTCCCTGTATGACCGGTGCCAGAGCTTGGTCCGCATCTCCGGCAATAAGTCGAGCTCGTTTCCAGTGAGAGATGGACTCCGCCAGGGCTGCCCTTTGTCACCGATTCTGTTCATAATTTTTATGGACAGAATATCTAGGTGCAGCCAGGGTGTTGAGGGAGTCCAGTTTGGTGACCTCAGGATTCCGTCACTGCTTTTCGCCGATGATGTGGTCCTGTTGGCTTCATCATGCCAGGACCTCCGACTCTCACTGGATCGGTTCGCAGCTGAGTGTGAAGCGGTTGGGATGAGGATCAGCACCTCCAAATCTGTGTCCATGGTCCTCAGCCAGAAAAGGGTGGAGTGCACTCTCCGGGTCAGGGATGAGGTCCTGCCCCAAGTGGAGGAGTTTAAGTACCTCGGGGTCTTGTTCACAAGTGAGGGAAGGATGGAGCGAGAGATCGACCGGCGGATTGCTGCGGCGTCCGCAGTAATGCGGGCGCTGTACAGGTCCGTCGTGGTATAGAGGGAGCTGAGCCGAAAGGCGAAGCTCTCAATTTACCGGTCGATCTACGTTCCTACCCTCACCTATGGTCACGAGCTTTGGGTAGTGACTGAAAGAACAAGATCGCGGGTACAAGCGGCTGAAATGAGTTTCCTCCGTAGGGTGGCTGGGCTCTCCCTTAGAGATAGGGTGAGAAGCTCAGCCATCCGGGAGGATCTCAGAGTAGAGCCGCTGCTCCTCCGCGTAGAGAGGAGCCAGATGAGGTGGCTCGGGCATCTAATTAGGATGCCCCCCGGACGCCTCCCCGGTGAGGTGTTTAGGGCACCCCTGGAGAGACTATGTCTCTTAGCTGGCCCGGGAACACCTTGGGGTCCCCCGGGAGGAGCTAGATGATGTGGCCGGGGAGAGGGAGGTCTGGGCTTCCCTCCTAAAGCTGCTGCCCCCGCGACCCGACCCGGACCAGCAGTAGAAGATGGATGGATGGATGGATGGATGGGTGCAATATGTCATTTTTTAGATGCAATATTTCATTTTTAGATGCAATATTTCATTTTTTCGTTGCACTATTTCAATTTTCATTTCATTTTTTAGGTGCAATATTTTATTGTTACGTGTAATAATTCATTTATTAGATGCAATATTTCACTTGTATATGCAATATTTCATTTTTATATGCAGTATTTCATTTTTATATGCAATATTTCAATTTTCAGGTGCAATATTTCATTTTTTTGGTGCAAAATTTTATTTTTAAGTGTAATATTTCATTTATTAGGTGCAATATTTTATTTTTTAGGAACAATATTTCATCTTTTAGATGCAATATTTCACTTTTTATGAGCAATACTTCATTTTTCAGGTGTGATATTGTTAGCCTTAAAGATAGCAATAGTCATATTTTAAGGTTTTCGGAAACGAAAAAAAGACACAAAACCTACATTTTTATCACAGTAAATGTGCAAAACACTAAGCGCATTAATGCAAAAAAGTGCAAAAAACATTATTCATGCATAAAAGTAATAATAATAATCTGAATATTATGGCACCAAAGTGTTAAAAAGTATAATAATGTAAAAAAAACAACAACTAAATATTAATGTAAAAAAGTGTAAAAAATAAACAAAAACTAAATGCAAATGACCTCAGACAAAATCTGAGCAGAAACGACAGAATCGTTGAAAAACGAGTCCCAAAATAAACGACTGAGGACAAAAAAGGTGATGCTGAACCTAATAAAAGCACCAACGAACCAAAACAACAGATCACTTGTGAGGAATCAGGTTTTAGTTTTCTATCAGGTTTTAGTGTTCTAGACGTCGCTCTGCATCCTGATGGAGGTTAAATTTACTCCGAACATCTAAACTCTGCTGATCTGGTTGAAGCTGTGAGACGGCGCCCCCTGCTGGTGACCAGAGCTGCTGAGAAAACCCACAAACAAACATCCTCCAATCCAGAAACAAACATCTTGTATAAATAAACTGATTAATAATCATAATAAACAAGCATCCTGTGGTTCCATTAAATCCGTTTTTGTAGCTAAAACATGTCAGCGGTGCTTCAGATCTGACAGCAAAGGTTCAGTAAAAGAAACTCCAGCATCCCACCGGCAGTGAAAGCAGCACAATGACGTCCCTGAACGCCTCAGAGACTCGGTTTGATTTTACAGAAACGTCACAAAAACAGCAGAACTTTAACAGCAGCTCAGGTTCAGTTTGTTTGTCACAAAGATCTTTCTCATATAAATCGATCTGAAGGCACAAAACCATCAATAACCGAGACATCAAAGTATAGAAAACCGCAGCAAAAAAACTAAACATTAATGCACATATATATATATATATATATATATATATATATATATATAAATGCAAAAAGTGCAAAACAATCTACATACTGTTTCCAAAGAATGCAAATAACCTAAATATTAATGCAAAAAGTGTAAAAAAATTATCATTAATGCGTAAAAGTAACAATAATCTAGATATTCTTGTGCCGTGTAAAATATATATATGTATATATATATATATATATATATATATATATATATATATATATATATATATATATATATATATATATATAAAATAATGTTTAAAAAAGAGAGAAAACAAATTAAATATTAATAGAAAATAATGCAAAAAAACCTAAATATTAATGCTAAAAAGTAACAATAATCTGGATATTATTTCACAGAAGTGTAAAAATTTAAATCTTCATGTAAAAAGGAACTATTATTGCAGAAAGTATTCAGAATCCTGATATAATCGGACCAAAGGAACTTCATGTTAAAACCTGGATGTTAAAGAATCTGATAGAAGATGTTTAACTGGAGATTAAAAATGTGATTATTTCTCACATATTGCTTTGTGCTGCTCAGGTCTGAGATGTTCTGAGGGGTTTGTTCTGAGATGTTCTGCGATGTTTGTTCTGAGATGTTCTGAGATGATCTGAGATCTTCTGAGATGTTCTGAGGTGTTCTGAGGATGTTCTGAGATGTTTGTTCTGAGATGTTCTGAGATGATCTGAGATCTTCTGAGATGTTCTGAGGTGTTCTGAGGATGTTCTGAGATGTTTGTTCTGAGATGTTCTGAGATGATCTGAGATCTTCTGAGATGTTCTGAGGTGTTCTGAGGATGTTCTGAGATGTTTGTTCTGGGATGTTCTGAGATGTTCTGGTTTCTACCTGGTTGGTTCCAGGACGACATGCAGAGCTGCTGAGCCAAAACTGAGGAGAAACACAGTTAAAACGTCACAACAGGAAGTTCTGCTGCAGAAACTTCACAACATCCAGGAAGTTCTGGTCTAACGGGTAAACGGGTCACTGAGCAGAACCGAGACAACATCCAGGAACAAACACCGAGGAGAAATCTGAGAAGGAGGAGGAGGAAGGATGAGGCTTTTCTTTAAAAAAAATTATCTCTATTTTTTATATATATATATATATATATATATATATATATATATATATATATATATATATATATATTATATATATATATATATATATATATATATATATATATATATATATTCTTATTATTCTTATTATTCTTATTATAATAAAAGGATCTAAAATGATCTGCTTTAGTTTTGATGACATCATCACTGGTTTTAACCTGATTGGTCAGTCGTCATCTCTGGCAGCCAATCAGCACCGAAGGATTCATGTTTGAAAAATTGACTCAACTAAACCGAAAGTTGCAACTGTAAATAAACATAAATATTATATAAACAAATACAAATATAATAAATAGTAAAGTATAAATAAATGATCAATATTAACCATTAAACAGATTGTGTTTAAATATCTAAAAATTCTAAGAAAGATGACTTCTTTTTGTTAAAAAAAGTCTTAAAACATGTTCAAATATTTGTTATAATTTCATTTTTAAAATTACCTTTAAACGTAATAGAAAAAACTGTCAAATTTAAGGTTAATACAGTAAATATATGTTTGAAATGAGACAAACTTATTGAAAAATAACAGAAAAAGACATGTTGATTCTGTAATTCTGCAAAATTTGTTAAATGAGAGCTATTTTGTATAGTTTTAGAAGTTTTCACATTAAAAATATGTAATTAATTTATTTTATCAGTGTATAATATCATCCATAAACACAAATAATCTGTCAAAATGCTGTGTTTATCATTACATCTATAATAATGTAATTATTATAATTATAATAAAATTATTAATAATTATAAAACCACAATAATAACAACATTAATAATAATAATAATATGTATAAGGATATAATTACTATTGTAATATAATAATTATTATTATCATAATTTCTGACAAAATTGTAACAATATCTTACAAATTTTTGGTGATTTTGTAAATATTTTGGACAATTTTAATGTTTTTTACTGTTATTATTATTATTATTATTATTATTATTATTATTATTATTATTAAATGATTGGTGTTGTTCTTATTATATTATGGCTAATTTCATTGTATAAAAATCCTTCATTAGATATTTCAAATAAACTCACCAGATCTCAGATACATATGTATTTTCAGTAAAACCATTATATGTATTTTAATAGGAAGGTCATTTTCTAATATTTTTAAGATTTAAGTTTCAGTGAATATAAGTGTGTAAATGTATTTTAAAGTGTGATAATGTGAAAGTATCTTCTTATTGCGATGAACTGTTAATGTTCCAGCATTAAACCGTTTTTCTTTCTGACTTAGCGCAGATTATTTTCCCACTGTGTGGAGACGGTCTGACTCCTGCAGGCGTCTAAATCTAATTACTAATGGCTCAGCAGGTAGAAAAAGAAGTCTCTAATAAGCTCCTTAATGGACAAATCCTGAACAAACACAAACCAGAGGCCACGTGGAGACTCAAACAGCACCGAGTCAGATTACCGAAGATCACTGACCAACATCTAGACCTCTAACACCAACATCTAGACCTCTATGAACACCAACATCTAGACCTCTAACACCAACATCTAGACCTCTAACACCAACATCTAGACCTCTAACACCAACATCTAGACCTCTAACACCAACATCTAGACCTCTATGAACACCAACATCTAGACCTCTAACACCAACATCTAGACCTCTATGAACACCAACATCTAGACCTCTAACACCAACATCTAGACCTCTATGAACACCAACATCTAGACCTCTAACACCAACATCTAGACCTCTAACACCAACATCTAGACCTCTAACACCAACATCTAGACCTCTATGAACACCAACATCTAGACCTCTAACACCAACATCTAGACCTCTAACACCAACATCTAGACCTCTAACACCAACATCTAGACCTCTAACACCAACATCTAGACCTCTATGAACACCAACATCTAGACCTCTAACACCAACATCTAGACCTCTAACACCAACATCTAGACCTCTAACACCAACATCTAGACCTCTAACACCAACATCTAGACCTCTATGACACCAACATCTAGACCTCTAACAACATCTAGACCTCTAACACCAACATCTAGACCTCTAACACCAACATCTAGACCTCTAACACCAACATCTAGACCTCTATGAACACCAACATCTAGACCTCTAACACCAACATCTAGACCTCTATGAACACCAACATCTAGACCTCTAACACCAACATCTAGACCTCTATGAACACCAACATCTAGACCTCTAACACCAACATCTAGACCTCTATGAACACCAACATCTAGACCTCTAACACCAACATCTAGACCTCTATGAACACCAACATCTAGACCTCTAACACCAACATCTAGACCTCTAACACCAACATCTAGACCTCTAACACCAACATCTTGGACTTCTGGACTCCTTAACTGCAGAGAAAAGTTGTGATCTTCACTCGCTCCGCTCACCAGATCATCTGTTGCTTTCAGTTTCACATGTTCGTACTGAGCTGGGTAAAAAGGCTTTTGCTTATTCTGCACCTTTTGCCTGGAATAGGTTGCAGAAAGACTTCAAATTAACTGAGTTAGTCTCTTTGAGTGCTTTTAAATCAAAACTGCGAGTTCTTGAGGCCATTTCCATAGCTTGCACGTGTTTTTTATAACTTGCTTGTAAACTTATTATTGTTGTTGTTTTTTTTTGTTTTTTTTTTTAAATTTCTTTTTCGTATTTTAATCATGTCTTAACTGTGTAAATCCATAACTGTGTTTTGTGTTTGCTGCTGCCCATCCTGGCCAGGACTCCCTTGAAAAAGAGGTTTTTAATCTCAATGGGATCTCTCCTGGTTAAATAAAGGTTAAATGAAAAAAAAAAAAAACCATCTACATGTCTATGAACACCAACATCTAGACCTCTATGAACATCTAGACCTCTATGAACACCAGGTTCTGTTTTCTACCAGTGAGTCCACATTAACATACTGGTACGTCAAAACGGCAGAAATACAGATGTTAGAGACCACAAAAGTGGGTGGAATGTAAAACAAAGATTGCTGAAAACATGGAAAATCACTTGTCTTGTCCAAAATAACTAAAATATAATCGAAAAGTCACAAAAAGGACTGTATTTTAGTAGAAATATGGATCCATCCATAGAATATACACTGACAGGAACTTTATGGAGACTCTAGACCAGCCTAGATTGCATTTTTTAGACTTTATATTTCATTTTGAAGGCATAATACTTATTCATTATTGTCATTTTAGGCAATTTTGAGTCATTTTAGATATGCAAATTTCAATAATTTTGGACAGATTTGAGGGGTTGTGAACCATCTTTATGTTATTTTGAGTCAATGTTGAGTCATTTTGGACAAATTTGTATCATTTTACATAAGCTTCAAGTAACGTTGGAAAGTTCTGAGTTGTTTTTGATCAAATTTGACTTATTTTGGACAAAGCTTAAGTATTTTTGGACAATTTTGAGTCATTTTAGACAGATATCATGTAAAAACTGGAACCTTGTCTGGTGCAACTTAAACACATCAGATTCTACTGATGCTAGAGCCTCAAAAGTTGGTTGGAGAAATGTGGACCAAAGACTATATTTTAGTAGAAATATGGATCCATCCATAGATATTCTGTTTGTGTCCAAAGTAATTCGAAATTTGTCCACAAGTGTATAAAAAAATGTCCAAAATGATTCAGAATTTGTTCAAAATTGACAGGAATTCCTTGGAATTTTCAAAAAATTACAATTGTACTAACTGTCTAAAATCACTCAAGATTTGTCCTAAGCTGCTCAAAATGTGTTTGGAATTCTCAAAAAGGGTCAAAAATGCTCTAAAGATTGTCCAAAATTATTCAAATATTGTTCAAGATTACACAGAATCTGTCCAAATGATGAAATAATGGTTTAAAGTTACTCAGATTTCTTCTTTAACTTCTCAAGATGCATCCAGAATAACTGAAAATGGACTCATACACCTCCTGAGAGAAGCACAAACATTCAGGGCTCCACACTCTGGAGATCCCACGCACACGGCTGTTACCACGGAAACTAGCGTGCCACTAGGTGTCCACTATCTGACCCCAATACATGCAAACCAGAACATCTGGTTACCTAGCAACAAACCACGAGTCCTCCACCGGTTCTGCACAAAACTGGATTTAAATACGGGAAAAATGTGCACAAATATGATTTAGTCAACTAAAAAATGTTGTTCATGTTGTTGTTGCTGGTAGGAAAAGAAGAAAATATGAAAGTAATATTTAATAAACACGTAAAAAAGGTCGATTTGGATGCAGCTGTTTACATCCAGACTCATATGTGCTTTAATTCCTCCTCAAATCATCACATTTTTGGACTAATATCTGCTTGAATTTTCCTGAAATTCCTACAGCGTAAAATAAGTATAACAATAAAGATATTTGTGAAATTTTAGCCTGAGATATCAAATATTTTTTAAGATAAATATTTTTAAATCCGCATGTCGACCCACTTTCTGCAGGTTTTCTTTCACGTTAAACTTGAGTCTGTTTGATCAACAATAACTGAGGAAAATTAAAGACCTGAAATTTTCTCTATTTTCTCATCATGTCACTGATTCAGAATCTGAAATATTGGACAAGTTGATCAAACAGTCTTTGACTATGGTTGAGTTGAAATATGAAAAAAACAACAAATGAAGATATGAACGACTCAGCTGGAACCAACAGTCGCTTTATTAAAAATCAGAGAGTTTTCAGCTGAACTGCAGGAAACTAAATACAGTTAAACATCTGCAGCCTTTAGAGGTGATTATTTAGGGGATTATTTAGAGGCTGAAACACTAAAAAATCTAAATTTGGTCTGAAAATATCAAATAAAAATAAATATTAGATGTGTTTTTATTATTATTATTATTATTATTATTATTATTATTTGTCTGATTTGCATTTTATTTGGGGCAGGTTGGTTAGAAACGTTCGACCTTCAGAGATTCTACTTAGTGGATGCTCAAACATATTTTTTTTGCCTCTTTGTCATTTTAGTTAATCTTTTTCTTCATTTTCTGTTTCCTCTTAATCTTATTTTTCGGAATATTTTTTAAATTAATTTTCTGCTGTTGCTTTATTAATTTTTTTTGCATTTATTTCTTCATTTTCTGCTCTTTATGATTATTTTTCAGTGTATTTTTATTTCTTTTCTATGTTTTCTTTGTCCTATTTTTAGCATAATGTTTCTATATTTTCCTCTTTATCTCATTTTTGTGTTTTTATTTATTTTCTGCTACTCTTCATCCATTTTCCTGGATCTTTTCTTCATTTTCTGCTTCCCCCTCGTCTTATTTTTATATTTTTGTATATTGTTCTTGATTTTCTTGCCGTCTCTTTGTCATTTTAGTTCATCTTTTCCTACTAAACTACTTTCCAGATCAGCTGCTGAAGCTTCACATCCGATTAGAGCTGCACCGCTGGACAGCCTCAGCTGAACCACTGCGGGCGTGCACGAGCTCCCATGCACCGTGAGTGTGTGTGGGCGTGCACGAGCTCCCGTGCACCGTGAGTGTGTGTGGGCGTGCACGTGCGCTGACTAAAGCCTGCTGTAACCTACATTCACAGCAGAAAGTGGGTCTGTGGAGCTGTGGACACGTGCAGCAGCGTTCACGTGACGTTTGACGGATCGCAGGTTAAATCAAGAAGAAGAAGGAGAAGGAATGAAAGAGATTAAATGAAGAAGAAGAAATGAAAGAGATTAAATCTGAGGGAACAGAACCAGACGGTAAAATCCTCGTCTGTGACTCGATGATGCAGCAGAAAAATGAATCTGAGCTGAAATCAGGACAAATCAGCAGTCACTTTATTCTACGTAATATTCTTTTTAAAAAATCACCAAAAATGTTTAATTTGCTTTAACCAGATTCTGTAAAAGACAAAAAATTCTAAACTTTTCTGTGCAATAAAGAAGTAAAGACTGACTCAGCTGAAACCAACAGTCACATGAAGAAAAATCAGAGTTTCAACTGAACTACAGGCTGTTTTTTTGTTTTTTTCTTCAAATTTTCAGAATAAATTCTGCTCGACTTCCTCTGATGAGCCTGAATTGTTATAGCAAAACATGTGGTTGTTTATGAAGATATTTGTGAAAGTTCAGATTAAAATGTCAAATAATTTCCAAGATATAAAGTTTTGGAGGAATTTGCCTGTTGACCTACTTTTAGCTGGTTTTTATTTTTGAGGCAAAAGTTCTGTCGTTGAGCAAAGTAATAAAAAAATTAAGTTAAAATAAAACAAAGTTTGTTCTCACCAGATATTTGTAAAAAAAAAAAAAAAAACTAATCCAATTCTGTCTTCCTCTGTGCAACAGAAAAACGATAAATGACTCAGATCAGACCAACAGCCACTTTAAAAAATTCAGAGTTTCAGATGAACTACAGGCTCTTTTTTGATTTTTTTGTTTGTTTTTTTTCCTTCAGATTTTTAGAATAAATTCTGCTCCACTGATCTCTGATTAGCCTGAGATTTTTACAGCATAAAATTATGGATATTGATAAAGATATCTGTGAAATTTTAGCCTTAAAAATCAAATACTTTTTGAGATAAAGATTTTTTAATCTGTCCGTCGACCCACTTTCGGCAGGTTTATTCTCACATTAATTCTGAGTCTGTCTGAGCAACAATATTTGAGGAAATATTAGAGATAAAAACCTGAAATTTTCTCATTTTTTTTCTCATCATGTCACTAATTCACAATCTGTAAGTTTGGACAAATAAATACAATAATTTCTAATTATGATTGAGTTGAAATCTGAGAAAACAAATAAAGATGTCATGAAAAGTTCCATCTTTGAGCTCAATAACAAAAAAATTAACCACAAATGTGCTAAAAAATAAAACAAAGTTTGTTCTCACTAAATTCTGTGAAAAACTAAAAATTCTGTGTTTCTCTGTCAAACAGAAAAACTATAAATAACTGAGCTGGAACCAACAGTGTCTTCATTAAAAATCAGAGCGTTTTCAGCTGAACTGCAGGAAACTAAATAAAGTCAAACATCTGCAGCCTACAGAGGTGATTATTTAGGGGATTATTTAGAGGCTGAAACACTAAAAACTCAGAGTTTGATCTGAAAATATTAAATAAAAATGAACATTAGATGTTTTATATGAAAGCAGGAATTATAATATTTAAATTCTGCCGTCACGTGGAAGAAATGTGTGAAATCGTCCAAAATGTGTTGAAAATTATCATTAAAATGTTAAAAAATATTCTTAAATATATAATAATAATAATAATAATAATAATAATAATAATAATAATAATAATAATAATAATAATAATAATAATAATAATAATAAAACTTTTTTTCCGGTGTTGCTAACATCTGAGGACACTTGGAAAATTTTATTTTAAATTTTTGCAAAATAAATAATTGAGGAAATTCATCTTTTTACGTGATTTATGACTGGAAAACTGGAAAATAATGAATAGAAATTAACTTTTCACTTCTTCTTTCTACTGATTTCTGTCCTTCTAACTAAAGTGAGTTAAATAAAAATAAAAACTTTTCAGAGTTCATCAGAGACTGAAGATGAAGGAATCAGAGGAGAATTAGATGTATGGTTTTTTTTTTTTTTTTTTTTACAATAAAATAGTTGCACAATTTCCCTGTAAAACAAAAATAAAAATTAAACATATATTTTTATGTTCAACGCTGTAAAATAATTACATATTTTCTTTTTTTATTTTTTTAAAGGAGATTTATGATGTGGACGATTTTGGCCGTCTTTTAATCATTTTTTTTATAGTGAATTCTCTTTCTGTGGTTTTATTAGATATACTTATTTAACAAAATAAGAATTTATATATATATATACTATAGGGGCTGCACAGTGGCGTAGTGGTTAGCACTTTCGCCTTGCAGCGAGAAGATCCCTGGTTCACGTCCCGGCTTTCCTGGGATCTTTCTGCATGGAGTTTGCATGTTCTCCCTGTGCATGCGTGGGTTTTCTCCGGGTACTCCGGCTTCCTCCCACAGTCCAAAAACATGCTGAGGTTAATTGATTATTCTAAATTGCCCGTAGGTGTGAATGTGAGAGTGATTGTTTGTCTCTATATGTAGCCCTGCGACAGACTGGCGACCTGTCTAGGGTGTCCCCTGCCTTCACCCGAGTCAGCTGGGATAGGCTCCACCCCCCCCATGACCCTAGTGAGGATTAAGCGGTGTATAGATAATGGATGGATGGATGGATGGATGGATGGATGGATGGATGGATGGATGGATATATACTATATATATATATATATATATATATATATATATATATATATATATATATATAGTAGCAAATATGTATAAAATGCTTTTTATTATTTATGATTTATTTATTTTGTTGCTGATAAACAATGAATTTGAGAAAATGCAGATTTTTGATGTTATTTCTGTTTTTGTCCTGTTTTTATTTATTTATTTATATTATTTTGCTATTTTCAGTCAACCTGTATACTTTATTCCACTTTATTTTTTTGCAAACTAACGACTTTTTTCAGAAATATAGTTTTTTGGGTTGTGGACATTATCACCATTTTTTCCTGTTTCTATTCATTTATTTATTTATTTTTGTTTATTTGCTTTTTTTGTCAACATGTACACAACTTTTTATTTTTTGCCGATTCACAACTAATTTAAAAAAATTCTGATTTTTGTTGCGGACATTATTTCCATTATCTCCTGTTTTTATTTATTTATTTTTATTTATTTCCTATGTTTACCGTCGACATGTATCATTCTTTATTTATGTATTTTTTTGCTGATTAAGAAGTAATTTTTAAAAATGCAGATTTTTCTTGCAGACATTATTTCCATTTTTGTCCTATTTCTTATGTTTTTTTCTTACATTTTTCTATTTATTTACTATTTATTTATCTATTGTTGTTTTTCTCTCTGTTCGTCACGTGGTTTCGTCCCTTCGGGGGTTTTGGGCTAAAAGCGGCGATTCATCACCGCAGCGCAATAAAAAAACCTCCACGTGCACGAAGCTCGATTCACAGCGGCTCCATTGTAGCATCGCCGTGGAAACAGAGGAGGAGGAGGAGGAGGAGGAGGGAACAATGGCTGCCATCGCCGTGGAAACAGAGGAGGAGGAGGAGGAGGAGGAGGAGGAGGAGGGTGAAGCCGCCTCTAATTCAAAGATTAAAACCAGTCGGAGGGAAGATAGAGGAAAAAGAGAGAAAATCAGACTCTTTGATCATCAGAGGAGCTTCAGAGGAACCAGAGGAGTCCAGATGGTTCC
The DNA here is from genome assembly GCA_027123335.1 of Amphiprion clarkii. Classification (NCBI taxonomy): domain Eukaryota; kingdom Metazoa; phylum Chordata; class Actinopteri; family Pomacentridae; genus Amphiprion; species Amphiprion clarkii. The sequence goes on from CM049568.1 coordinate 41,723,351, forward strand.
TCCTCTGGGAGGTTCTGAGTCCAGCCGGTTCCTCCTGAAGCTCCTCCAGAAGGTCAGAGACGTTCTGAGGCAGCAGATACACGAAGCTCGGCTGGTTTCCTGAAGCTTCTCAGACTTTTTCCTCATCAAATGGAGGAGAATGGAGGTCTGGGTGTGGCTTCAGCTCAGCCGAACGCCGTGTGGATCCGAGGATGGATTCATGGATTCATGGACGGATGGAGGACAAACATCCAGACCTGCGTGGAACACCACCGTGTTCTTCCTGCATCCCGGCAGCAGCTGTAGGTTCCTGAAGAGCCCTTTGGCCGTCAGCTTCACGTGGAAATTGGACAGTGACAGTCTTGGAGACCACAGCATGTTTCCTCTTCTTCTTCTTCTCCTCCTTTAACTCAGCGGCTCCATTAAAGCCACGTGGAGAACAGAAGCAGCTTTTTGAATTTCAGAGCCGTCGGGTTTTTAATCCTGCTGCTGCTCCTCCGGACGTTTAAAGACAAACAGATCCAGGAGAGAAAAACAGGAGAAGATGGCGCCAAAACCAGCGGCTGGAAGATGGAGGAGGAGGAGAGGATTCCTGACAAACGGTCGGTCCGCCTCGCTGCCGGTTTAAAAAGAAGAGGAGGAGGAGGAGGAGGAGGGATGCTGCAGGGAGGAGGGATTTCACTAATCTCCTCCATGACGTCTAAACGCTGCCATGTGGTGGGAAAAAAACGCCTTTTCATTTAAATTTAAATAAGAAGTGATATTCTCAGGAGTCTCTGGTGTCTGCTCTATAAATATATCGAAAAATAAACATCCAAATGAAGTGTAAATAAAACAAACAAAAAATCAAAATAAATCCTGCAGCACGGTGCAACAAAAACAACATAAAACATTAATGTTCAAAAATAAATTTAAAAAAACCTGCAAAAATAAAAAAAAATAAATATGGATAACATAATGGCATTTTTTGCTGATGAAATTTTTTTTAAAAGTGTAATTTTAAGGTAATTTTACAGTATTAATAATTTATCTTTTAAATATCTGGAAAATTATATTTTTTGCTGGTTTAAATACATTAAATGTTGCATCAATTTATAATGAAGTATAAAAGAATAAATTTGTAAAAATACAGATTTTTCATGTGGACATTATTTGTATTTTTTGCTTTTTGTCAGCATTAAATTTAAAACAAATTACATTTTTTTCTGTGATTTTAGCAGATTTTTATCTGTATTTGACAAAGCTGGAGGAAAGTTTGTATTTTTTAAGTTTTAAAAATGACCGTCTTTTTAATTAGAAATGAAGTTTGAAGCATGTAAAATAATATTTTTAGCTAATTTATATGAAGCTTGAAAAATTGTGCAATTTTATTGTAATTTTATAATAATAATAATAATAATAATAATAATAATAATAATAATAATAATAATAATAATAATAATAATAATAATAATAATAATAATAATAATAATAATATATGAGAAAATTTTCTCTGTGGAAACACTACCTGCACTTCAATACAGAAGAGAATTTTCCACTTTTGGTCTCAGCTGAGTCGGTTTTATTAAGGAGCTCAGAATTTTTTTTTTTTTTTTTTACAGAATCTGCTGAAAATCACATTATTTTTAGTGATTTTTTTCGATGAGACATTTAGAATGAAGTGATTTTAATGAAATATTCTGATTTTAAGCTCAGATTTGGTTCATTTTCTTGGTGAAATCAGTCTTCAGGTTCTTTTAAAAGCTGAAAATCAGATGATTCTTTCTGTTTCTACAGTTTCTGGCTGATAAATGATATATTTTTGGTGATTTTTGAACAGAAAATATACGAGAAAGAAAAAAAAACAAAACAGCACTGTAACACTGCAAAACATAAAAAGGCAAAAATGTGCAAAATAATAACAATGTTTTTGCTGATTTAAATACATTGAAAATTGCCCCAAAAAGAACAAATTTGTAAATATATATATATATATATATATATATTTGTAAAAATACTGATTTTTCATGTAGATATTATTATTTCTGTTCTCTACACTATAAAAAATGTATTAAAACTGAAGGTGGAACTGAAGTGTAAGAAAAAAAATGAAAATCCTGCAGCAAAGAGGCCACTAAACAATAATAATAAAAACAATATAATAAAAAACAATAACTAAAAATGGTGAAATACTCTAATCTTCCTGTTTTTATAGTAAATTTTTTTAATCTGTAATTTTAGCAGCTTATTCTGTAATTTGACAAAATTGCAAAAATCTATAAAATAAAAGTTTAGAAACAATTTTCACAAATTCAGTCCATAACGTGCAGAATTATTCTTTCAAATAAAACAAATACATAAAAATGTGAAATATTTTAGCCAATTTAAAAACAGTAAAAACTGCGTAGCTTTACCACCAATGCTGTATTTTACTTTCTGCATTTTACAATGTTTGGACGTTATTCAGAGTTCTGGCCTTTTTTTGTACACTAAATATGTAAATTAATATTTCTCAGATTTTCATCTGAACAAACAAAACAAAATAGAGAAAATCTGTAAAATAACAGTTAAAAATTCACCATATTTCAGTCCTTAATGTACTACTTATTTATTTAAAATAAAGACAAATAATAAATAAAATAATGGTGTTTTGCTGATTTACAGCAAAAAATATAAGGTAATTTTAAAATCAAATGTGCCAAAAATGCACATTTTTGATGTTGAATTTTTTTTTAAATTTATAAATAATATAAATAATAATTAAACTATTTTATCCTTTTTTTGAAAACTGTAAATTATTCCTTTTCACTAAATATTATCTGTTATTTGTTTGTTATTTATATATTATTTCTTTTTTATTAACTATTTTAAAAATCCTCAAACATGTTTTCTTTCAACACGTAGTATATTATAGTTTTGTAAAAGTACACAAAAATCTATTTTTTTATTACAGTAAATGTGGAAATTTATATTTTTTTTCTGTGATTTTGCTGATTTTTATCTATGATTTAACAAAACAGAGAAAATCTGTGAAATAACTTCAAAAATTCACCATAATTCACTCCTTAATATATGAATTAATTATTATAAATAAAGACAAATATCTGCAACATAATTAGATTCTTGATGATTGAAATACAGTAGAAAAAAAATTAAAAAAGGTAATTTTATAGTCAAATGTGGTAAAAGTAAATGAGTATTTCTAAAAACACAGGTTCATGATTTTCAGTGTGTAAATGTGTGTCTCTGTGTGTTTTTGTCATAATCAATAAAGTTTTTCTTCAAAAGAGTCAAAAACAAAAAGCTACTGAGAGTTTAAAAACCCCACAATGTGTGTGTGTGTGTGTGTGTGTGTGTGTGTGTGTGTGTGTGTGTGTGTGTGTGTGTGTGTGTGTGTGTGTGTGTGTGTGTGTGTGTGTGTGTGTGTGTGTGTTACTGTACGTCAGTCAGACTTCCAGCCACAGAGGGGGGGCAGCGCGGCGCCCGTGGCCAGACCGGAGCCACCACAGTGGGGGAGGCTCCAACCACAGCCCCAGGCTTCAGAAGGCCCACATGGAGCCGCTGCAGTAAACGTCTCCTGTTAGCGTTAGCTGCTCTCTGACGCCAAAATCCTCTCTGGAGCCGCTTTAAAATGCAGATACGACGCCACAAAGAGCCACTGGTCTGACCAGTAATAGAACCAGTATTACTGGTTTCTGAAAGGCTTTTTGATCAAATATCCTGATTTTAAGCTCAGATTTGGTTCATTTTCTTGGTGAAATCAGTCTTTAGGTTCTTTCAAAAGCTGAAAATCAGACGATTCTTTCTGTTTCTACAGTTTCTGGCTGATAAATGATCTAGTTTTGGTGATTTTTTAACAGAAAATATGTGAGAAAGAAACTTCTCTCTGCAGAAACACTGCCTGCAGTTCAATACAGAACAGAATTTTCCACTTGGTCCTTGAGGATCGGTTTCATTAAGGAACTCAAAATTTTTAGTTTTTTTTTACAGAATCTGGTGGAAACTCTTTATTTTTCGTGATTGTTTTAGATGAGACGCGTAGAATGAAGTGATTTTAATGAAATCTTCTGATTTTAAGCTCAGATTTGGTTCATTTTCTGATTCAACAACATGTCACAGATGACGATTTTCAGAAATTCTTTCTGTTTTTACAGTTTCTGGCCAATAAATGATGTAGTTTTGGTGATTTTTTAAAAGAAAATATGCGAGAAGGAAACTTTTCTCTGTGGAAACACTGCCTGCAGTTCAAGAGAAAAGTGAATTTTCAACTTTTGGTCTCGGATGAGTCAGTCCTGGAGGATCGTTTTATGAAGGAGCTCAGAATTTTTAGTTTTTTTACAGAATCTGGTGGAAACTCTTCATTTTTGGTGATTTTATGCTCTCTGCACCGCTGGGATCGGACCGAGGACCAAGGACCGAGGACTCCGGCAAAACCAGAGGTGGGGGACTCTGTATCTACGTGCATGATGATTGGTGTAACAACAGCGTGATTATAGAGAACACCAGGATCTGGACACATTCACGGGGACAGTACTGGACTACATTAGGTTCTGTATCTGAAGGGGACGAGCGGGAGTACAGGATGGTCATCTCTGACTTTGTTGACTGGTGTGAGCGAAACCATCTGCAGCTCAACGCCAGCAAGACGAAGGAGATGATCGTGGACTTCAGCAGGAGGAGGACACCCCAGACTGCACCGGTGAACATCCAGGGTTTGGACATTGACATGGTGGACACATACAAATACCTGGGTGTTCACCTCAACAATAAACTGGACTGGACACACAATACAGAGGTTCTGTACAAGAAGGGCCAAAGTGGTCTCCACCTGCTGAGGAGACTGAGGTCCTTTGGAGTGTGCAGGACTCTGCTCAGGACATTCTATGACTCTGTGGTAGCGTCTGCTATCTTCTATGCAGTGGTCTGCTGGGGAGCAGGGAGCACTGAAAGGGACAGAAAGAGACTGAACAGAAGGTCAGGAGGAGGTTCTGTCCTGGACTGTTCCCTGGACTCCATAGAGGAGGATGTTGGCAAAGCTCACATCCATCATGGACAATCCCTCTCACCCACTGCATGACACTGTGGGGTCTTTAAGCAGCTCCTTCAGCAGCAGACTGAGACATCCACCCTGCAAGAAGGAGCGCTATCGCAGGTCCTTCATTCCATCTGCTGTAAGACTGAACAACATCAGCATCACTGGCTGATGTTAACATAAACTGGACTAAATCATATCAGCCTAAACCTTGGTTAAATCTGCACAATTCCTTGAACTGCTGGCATTTGCTGCACTTTCACATTTATTACACAAGCCACTTTTTGCTGATGTCATTTATTTATAGTTAGTAATACTCTATTTATTCATTCTCATCCTTCATTCTTGTATATATTGTATATATTATTGTTATTTTAATTATTATCTTTACTGTATATTGCTGCTGCTGTAACATGGAAAATTTCCCCTGACATGGGGAGTAATAAAGGATTATCTTATGGGAACTGTGTCTGTGGACAAAGTCATCTGGGTTTTCCAAACCAGAAACCCTGGATGACCAGCCAGGTCCGCTCACTCCTCAAGGTCCGCGATGCTGCCTTCAGGTCAGGTGACAGAGCTCTCTATAGTGCAGCTCGAGCTGACCTGAAAAAAGGAATCAAAGAAGCCAAAGCGGACTATAAGAGGAGGATAGAGTCCCACTTCACCAGCAACAGACCATGGGAGGAGTGGCAGGGTCTGCAGAGCATCACAAACTTCAGAGGCTGTGATACAACAGCAGGAGACCTGAGCGAGTCGCTGTCAGAGGAGCTCAACTGCTTCTTTGCTCGGTTTGAATCTTCACAGCGACACTCATCTGCCCCAGCCCTACCCCCACCAGACTCCAGCACCCCCCCACTCACTGTGGAGGAGCATGATGTGAGGCGTGTGCTCCTGGCAGTGAACCCAAGGAAGGCTGCTGGTCCAGACGGAGTCCCTGGAAAGGTGCTCAGAGCATGTGCTCACCAGCTGGCTCGCATCTTCTGCAGGATTTTCAACCTCTCCCTGGCCCAAACAGTCATCCCCACCTGCCTGAAATCTGCCACAATCATCCCTGTACCAAAAAAATCACCCACAACCAGCCTCAGTGACTACTGCCCTGTTGCCCTCACACCGGTTATAATGAAGTGCTTTGAGAGACTGGTTCTCCGGCACATCAAAGACTGTCTCCCCCCCCACACTCGACTCCCACCAGTTTGCATACCGAGCGAACAGATCCACAGAGGATGCCATCGCCATAGCTCTGCATGCTGTGCTGACCCACCTGGAACAACCGCAGAGCTATGCCAGGATGCTCTTTGTGGATTACAGCTCGGCTAGCAACACAATCATACCAGACATCCTGATAAACAAAGTGGACACCCTGGGACTCCCCCCTCTCACATGCAGCTGGATTAAGGACTTCTTACCCCACAGACCCCAGTCTGTGAGACTTGGTCCCCACCTTTCCTCCACCGGTACACCACAGGGCTGTGTGCTGAGCCCCCTCCTGTATTGTCTCTACACCAATGACTGCAGACCAACCCACAACAACATCATCGTCAAATTTGCTGATGACACCACAGTGGTCGGTCTGATCTCAAAAGGTGATGAGAGCCTACAGAGAGGAGGTCCAGAAACTCACAACCTGGTGTTCAGTACACAACCTGACACTAAACACCTCCAAGACAAAGGAGATCATCATGGACTTCAGGAGGAACAGAACTGACCCGCCCCCCCTCTACATCAATGGCGAGTGTGTGGAGAGAGTCCACACATTCAGGTTCCTGGGAGTCCAGATCTCCAATGACCTCTCCTGGACAGACAACATCACGGCTGTCATAAAGAAGGCTCAGCAGCAGCTACACTTCCTGAGAGTCCTCAGAAAAAACAACTTGGACAGGAAGCTGCTGCTGGCCTTCTACAGCTCATCCATAGAGAACCTGCTGATGTTCTGTGTTTCCACCTGGTACAGGAAGCTGCTGCTGACCTTCTACAGCTCATCCATAGAGAACCTGCTGATGTTCTGTGTTTCCACCTGGTACAGGAAGCTGCTGCTGACCTTCTACAGCTCATCCATAGAGAACCTGCTGACGTTCTGTGTTTCCACCTGGTACAGGAAGCTGCTGCTGACCTTCTACAGCTCATCCATAGAGAACCTGCTGACGTTCTGTGTTTCCACCTGGTACAGGAAGCTGCTGCTGACCTTCTACAGCTCATCCATAGAGAACCTGCTGACGTTCTGTGTTTCCACCTGGTACAGGAAGCTGCTGCTGACCTTCTACAGCTCATCCATAGAGAACCTGCTGACGTTCTGTGTTTCCACTTGGTACAGGAAGCTGCTGCTGACCTTCTACAGCTCATCCATAGAGAACCTGCTGATGTTCTGTGTTTCCACCTGGTACAGGAGCTGCACTGAGGCAGACAGAGCGAGGCTTCAGAGGATTGTTGGCTGTCCTCTCCCCTCCCTCATGGACATCTACTCCACCTGGTGCCTCAGCAGAGCTTAGAACTTCATCAAGGACAGTTCACATCCCGGTTCTCAGCTTTTTGATCTGTTGCCCTCTGGAAGGCGCTACAGATGCATTAAAGCGAGGACAAACAGACTTAAAAACAGTTTCTTTCCGAGAGCCATCGCCACCCTGAACTCTCACAGGTCTCACACAAAGCCAACAACATAGTGTATCTCTGATTCACTGTTATTTATATTCACTCCATTATTTATACTGTATATATGTAAATAGACTGTCTTTGCACTACTTTAAGATTTCCTTGCACTGTAAAGGAGAAGCTCTGCAATCTCTTTATACATTGTATAATGACAATAAAGAATATTCTATTCTATTCTATTCTATTCTATTCTATTCTATTCTATTCTATTCTATTCTATTTTTTAGATGAGACATGTAGAATGAAGTGATTTTAATGAAATATTCTGATTTCAAGCTCAGATTTGGTTCATTTTCTTGGGGAAATCACACTTTAGGGTCTTTTGAAAGCTGAAAATCAGATGATTCTTTCTGTTTTTAGAGTTTCTGTCTTATAAATGATGGTATTTTGGTGATTTTTTTTAAAGAGAAAACACATTTTTTTGTTGAGTCTCTCTGAAAGCATGGTGAGGATATGAGCAGGAACCTGAAACCAGCAGCTCTGAGGATCCTGCATGAATCCTGGTTAGTAAAACGAGACCAACAGAAAAGAGCTTTTTAAAGGTTTCTAACGCCGTTGTCAGAAGAAAACTTGCAGCCTCCGACTCACCTGAGCCTCCAAGGCGCCCCCGTCTGGCTGAGCCGCTGCGCTGCAGGAGGTTCTGGCTCGGACGGGTTGGGTTCTGGACTGCAGGAGTCCTGGAGGGAGATTTAATGGAGCTGATGGTCGGAGGCTTCAGACCTGCAGAGAGGAAGAAGATTTAACAGCTGGACCCTTATTTTAGCATCCACACAGACAAACATCTGTCTAAAAAACAAAGGTCCCGCTAACCTAGCATTAGCTTTAGCATTAGGGTTAGCATTAGTATTAGCTCCAACTTTATTCATAGACTAATATTCCAGTGTTTTGTTGACAAAATGAGTCCTACTTTTGCCTTTTTAATTTATAATTGAGTAGAACCACTTTTTTGCAGGTTCCGCTAACCTACCATTAGCATTAGCATATGGGTTAGCATTAGCATTTTAACTGGAATTTTTTTTTTTACACAATTTACCGTTGTTTTACATCTTTTACCTGTTTTCAAAAATCATAAATTTGCAGTAATTAGAGACAGAATAAAATTCAGAACAAGAATGACATGTTTAAAGACAGATTAAACAAACTAAAATGTAGAAATAAAATTAATATATTCAGTTAAAAGTCAGACTAAAATGTGTTTGATATAAATATTTTTTTGAACAATTTACCTTTTTTCTACGTATTTTACCTGTCTTGTTAAATAACAGATAAAAATCAGTAAAATCACAGAAAAAAAGTAAATGTAAATCTCCACAAAATCAGGACTTTATACGAATAAAATTAACATTTTGCAAAAATATAATTTTACAGATATTTGCCCGGATTAAAAGAAAATAGATGTATATCTATAAATAAATAATTTTTAAAACAAATGTTCCTGTTTTGGTAAATAATAATAATTTACACATTGACAGCAAAAAAAAAAAAAAAAAAAACAAACACAAATTTGAAAAAAAGCTAAAACTGCAAACTATGTCAAAATCCTAAATCTGCATTTTTATGAATACTAATTTGTTATTTTATCACATTTGACTAAAAAATTACTTTTTAAATTATTTCTTTTACTGTAATTAAATCAGCATAAATGTAATTATTTTACAGACATTTGTTACATTTAAAAAGAAAAGAAAAATTATAGAGAAAAAACAACTGATATTTTAGAGATTTTCTGGATTTTGTTAAACTACAGAAAATATCTTATATTACCTGTATTAATCTCGATATTTCTAATATCTAAAGATAAAAAAATAGACTCATTTGTTCTTTTACGATGTCTGACTGTAAAATTAAACTACTTTTATTGTGTTAAAATCAGCAAAAATATCTTCTTTTTTTTACTTAAAGACAAAATTTGTAGATTGAGATGGAAAAAACATTTTACTTGACAGATTTTCCTGATTAGTTTAATTACTGATAATATCTAATAAAATCACAGAAAACTAAATATTAATTTACATGTTAACTGTAAAAAAATGTTTTAAAAAAAATCTGTATTTTGACAATTTTACAGCAATTTATTCTTTTGTTCGACCATGAAGTTAAAACTATTTTACTGTATTCATGTGCAAAACTGTAAATATTTTGCAGATTTTGGCCTGATTTAGGAAAAAAAAGTCCATAAAGAGTGAAAAATGTTGAAAACAAACAGATATTATGTAGTAAACAGATGATGTGACCTGTGGTGGAGGCTCTAGCCTGCAGAGAAGAAGCTCTGCTCCTCATGGGGGGAAGTTTCCCTCCACTGGTTGTACTGGGAGCTGCATCACTGGGAGGACTGGGAGGACTGGGGCTGGAGCTCGGGGGCTTCACGGAGCTCTGGATGCCTAGAGGGAGGGGACCTCTGCTGGGTCCGTCCTCCAGTCGGATCCCTGGAGCTCCAGGAGACGAAGGAGCAGCTGGAGGACAGAAGACGGAGAATTTAGATCCAAAAGTTCCTGAGAGAAAATCTGATCACATCCAACGTCAGATTTATTAAAATCAGGTTTATTAAAATCTGAGGCTGTTTGATCAACAATATCTGAGGAAATATTAAAGAAAAATCTATTCTATTCTATTCTATTTTTATATTTATATTTTATATTTATATTTTATGCTATATTGTATTGTATTGTATTATTTTATTCAATTCAATTCAATTTTATTTATATAGCGCCAATTACAGTCAAACTGTCTCGAGATGCTTTACAGAACCCATATGCCTGACCCCCAGAGCAGCCCTAAGGAGACAGTGGCAGGAAAACACCCTTTGAACAGGGAAAAAACCTGGAGCAGAACCCGGCTCTAATGTGGGGGGACCCATCTGCTGCTGGCTGGATGGGTTGAGAGGGACAGAAGAGGTAGAGAGGTAGAGGTAGAGGGATAGAGATAGAGGGATAGAGATAGAGGGGTAGAGGTAGAGGGATAGAGGTAGAGAGGAAGAGGTAGAGAGGAAGAGGTAGAGGTAGAGATAGAGGGGTAGAGGTAGAGGGGTAGAGATAGAGGGACAGAGGTAGAGATGGGGGGGGGGGGGGGGGAGACAAGGACCATACAACTCACAGTATAATACATGCATGATCAGACAGATGATACATGCAAAGTACAACTAACATGGAAACTAATTATAGTTTACTGCTATGGTGTACGGCTCTGGCATTAAATATACTACATATATAGCTGGTGGTAAATTCAAAAATATGTAATATGAGCAAATCAAGTATATCATATTATATCATAATATATTATATCATACTATTTTAAATTATATTATATATTATTATGCTTTATTACATTATTTTATATTATATTGTGTTTTATAATTTTATATAATATTATTTCATATGATATATCATATGATATGATATTATATAATATGATATTATATTTTATTATATCATGTGATATGATATGATATATGATAGGATATTATATCATATCATATCATATCATATCATATCATATCATATCATATCATATATTATATTATATTATATTATATTATATTATATTATATTATATTATATTATATTATATTATATTATATTATATTGTATTATTTACATTATATTATAAACAGATATATTATATTATAGAGTTTCTATAATTTTAAGTTTTTTACTCCAGTATCTAAACAAAACAACCTCTGCTGCTGTCGTTGCTCCCCAGCAACGAGGCGCTGAGGCTTGTGGGTAATCCCTTCACAGGAAGCTTCGAGGAGGCTGCCGGTCGCCCCGACAACCCCGACGCTGGCTGCTGATTGGCTGTTGGTCTGGAGGTGGAGGATGCAGGAGACGGAGCGGCAAACGAAGAGGTTCGAGTTTTGGGGATCCCTGAGAGACAGGAAATAGAAACGTTAGCGTCAGGATTGGTTTATTATTTAAAGGTTTAATAAATAACATAAATAAAACTAACAGACATGAAAACAGTTTCACTGGATCAGAATCATTCAATGGATCCAGCAGAGGAGAAATGTTAAATCATTGGTCCTTAAAAATGGGGGGAAAAAAAGTGTAAAATCTCCAATCCAGTCTGCTCTAGAGTCTCCATAAAGTTCCTGTCAGTGTAAATCTATGCATGGATCCATATTTCTACTAAAATACAGTCTTTGGTCCACATTTCACCAACATTTGAGGCTCTAACATCACCAGAGTCTGATGTGTTAAAATTTGACCAGACAAGGTTTCAATTTTTACATATTTAGACATAAAAAATGCAGATATGAGTCCATTTTTTTGGACTATGACCAAGTCTTTCCTCATCATGGACCCATTTTTCCTTTTTCCATCTTCAGCTGTCTGAGGATGAAGCTGAAGTTTTACAGTTTTATGGTTTTAAAACGCTGCGTCTCCAAGTCGCCGTAGTTTCAGCCTGAATCACGCATTCTTTCAAAAAGACCAAAGCAGAGAAAATCCCCCCAAGAGCAGCGACGCCCTTCATTCACCAAGACCAGAACATCAGAAAAACGCCACGCAGAGCTGAACGAATATTTCAAACATCCACTTTAAACTCAACAGTCTGTCCTGAAACTGCTTCAAACTAACAAACTTTATTCATACAGCAAAAACACAATGAAAAAACTGAACAAGATACATTAAAAAAAGACAGAAATAGAAGGAAAGAATGAGATTTAACAACATTAAAAGAAGAAAATGAGTAAAAATAAAGTGAAAACTGTTCATAAATGAGTTGAAGAAGTCTCTACATCGACTCCCAGGATTAAATCTGCCGTTTTCTGCCACTTATTTAACGTTTACTAAACATTTAAACAAATTGACAAGTCAAACTGATAAAACAAATGCAAAGACGCACAAAATTCTCCAACACAAACACAAAGAGCAACAAAACGAACAGAATAGAAAGTGACAAACAACTATAAAGACTCAAGCAAGCATAAGTTATGGCAACTGGACTAACCTCGTGTGAGTCGAAAACGTTTCACCTCTCATCTTCAACTGAAGAAGCCTCTTGGATGAGAGGTGAAACGTTTTCGACTCACACGAGGTTAGTCCAGTTGCCATAACTTATGCTTGCTTGAGACTTATCATGACCTGGATGACTGACAACATCCACAGATTAACTATAAAGACACACAAAATGAGTCGAAAAAGAAAAAAATCAACCACAGAGAGACAGAACTAAATGCAGGCACACAACTAGACTACAAAACAACTATAAACCACTAAAAAAATACACAAAAAGAGGCCACAGAGAGTTAAAATTGACTGAACGCAGCACAAAATGTATACAAAGCAGCAACAAACATAGTGCAAACAAAAACAGAGCAACAGCAAAGACACTCAAAATGACCAGGAAAGGAAGCAAAGGGTCCACAGAGACACACAAAGAAACACAAAATGAACACAAACCAACACAAACCAACACAAACAAACGTGAAACAACAGCAAAGACACAGAAATATTAAAAACAAATACCAAGAGACACTAAAAGTCCACAACGAGACACAAAATGACCACAAAGACACACAACAGCCAAAGAGACACAAAACAACTGCAAAGACAGAAAACAACCACAAAGAGACACAAAACAACCAGAAAGACACACAAGCTGACCACAAAGACACAAAAAAGCCGAAGAGACACAAAACGACCACAAAGAGACACAAAACAACCACAAAAAGACACAAAACGGCCAGAGAGACACAAAGAGACACAAATCAACCACAAAGACAGAAAACAACCACAAAGAGACACAAAACAACCAGAAAGACACAAAACAACCACAAAGACACAAAACAGCCAAAGAGACACAAAACAACCACAAAGACACAAAACAGCCACAAAGACACAAAACAGCCAAAGAGACACAAAACAACTTCAAGGAGACACAAAACAACCAGAAAGACACACAAAACGACCACAAAGAGACACAAAACGACCACAAAGACAAAAAACAACCACAAAGAGACACAACAAAAAACTGATGCAAAATGACCAGAAAAAGTTTAAAAATGACTAAAAAAATACACAAAATGAACACAAACACACATAAATCCAGTGCAGACAACGACACTAAAGTACTCACAACAAATATCAAGAGTTTTCAAAGAGTTTTTCCTTATTGTGGGGTCATTTTTGTAGTTTTGCTCTTTTTCTGCTCATTTTGGTAATTTTATGTCTAGTTTTTCATGTTTTCAGTCTTGTTTTGTCTTTTTCTGCAAGTTTTTAACATTATTTTCTTTGCTAGCTGCAGCTCCACTGAAGGATTCTGTGGATTCCAGGAAATCAAACTATGAATTCATTTCATGTTTCATTTCTTTTTCCTGCTTCGTTCCTCCACTAACTTCAGGAACGTTCCTTCGACCTGGAGACACAAAGAGCTGAAACCAGAGTGGTGTTGTCGGTGAACAGCAGGAAACATCTGGATTCGTTCGCTGCAGCAGCTGGATCGTGTTAGAACCGCTGACACGCAGAAACTCACGTGTTCTAAGCATGACGACAACAAAAACCAACCGGAGTGAATTCAACACGTGTTGTTCTGACAGCAGCTGGACGTCACCATAGAAGTTTAGATTCATCAACCGGAGATTAAGGCTCATTTTACTTCACTGTGGGCCCATTTTTGTTCACTGTTAGCTCATTTTTGGTAGTTTTGGTCTTTTTTCCACTCGTTTTGTTATTTTGTGTTCTGTTTTTGGTCATTTTGTGTCTGATTTTAATTGTTTTATTGTTATTCTTGTCATTTTCTGCATGTTTTGTCATTTTGTGTTTCACTTTCATCATTCTGTATCTCGCTTTTGTCTCCACACACTATAGAAAATAACAATAATTTAACAATAATTTGTCCAAAATGACTGAAAACCAGAAGAAAACAAAACTAGTATGAAGTAAATTAATTCTAAAATTGAGTCTGCTCAACACAACTGTAAATAAATGTTTTTTTATCAGATTTTTTTTTTTTTAAATATTTCCTCATATTTTAGATCTTACTATCCTAGTCCTGCATCTCGTTATTCTGCTTTTGCTTCTTGTTTTTCACATTTTGTCTCGTTTTTCTCAGAATGATGGAAATCATACAAAAAGTTGAATTTCTTTATTTATTTCATAAAAATGTCTATTGTGCATCTCATTTTTCTTGTCTCATTTTGCCCCATTTTTCTAGTTTTGCTTCTTGTTTTTCTCATTTTGCATGATAAATTTTTTTGTATTGTGTCTCATTCTTCTCATTGTGTGCCTCATGTTTACTCATTTGGCATCTCGGTTTTCTATTTTTGAATCTTATTTTTCTCATTTTACATCTTATTTTCCTCATTTTACATCTTGTTTTTCTTGTTTTACATCTTATTTTCCAAAATTTACATCTTGTTTTCCTCATTTTACATCTTATTTTCCTCATTTTACATCTTGCTTTTCTCGTTTTGCATATTTTTTTCTGGGTTTCCATCTTGTTTTTCTCATTTTGTGTCTCGCTTTTCACAGAGTTATGGGGAAAAAAAGTTCAGTTGCTTGGAATATAAATTTTATAAAAATGTATTTTACTGTTTATTTAGGTGGATTCAACTTTGTGTTGGTCTGACTTAATTTAATGAGTTCAAAATGACTCAAAAAGTTCCAAAATGACTCAACACTGAATCCAGATTTGCTCAAAATTGGTCGAAAATGTCTCAAAACTAGTTTAGAACGACATAAATGTTTCCAAAATCACTGGAAACACACCAAGAATGATACTGAATCTGTCCAGAATGATCTGATGTGTCCAAATTTATTATAAGGATGAGAAAAAATCTAAATAACTTAAAAATGCTTCAAAATCAGTCGATTCTGGACCAAAATTGGTTTAATTAATTGGTTCTCCAAAGTGACCCAAAACAAGAAGAAAATTAAAACTCAACAAAACTGTTTGATGTATTTTCCATATTTTTGCATTTTTTTAGTGTATTTGATGTGAAAGTGGAGTTACAATCTGAACTGTGTTTTTTTTATTATTGTTTTTTATTCTCCAGTTAAATCCAGAAAGTGACAAGCAGACTTAGGAGGAACTTGTTGTTTATGACAGAAGCTCCTTCAAGCAGAGCTGAACTAGAGGCAGAAACACAAAGAAAGGACTCATTGAAGGAGACAGAGCAGCTTCTGTCCACCAGAATGACCTCTACCAGGACAACATCTGGACAACATCTGCTTCCTCTCTGTTCTGCTGCTGATCTGGAGTTACAGACGACGTGTTCAGGTCTGGATTTACAACGGGAGGAAGTTTCATCACCAACAAAAGGAGGAAACAGAAAAAAACAGACAGGAAAGATTTTAACCCTGTGAGGTCTGAGCAGCAGTTTCTGGATTTATTTTAGAGATACTGTCTCATTTTTCTTCACTGGTTCATTTTCACTGCAACATATTTGTGCCTCATTTTTCTCACTTTGCATCTCATTTTTCTAGTTTTGAAGCTTAATTTTCTAATTTTGCATCCTGTTCTTCTCATTTTACACTTTAATTTTCTCGTTTTGTCTCTCACTTTCGCTCATTTCCTGGTGTCCTGAAATGAGTGTCCCTCTTCCTTGAGGTGAAGGAAGACCGCCGAATCCTGTCCTGAGGAACTGGCTCTTCTGTGTTGAGCCATACGCTTGTTAAGTGGCTGTTTGGTTTCCCCTATGTAGAGATCTGAGCATTCCTCATTGCATTTAACTGCATACATCAGGTTGCTCTTCTGACTGTGTGGTGTGGAGTCTTTTGGGTGGACCAGTCTTTGTCTGAGTGTATTATTTGGCTTAAAAAAGACAGGGACACTCATTTCAGGACACCAATGTTCAGATTTTGGACAGGGAGGACAGATGGTTCGAGAGAGGTGTGAAATAAGCCATCCATGTCAAAGTGGAGAAGCCATCTCTGAACGGGGGGGGGTGGTCTGCGACATCATCTTTCACCATTTTACAATCAGGTCCTTTCAAAACTCCCCAAAAGAACTACTCAGCAGAATGACTCAGGTGAGGTGGCTCATGCTAACGACCACCATTAGCATACGAGGGCTCGGTGAAACTCGCATTTCAACGACCCCCTTTGTCACTCCCTGGCTCCCAACGACCATCGTTGAGGAGCCAGGTGGGCCTTGGCAATGGTCGTCGGAATGTGAATAACACTGACCACACCTCACAGGGGTTATAAGCTGAGGCAACATCAACCACCACCAGAACTGAAGAAGCCTCTTGGATGAGAGGTGAAACGTCTTCAAGGAACCTTCTTAAAGTCCAGTTGGATTGATTTAAACAACTTTGGATAACCATGACCTGGATGAATGAGAAACTACACAGACATTTTGGCTCTCCTTTTTCTCGTTTTGCATCTCGTTTTTCACATTTTGCATCTCATTCTTCTCATTGTGTGCCTCATTTTTTCTCATTTTGCATCTCGTTTTTCTCATTTTGCATCTTGTTTTTCTCATTTTGTCTTTTAATTTACATCTTGTTTTTCTATTTTTGTGCCTCATTTTTTGTCATTTTGCATCTTATTTTTCTCATTTTGGATCTCATTTTTCTCATTTTGTGTCTAGTTGTTCTCAGAATGATGGAGATCAGAGATGAAGTTACATTTCTTTGATTATTTAATTGACACTCTGTGGAAACACTGCCTGCAGTTCAGCTGAAAGGTTCCTATATTTTTTGTCACATCGCTGTTGGTCTCAGCCGAGTCAGTCATGGTTTCCTGGTTTTAACGTGAATCACAGGATTTTTAGTTTTTTATAGAATCCGATCAAAGCAAATACGACCAGAAGAAATGTTTTCTGTGCAGAACGACAGAAAACACGGATTATTGATTTACAACAAAGACAAACAGCTGGAATTAACACGTCCAACAAGTTTCCAGATGTTTCTTTAACTATTTACAGCCTCTAAAAACTCAACCAGATGGTTCTGACTCCTTTTATTGTTCTGTGTTGTTTCGCTTTTTGTCTTTATATCCAGTTCTTCTTGCTTTTGTCTAGTTTTTCCTGTTTTAGGTCTTGTTTTTTTTGTCTCATTTCTGTTGCGTCACGTCTGTTTGGTTTGTTTTTATCTTATATTTGTCATTTTTTGTCTCCTTGCTTTCATTTTCTGTCATATGTTGTCCATTTCCATGTTTCGTCTCGACTCTGCTCATCATCTGTAACCAGATGTTTCACCATGCTGAATGGATCTCCAGCAACCTGCTCTTCTGTTCACTGTTTCTGAGCCGAGCTGCATTTATTTTATTCATTCAGTAGCTTTATTTGTGGTCTCATGATAAATTTAGACAAGTTTTATGGCATTTGGAATCTTTTCTTTTTTTTCAACAATTCTGTGGAGAGTTATGCCATTTTAGACAGTTTTTGAGTCAGTTTTGCAGAAGTTTATGTCATTTTGGACACATTTTGAGTCATTTTGAATGTGAATAATTCCATCAGTAGGAAGATGTTTCACCATGCTTAATGGATCTCCTCTGTTCACTGTTTCTGAGCCATGCTGCATTTATTTATTTATCCAGTAGCTTTATTTGTCCCTTCATGTCATTTTTAACAAGTTTGGGGCATTTAGAGTAATTTTTTAACAGTTCTGCACAGATGTATGGCATTTTAGACAGTTTTTGAGTCGTTTTGTATGAATTCATCTAATTTCAGACAGTTTTTCAGTCATTTTTGAACATTTTTACACTGATTTTGCACAAGTTTAGGTCATTTTGGACTAGTTTTGTGCCATTTTGACTATGAATAATTACAACTGATTGAAAGAGTCGGTCTAGGAGGGAAGAAGTTTCTGTATTTTTTGTTCCAGAAAGTTCCAAAATTTTTTTAATTCGACATAAGAATAAATATCATGAGTTTACACATAGATTTGGTCATTTTTTCTGATTTACCTGCACATGACATAACAGTCATTCAAATATTGTCTGAAAGCTAAAGGTTGGTGATTTTTTCTGCTTTAACCATTTCTTGTTCTGATAAATGATGTCATTTTGGTGATTTTTTTTAAATAAAGCATGTCATTCTGGCATTTAGGGCATTTTGAACTCATTTAGCTTCGGGTGATTGTTTTTAAACTGACATGACTTCAGTTATTTTTACTAAATTAAATGAACCATGAGTGACACCAGACTCATCCAAGGATCACCTGAAAGCTAAAAGTCCAGTGATTTCTTCTGTTTTTACAGCTTCTTGCTCTGATAAACAGTGTAATTTTAGCTTTTTTTTTTTTTTTAAAGAGATGCTGGCAGGTTTTAGATTCCTGAGGGTTAAAGACAAAAATGTCAACCATGTGTTCCTCTGAAGGCAAACAGGGAAGTTTAGCCTGAAATTAGTTTACGACAAAACACACACAAACAGACACACAACACGGCAAAGATTACAGACCGACACACCGCTCTTATGCAATGCTGCAGCTGAAATAATGCATCAGAAGTCAGAGAGGAATGTGGAAGAGTTTGAACTGACAGACACACAAACACACACAGAAACACACAAACAGACACACAACAGACACAAACAGACACACAACCCTCTGGCTGTCATCCGTGTGCAGCTCATCGTGTTTGTTTGCTCACCTTGGTTCTGACTTTGTCTCGGTTTGCTTGGAGATCCGCTCCCAGCGCTCTGCCCACCTTCCCCCGCTGAGGAGCCTCTGTTCTGGGCTGCCCTGGGCCCGGGGCTCCCCTGTCCTGGAGGTCCTGGAGGAGGAGGCTGCTGCTGTCTGGGTCCGGGTCCCGGCTTGGAGGAGACTTTCTGCAGGAAGAGCTGATGTTTAGTGACGGCGTCCCAGCCCAGCGGCACCGACACCACAGCGTTGGCCATTCCAGAGAAATGTGGAGGAGGAGGAAGAGGAGGAAGGAGGGCTGAGGGGAGGAGGAAGCCGAGGAGGAGGAGGAGGGAAAACTGGGAGAGGAGGAGTGGAAAAAGAGAACATTCCCCACAGCAGCACACATGGACGGAAACAGGAAGAAAGCTGGTCTGAAACTGTTAAAAACCAGGAGGACTCTGGAAAAACAGTAATGAATGGATGGAAATTTTAAAAATCAATCAGTGTTTCTGATGAATCGATTGTTGGATTCAATTGTTTTTCTTTTTGATTTCTGACTGAATGTTCTGAGTGGAAAACATGGAAACGCTGAGTACAGATGTTTAACTATTTATTGTTTTACAGCTGCTAAAAACTTCATCAGACACTTTGTTTTGTTGTTTAGCGTCTCATTTTTCCTTATTTCGCATCTCTTTTTATTTGTTTTGCATCTCGCTTTTCTCCTTTTGCATCTCTATCTAATTTTGTATCTTGTTTGTCTCATTTTACATCTAGTTTTTCTAGTTTTAGATCTAATTTTTCTCTGTTTGTCTCATTTTTCTCATTTTGCATCTCTTTTTTCTCATTTTACATCTTGTTTTTTTCCAACTTTTGCATCGTTTTTCTACTTTTGCATCTTGTTTTTCTAGTTTTGTGTTTCATTTTTCTCCGTTTGTCTCCATTTTCTCATTTTGCATCTAATTTTTCTCATTATGTGTCTTGTTTTTCTGATTTTACATGTCGTTTGTCTTGTTTTGCATCCTGTTTTTCTCATTTTGTAGCTTGCTTTTCTAGTTTTACATCTCATTTTTGTCCGTGTGTCTCAGTTTTCTTATTTTACATTTTTTTCTTGTTGTGGATCTCGCTTTTCTCATTTTGCATCTTGTTTTTCTAATTTGGTATCTTGTTTGTCTCATTTTGCATCTTGTTTTTCTAGCTTTGCATCTCATTTTTCTCCGTTTGTCTCCATTTTCTCATTTTGCATCTAATTTTTCTCATTATGTGTCTTGTTTTTCTGATTTTACATGTCGTTTGTCTTGTTTTGCATCCTGTTTTTCTCATTTTGTAGCTTGCTTTTCTAGTTTTACATCTCATTTTTGTCCGTGTGTCTCAGTTTTCTTATTTTACATTTTTTTCTTGTTGTGGATCTCGCTTTTCTCATTTTGCATCTTGTTTTTCTAATTTGGTATCTTGTTTGTCTCATTTTGCATCTTGTTTTTCTAGCTTTGCATCTCATTTTTCTCCGTTTGTCTCCATTTTCTCATTTTGCATCTAGTTTTTCTCATTTCGTGTCTTGTTTTTATGATTTTGCATCTTGTTTTTCTCATTTTTCATCTCTTTTGTGAGAACAAGGCAGCAAAATCAAGTTTTTCTTAAGATGTTCCTTCGTCTCAGCAGACAAATAGTAGTTTTCAGTAGTTTTGGCCAGAAATGAATCACTGTATGAAGTAAAACTGTAAACAGACGGAGGTTCTTCATGATAAAAGCGAACAAACACACTGAAAGAACAGGAGGATTCTAGAAAAGCAAAACTATACAAAACAATAAGCTGTTTTTTTGTTCTGATGGGTGATAGATTGATCTACTTGTTTTATATACATTCTTTCTTTCTTTTTGTGTTGTTATTTTTGCACTTTAAATGTTGGTTTAGCTGCTTTTGTTTAATTTTGTTCTGTATTTTGTGTGTTTTTTGTTTTGTCTAATGTTTTTTACTGTAGTCACCTCGTACAGTTTATTTTTTTTCGTTTTTGTGCTGTGTGCAGCTGTTTTTGAATCTGAAACGTGCTGAGCCTCAGATTACTGCAGATCAAGTCGAAATCGTGTTTTAACACGAGAGCTGGCAGATTCACAGTCTGATGAATTACACAAAGATGAACAGGAAAAATGGGTCAGTGTCACGTTTTAACCTTAAAAATCTGACTTATCCAGATGTTTTCTCATTAATACGACCTAAAAACCTATGAAGTTACCACCAGAAACGTTTCTTCTTCTAATAAAACTCTATTTATTCATCAGCCTCAGATAATAACAAGAGAACCTGATGAGAAACTCAGGTTTTAATAAGGAAATAAACAGATGAGTTGAGAAAAGTTAAATTCTGCTTCTTCTGATGGCAGTGGAGGATAACATGAGAAACATCAGGACTTTAACACATCTGAGTGTTTGGTTTTAGCTGCATTTATTTCTCTTTTGTCATTTTATCATCAGCTTTGATCTGCAGAACTGAATCTAATCTGTCATTTTCTTCTTCTTATCTCTTCAATCAAACACAAGTTTTGAGTTAAAATGAGGAAAGTTTGTGTCATAAAGTGAAACGTTTCAATATCTGAGGCTACAGATTTTCACATTATGACCTGAAACTGATCTGGTTTTATCTTCCTGAAGTGAAAAACTATTTCCTTTAAAATTAACTATGAACAGATTCTCAAGCTGATCTGATTTTACAGTGATATCAGCAGATTTAATATGTTTTTATGTTGACATTCTGAGCCACAAGCAGTTTCTACACATTTTTATTTCTTTCTGATTCATTTCCTCAGTTAATATGTTTCTCGTTTTTAACAATTGCATTTCTAGTTTTGTGCCTTATTTATTCCTCATTTTGTTTCTCGTTTTTCTCATTTTGTGCCTCATTTTCTCTCATTTTGCATTTTGTTTTTCTGATTTTGCATCTTATTTTTCTTCATTTTTATCTCTTTTTTTCTCATTTTACATTTTATTTTTTATCATTTTTGATCTTGTTTTTCTTATTTTGCATCTGGTCTTTCAAATTTTTCACCTCGTTCTTCTAGTGTTGCATTATTTTCCTCATTTTCATACTATTTTTCTGATTTGGTACCTTGTTTTTCTCATTTTGCATCTCATTCTTCTCCTTTTTCATCTTATTTTTCCCATTTTGTATCCTATTTTCCTCATTTTGCATCTCATTTATCTCATTTTGTATTTTGTTTTTCTCATTTCGCATCTTATTTTTCTCATTGTGCATCTCATTTTTCAAAATTTCCATCTCGTTCTTCGAATGTTGCATCTTATTTTCCTAATTTTTCATACCATTTTTCTGATTTTGCACGTTGTTTTTCTCATTTTGCATCTTATTTTTTTCAATTTTTATCTCATTCTTCTCATTTTTCATCTTGTTTTTCTCATTTCGTTTCTCATTTTGCTTCTTTTTTCTTATTTTGTATCCTGTTTTTCTCATTTTGCATCTTGTTTTTCTAATTTTTCATCTCATTCTTCTTGTGTTGCATCTTATTTTTCTCATGCTTCATACCATTTTTCTGATTTTCTATCTTGCTTTCCTCATTTTGCATGCTATTTTTCTTATTTTTCATGTCATTCTTCTCATTTTTCATCTTGTTTTTCTCATTTTATATCCTGTTTTCCTTATTTTGCATCTCGTTTTTCTCATTTTGTTTTGTTTTTCTCATTTTGCATCTCGTTTTTCTCATTTTTGATCTTGTTTTTCTCATTTTGCCTCTTGTTTTTCTAATTTTATATTTATTTTTTCTCGTTTTGCATCTTAGTTTTCTCATTTTGCATCTCGTTTTTCTAATTTTTCATTTCATTCTTCTCATGTTGTATCTTATTTTTCTCATTTTTCAGAACATTTTTCTGATTTTGTACCTTGTTTTTCTCATTTTTCATCTCATTTTTCTATTTTTCCATTTTTTTCTCATTTTTGATACTTGTTTTTCTCATTTTGCATGTGGTTTTTCTAATTTTATGTTTTGTTTTTCTCATTTTGCATCCTGTTTTTGTCATTTTGCATCTCATTCTTCTCATTTTTGCATCTTATTTTTCTTCGTTTTCATCTAGTTTTTCAGATTTTTCTTCTCTTTTTTCTCATTTTGTGTCTCCTTTTTCTCAGAATGATGGAAATCAGAGAAAAAGTTGAATTTCTTTGATTATTTAATTGAGAAAAATCTCTCCGCTCTGTGGAAACGCTGCCTGCAGTTCAGTAGAAAAGACTCTGATTTTGTTGTCATGTGATCCTTGGTCACAGCAGAGTCACAAATAGGAGGTTTGGTTGAAGAGCTTAGAATTATTCAGTTTTTAAAGAATGTGCTTTGTGTAAACTGTTTACTTTTTAGTGAATTTTTAAATCAGTCGTGTCGACGAAAGTGATTTTAAAGAAAAAGCACAACTATGACTAGAAGAATATTTTTCTTAGGTGGAATTATTAGATGTTGAGATATTTTTTTGTATCTTACAGAAACTGAAAGAAAAACTGGAATAAGCTTCTTTTTTTTCAGATGTCCACATGACACCAACACTGGTTAAAAAAATATGGATTTACATGTTATAGATATTTTATCACATATAAAATACAGTAAATTATGATGAAATGTCGTGACTTTAGGCTGAGATTTGGCTAATTTTTTAAATGGAACTAGAAGTCACAGATGAGTAGTTCAAGGACTATTGGGAAAATAGAAAGTTTGAAGATTTTTTCTGTTTTTGCACTTTCCAGTTCTGATAAACGATTTATTTTTGCAGATTTTTAATTAAAATGAGACAGATATACTACAGACATTTGATCAAATATCACAACTTTAGTCTAGATTTGGTTCATTTGGTTTGGAGTAGCTCAAAGAAAATTAAAAATCTGAGAAATCTTCCTGTTTTTAAAGTTTCTAGTTTTGATAAACAATTTATTTTTGGTAATTTATTTTTAAATGAGACGTATAAAATACAGAAATTTTAGTCTTCGATTTGATAAATTTTTTAAATGGAACTGGAAGTCATAGATGAGTAGTTTGAGGACTGTTAGAAAACTAAAAATTTGAGGACGTTTTCAGTTAATACAGTTTCCAGTTCTGATAAATTGTGTATTTTTACAGATTTTTTAAAGATACCCTGTTCTGGGGTTGTGAGGGTTAAACCAGGTGATGCTGCTGTTTTATCGACGACCTTTCAGAGTAAAAGCTTTCCGTCTCTAATGCGTCTGATAAAAGCCTGGAGGCGGCGGCTGAGAATCCGTTGAGGCAGGTAGGAAACCTTTAAAACACATTCCAGAGTCAGAAACACTCCCAGCTCCAGAAACGCCGCTGCTGATTTTGCAGACTCAATAAATTCATATATGTTATATTATTATTATATTTTAATATTTTACAGAATCAATAAACTGTTTTAAACATTAAATGACATTTTAATGTGAGCAGAAGAACTGAAAAAGCCTGACGTGACTCTAAACCAGCAAAAACTAGGATTATTTTACAGATATCTGCAGTAAAATGAAGGAAAGTTTAAGGATATTATAGATTATTATGAAGGAAAATAAAGAAAAAAATTCTGTCAGTTGGTATTTTATGTATTTTCCCAGTTTTGTTGAATTACAGATTTAAAAAATGTAATTACTTTACATGATAACTGCATGTAAATACATTTTAAAACTTATTTTTTAGATTTTCCTTGTTTAATTAAATTACACTTTTTTAAAATAGAAAAAATCTGTGAAAAAATAGAAATTTAATCACTGGAAAAAAATAAATGTACTTGTTGACTCTAAAATAAAATAAAATAAAATAAAATAAAATAAAATAAAATAAAATAAAATAAAATAAAATAAAATAAAATAAAATAAAATAAAATAAAATAAAATAAAATAAAATAAAATAAAATAAAATAAAATAAAAATCAGGTCACAATCAGTAATTAATTCTTTTATAACATTTGATTGCATTTTTTTTACTACATTTAAATCAGCAAAAAATATAATTATTTTCCAAATATTTGCAGTCACTGAATGAAAAAAATATGTATATTACGAATGTAAAAAAATGGTTAATAATATTTTCTAGATTTTTTCTGTTTTACTAAATAACAGATAATATCTATTAAAATCACAGAAAAAATACATAAATTTCGCTGGATTTTGGTTGGGGTTTTTGTTGGTGCATTTTTATGTGAATGTTCTTCCATCCATCCATCCATCCATTATCTATACACCGCTTAATCCTCACTAGGGTCGTGGGGGGGTGGAGCCTATCCCAGCTGACTCGGGTGAAGGCAGGGGACACCCTAGACAGGTCGCCAGTCTGTCGCAGGGCTACATATACAGACACACAATCACTCTCACATTCACACCTACGGGCAATTTAGAATAATCAATTAACCTCAACATGTTTTTGGACTGTGGGAGGAAGCCGGAGTACCCGGAGAAAACCCACGCATGCACAGGGAGAACATGCAAACTCCATGCAGAAAGATCCCAGGTCCGAGCTGGGACGCGAACCAGGGATCTTCTCACTGCAAGGCGAAAGCGCTAACCACTACGCCACTGTGCAGCCCCGTGAATGTTCTTAAAGAAAATATTGGAAGTTTTACTGATACTTTACTAGATATTTTTAGGATTTTTTTGGAAGATTTTTACAATTTTCTTGCCAAATTTGTTTTTTTTTTCAAAATAAAACTTTTAAGGGTAACTTTTAAGGACTTATTAGAATTTTCTTCCTGAAGGTTTTGCAAATTTTCAGAAATTTGGGGAATTTTTTTGCTGAATTTTTGGATTTTTTTCAGACAAGTAAACAATATTTTTTGGTGCCCGTAAATGAGGACAACAGGAGGGTTAAATATGAGCAGAAGAACATAAACTCACCCTGATGTGACTCCTCCGCTTCTCCATCATAGCTTCAGTTAGCGGAGCTTCATCTCCAGCCTCCAGAGAACCTCCAGAACCTCCAGAACCTCCAGCATCTAAAGCCCCTCCAGCTCCTCCAGCCTCCTGGTTCTGCCGGACCGACCGGCTGGGCGAATCCTCCAGAGAGCTGCCGGACGCTGCAGCTCTGCGGTCGGTTCTGTAGCCGCTGCTCTTCTCTCTGACGGGTCTAAGCACCACGGAGACTTGGACTGGGCCGGCTGTCGGCCTTTTAGCTCCATCAGCTGCTTCCTGCTTCCTGGAAACCACTCGCCTCGTATCGACTGGAGCCACTCTGGTCTGCTGAGGAGGAGATGGAGAACAGGAAGTAAAACCAGCTTCTAGGAAGAAAATAAAGCTTTGACCCAAATTAATGTTCTGGAATTGAACATATCTAGAAGCATGAGGACCTGAATGTTTAAAATGAAACAACAAACCAGCAACATGCTTCAAGATAACACATCGGTTCTCTCAAATTACTCAAAATGTGTTCAAAATGGCACAAAATCACATAAAAAATTATTCAAAATTACTCAATAATTGTTCAGATTTCCACAGAAATCGTCAAAAAAGCTTCTGAAATGGAACAAAAGCTGTCAGAAATCATACAAATCTGTCCAAAATGTGTCCCTAATGACAAGAAGAACTTTTAAAATTACTCAAAGATTGTCTAAAATGACTTGAATATCGTCCTAAAAGGTGGTAATGTTTCCCAGAACTCAGATGTGTTTCTCCTCCTCAATGTCATTGTTCTATCTGCTGGACTGATGACGTTCTGAGGCTCAGAAATGATGGAAAAAGTCCATTAAAAAGTGATAAATCTGGGCGCACTTCTATGGACTTCAAGGACCGGGAATGTTCTAAGTGAGACTAAACTTAAAGACTGGAAGCAGGAAAGGAGAAAGTCCCCTGGAGAAAATTCTAGAATAGACCTACCCACAACTGGAGAAAGTTCTAGAGTAGACCTACCGACAACTGGAGAAAGTTCTAGAGTAGACCTACCGACAACTGGACAGTTGTCGGTAGGTCTACTCTAGAACTTTCTCCAGGAGATGTTCTCCTCTATGGACTTCAAGGACCTGGAACTCTGGAAATATTCCCAGTATGAAGGTAGAACTCTGATCATTGATAAAGTTACTGGAGATGAAGAACCAGAAGGTTCTGAGGAGGTTCTGCTGGTTTTAGTATTTCAGGTTCTCGGTACCTGACTCAGTGGTTTCGGTGGCGACTGGTTGGATCGTGAGCCAACTCTGGTTCTGACCGTCTTCAGGTCCAGTTTGGAGACTCTCTGACTGAAGGCCGGATTAGCACCGGTGGTTTTGATTTTAGCTGCTAGTTTGGTCGACGCTGCAGGAAGTGTAATCTGAGTGCTTTCAATCAGGTCCTCAGATGGGGGACTCTGGGTCTCCTCGGGTGGAACTGGGTTCTGCTCGCTGACAGAGCTGCAGACGGACAGAAACGGCGCCTCTTCGTCATCGTCGTCGTCGTCGTCATCATCAGCAGGGACCTCGGTGGCGTCCGAGTCTGGAGTCGAGGAGTCGTCGTTGCCGTGGCTACCGGCCCTGGTCGTCAGGGACAGCGTCAGGTTGTCATTCCAGGCGTCTCTCTGGAATTCTTCGGCGTCCAGGTAGACCGACACTGAGTTGTCGTTGGACTCAGTTTTTCCCGCCGAAACGTCGTCCTCCGGGTCGTTGTCCTGCGGCAGCCATCTTGAAATGACAACGGCGTCGGCGTCAGTCACCACGGTCCTCAGGGTAACCTCCAGCAGGTCGTAGTCCGGCGGGCCGTCGGCACCGCTCAGGCCGCGGATCGACTCCGGCGAGGACGAGGACGAGGACGAGGATGAGGAGGAGGAGGAGGAGACGGGGAAGGCGTTCCCGTTGAGGTCGGAGCGAAGAGGAAGCTTCATGTTGAAACTGCCAGAAACACTCATCGCTCAGCGCTGGAAGGAGAACCGACCCAGAAACGCTGCAGAGCTCCTAAAAACAATCATCCTGTCCACGGCAGAACCTCGGTTCTCCATCAACGTCCACATTTACAGAACTCTGCAAGAAGAAACGGACATTTAAAGGGTTTTAGTCACAAAAACTCCAAAGAAAACGAAGAAACGCTAAAAAAAAAAGTTTGAACTATTTACTGATATTTTACAGACATTTCTGAAATTAAAGATAATATCTGGAAAAACTACAACAAGAGACAAACAAGCAGCGACGCAGAACATCAAAATAAACACACTGAAAAAATGCCCCTCTCAAAACAAGAAAGAAAAAATATTTCAAAGAACTTTTACCTTGAAATAAGTGAAAAAATCTGCCAATAGAACAAGTGAAAAATGGTTTGGTAAGATTTCTTGAAATAGATATGATATTTAGAATATTGAGATCTTAAAATTAGCTGGGAAAACCTATTTTAAACTACCAGGATTGTCAAGCTTAGGTGTCTTAAAATAAGCCAGAAATGCTATAAAAAAAAAAAGCAGTTTTTTACTCAAAAATAGATTTTTGCTTTCATGTAACCTCCTAATTTGAGATGTATTAACCTTCCTGCTGTCTTCATTTAGGGGCACCAAAAAATATTTTTTCCATGTCTGAAAAAAAATCCCCAAATTTCTGAAAATTTGCAAAACCTTCTGGAAGAAAATTCCAATAATTCCTTAAAAGTTTCCCTTAAAAGTTTTTTTTTTTAAATGCCCCAAATTTGGCGAGAAAATTCTTTTAAAGATTTAAAAAAAATGAGTAAAAATTTTCCCCCAAAAAATCCTAAAAATATCTAAAGTGATTACTTATATATCAGTAAAACTTCTAATATTTTCCAGCGAAATTTGCTGTATTTTGGTTGATTTTTTTGTGAATGTTCTCAAGAAACATTTTTAACATTTCTTTTATTCCACCAAAAATGTTGAAAATGTGGACATCAGAAGTTTCACTGTGAAAATATATTTTTTTCCACATTTTCAAACTTTAAAACGGGTCAATTTTGACCCGCAGGACGATACGAGGGTCAAACATGGCTTAGAAGGGTTCCCAAAATGACTAAAAACAATAAAAACACGTCCAAAATGAATCAAATATGGCCTCATAAAATAATTATGTTCTCTAAATGTGACCCGAAATATGTGCAAAATGACTAGAAATTACTCAGATTATTTCACAACTTGGGGCTGCACAGTGCCATAGTGGTTAGCGCTTTCGCCTTGCAGCGAGAAGATCCCTGGTTCGCGTCCCGGCTTTCCCGGGATCTTTCTGCATGGAGTTTGCATGTTCTCCCTGTGCATGCGTGGGTTTTCTCCGGGTACTCCGGCTTCCTCCCACAGTCCAAAAATATGCTGAGGTTAATTGATTATTCTAAATTGCCCGTAGGTGTGAATGTGAGAGTGATTGTTTGTCTCTATATGTAGCCCTGCGACAGACTGGCGACCTGTCTAGGGTGTCCCCTGCCTTCGCCCGAGTCAGCTGGGATAGGCTCCACCCCCCCGCGACCCTAGTGAGGATTAAGCGGTGTATAGATGATGGATGGATGATGGATAGATTTATATAGCGCTTTTCAAGGCACTCAAAGCGCACAGTTGCAGTTTTATGAACATTCGTGGTCCTCAGCAGTGGATTTATAGTAGGATGACAATCATGTGATCACATATCGTTCACTTGTTGTCATGGTTACAGTGACACCATGCCACTCTCTCACAATGATACAGAAATTTTTAACAAATCTGTGGATCCAGACTATAAGCCGCATCACTGCCAAAATCTAATCACTTAGTCCTTGTGTCATTTCTGACCTTCCCTGAAAATTTCATCCAAATCCTTTGGTCCAGTTTTTGAGTAATGTTGCTGACAGACGGACAGACAGACAGACAGACAGACATACCAACGCTGATCATCACTGTTTATTACAAACAGAACAAACAGGTGGAACCAGGTGTGATCTGGTGATTCCAGCTCTGCAGCAGCAAACAGAAAAAAAACAGTTTTTAATTATTATAATAAAATAAATGAAGCTTCAAAAGGAAACAAGTTTGTTCAGTAAAAATAAAACTGGAGCTGAAGTTCTACAAACTGGAAGATCAGCGGATATCTTCAATCAAATTAGTTACTAAATTCCTTTTATAAGATTCTGTCCTGTCTTCTGTTTTTTAGATGTTTTTTGAGTTTCATAAACTAACTGAAAAAGATTTTATCTTGTTTCTGTCGTAAATTTATTTGAGATTTTTTTAAAGTTTCATAAATTTATTTTAGAACACATTTCTGACTTATTTTTTAAAATATTTTTTTAAATTTCAGAAGTTGATTTTAGAACATTTTGTCCTGTTCGTGTTTATTCTTGATTTTTTAAAATTTCATATGTATATATATATTGTAACGACGGACTGCCATTACCTGAGGCATGTTAATTAGTACAGGGAATAAATACCAACAGACTCTTTTATTTGTGGAATGATTTATTTAGGTATAGGAAGTGATTTGTTTGTTTCTTTGTTTGAGTGGAGCACATGGTTTGCAGCTGTGATGCCACACAGTTCCATCAGGGCCTTCACCTGTGAACAAAGAGAGCAGGTGATTCATGGCAGGAGATTGTGTAGTGGAAAGTAGCAGGGTGAACAAGTTAAGCAAACTGTGCAAATGTAATGTGAGTTTATTGGTCTACGGGTAGCAAAACTTACCTCTGCTTGTCCTCTTCCTCCTAGGGTGTCCGGGCAAAAGCATTCCCCTGGGGTTCGGATGCCTTTTATTGGTTCCGGGAGGGAGGTGCCATGTGGGAAGTAGGTAGAGGGGAGTTTGTGTTTTTCAGTTGTGTAGTAATTGTTTAAAGTATTTAGGGAGGGTATTTGTTAAAGGAGAGTTGAGTTGGTTATCCTTATTGAGTGCATTTTTATAGTTTGTAATGGGTTTTTATGTAAATATGGGATATCTATTTATGTGGGTGTGTTTGGGGGTTTCCCTCTGAGGTGGTATGTGCCTGATAGGCACATGGTATATAAGCCAGGGGGGGAGAAATGCCAGGGCTTTTGTCCTTTGTTTTAATGGTGGGCCGACCATGCTAGCAGATTGGCTGGAATTATAGTGTACAAACGACAATAAAAGGAAATACGAATTCTCCGCCGCTCTGCTTATCCGACACACGGTGTATATATATATATATATATATATATATATATATATATATATATATATATATATATATATATATATATATATATATATATATATATATATATATATATATATATATATATATATATATATGTATGTTTCCCTGAAAATTTCACCCAAATCCGTTGGTCTGTTTTGAGTAATGTTGCACAGGACAGACAGATTCACAGAGAAACTACTGATTTTCACATAACTCCGCCGTGTTCCTTGGCGGAGTTATAATAAAGTAAATATTCTAGTATCGGATTTCTGTATGATTGTGTTCATTTGCATTTACTTTATTTTTTAAAATGATTTTTGTGTTTATTTATCTTGTGCCGGTAAGAGCGGTGCTGAGTGGTGAATAAAACCTGCAGAAAACTGTCCTGTCCTGCTGGGGATGTTTAGCATGGAAGACAGCAAAAGAAATGAGCATAAAAATGCAAAATAATTGTAACCAGCCTGACCTACAGCCCTGGAGACGGGTGAGTCGAACCATATTTAAGGGTTACAATATGGTCCCTATATCGTGGATTTTCATCTATGGCGGGAGGGTCTGGAACGTAACCCCCGCCATATATGAGGGACCACTTTATTTTTTAATATATATATGTATATATTCTGTTTGATTAATTAATTAAAAAAAGGTTTGAACCTATTTCTGTCTTGATTTTTGGATATTTAATATTTCTTGAGTTTCATAAATTGATTTCAGAAGATTTTACCCTGGGTTTTTTTCTTGATTTTTTTTGATATTTTATATTTACTTAACTTCACAAATTTCTTCCACAAGATTCAATCCTGTTTTCTGTGTTGATTATTTTATATTTAATATTTATTTAGTTTTATAGATTGCTTTTTAGAAGAGTTTCTCCTGTTTTCTCTTGTTTTTTTAAATTTTATATTTAATACTTATTTAGTTTTGTGGATTGATTGTAGACGACTTTCTCCTGTCTCTGTCTTGATTTTTTAAAAATTTAGATTTAATATTTATTTAGTTTTCTACTTTTTTCAGAGGAATGCTGCCCCCTGCTGGATATTTGACTGCAGCTACAGGAGACTCCTTTAAACCTTTTAAACCGTTAATCTACCATAAACTACCCAGTGGTGGTTTTAATATCTGAGAACATGATCAGAGCTGACAGCTGTCGGTTAATAAAAGAATAAAAGTGGAACGAGGATGAGGAGGAGCAGCTAAATAAAGAATAACCAGGACGACTGCGGTCCACTGATGAGTCTCTGATGATCAGCTGGAGGCTTCATCTGCTCACAAAACTCAGTGAAAAGGAAACCTGCAGCTTTCTGTTCTTCAGAGAATCTAGAAATCCACATTTTTAACTCCATGTGTGACATTTC
Source organism: Amphiprion clarkii (assembly GCA_027123335.1). Classification (NCBI taxonomy): domain Eukaryota; kingdom Metazoa; phylum Chordata; class Actinopteri; family Pomacentridae; genus Amphiprion; species Amphiprion clarkii. The sequence goes on from CM049568.1 coordinate 41,755,873, forward strand.
ACCCAGAAATAAAGAAACGAACAGAAGAAAGAAAATAAAGTTCCTCCAGTATTCTACAGAAATTCTAATAAACCAACAACATTCAACATGTTTCTTCAGCTGTTATCGACACTGGAAGAATAAAAAGACAACGCTACAACCTGCAGATATGTATTCACTATTATAAACACTGCCTGCAGTTCAGCTGAAAACTCTGAGTTTTAATCACACGTCTGTTGGTCAAAGCTGAGTCTTTAACGGCTTCCTGGTCGAGGAGGTCAGAATTTTTGAGTTTTTTACAGAATCTAGTTGAACACAACACATATTTTAGGAGGAATTTTTACATTCTGAAGCATTTGTTTTTTTTGTTTTTTTTAAAAAAATGCAGACAAATTTATGCAATTTTAGACAATTTTGAGTCATTTTATATGAATTTGTGTAATTTCAGGCAGTTTTTAAGTCATTTTTGACCATTTTTACACTCATTTTGCACAAGTTTATTTTGAAGCATTTTACATATTTTTAAAACAATTGCACACGGATTTATTTATTTTTTCGACAATTTTTAAGTAACTTTATGTGAATTCATCCAACTCCAGACAGTTTGAGCCATTTTGACCATTTTTATACTGATTTTGAACAAGTTTACGTTATTTGAGGCAAATTTTGAGCCATTTTGAATGTGAATAATCACAGCTGGCACCGGTCATACAGGGAACGGACAGCCTGTATTAGGTGGTCCGTTACCCCGTACTCCCGGAGCACTCCCCAGAGGATTCCCCGAGGGACACGGTCGAAAGCCTTCTCCAGATCCACAAAACACATGTGGACTGGTTGGGCAAACTCCCATGCACCCTCGAGGATCCTGCTGAGGGTGTAGAGCTGGTCCGCAGTTCCACGGCCGGGACGAAAACCACATTGCTCCTCCTGAATCCGAGGTTCGACTATCCGGCGGACCCTCCTCTCCAGTACCCCTGAATGGACCTTCCCGGGGAGGCTGAGGAGTGTGATCCCCCTATAGTTGGAACACACCCTCCGGTCCCCCTTTTTGAAAAGAGGGACCACCACCCCGGTCTGCCAATCCAGAGGCACTGCCCCCAATGTCCATGCGATGTTGCAGAGACGTGTCAACCAGGACAGCCCCACAACATCCAGGGCCTTGAGGAACTCTGGGCGGATCTCATCCACCCCCGGGGCTTTGCCACCGAGGAGCTTTTTAACTACCTCGGCGACTTCGACCCCAGAGATGGGAGAATCTACGCCCGAGACCCCAGGCCCCGCTTCTGAATCAGAAGACGTGTTGGTGGGATTGAGGAGGTCTTCGAAGTATTCCTTCCACCGATTCACAACGTCCCGAGTTGAGGTCAGCAGTGCACCATCCCCACTACACAGTGTTGACAGTGCACCGGTGCCAGAGCTTGGTCCGCATCTCCGGCAATAAGTCGAACTCGTTTCCAGTGAGAGTTGGACTCCGCCAGGGCTGCCCTTTGTCACCGATTCTGTTCATAATTTTTATGGACAGAATATCTAGGCGCAGCCAGGGTGTTGAGGGAGTCCGGTTTGGTGACCTCAGGATTCCGTCACTGCTTTTCGCAGATGATGTGGTCCTGTTGGCTTCATCATGCCAGGACCTCCGACTCTCACTGGATCGGTTCGCAGCCGAGTGTGAAGCGGTTGGGATGAGGATCAGCACCTCCAAATCCGAGTCCATGGTCCTCAGCCGGAAAAGGGTGGAGTGCACTCTCCGGGGCAGGGATGAGGTCCTGCCCCAAGTGGAGGAGTTTAAGTACCTCGGGGTCTTGTTCACGAGTGAGGGAAGGATGGAGCGAGAGATCGACCGACGGATTGCTGCAGCGTCCGCAGTAATGTGGACGCTGTACATTTACCAGTCGATCTACGTTCCTACCCTCACCTATGGTCACGAGCTTTGGGTAGTGACCGAAAGAACAAGATCGCGGGTACAAGCGGCTGAAATGAGTTTCCTCCGCAGGGTGGCTGGGCTCTCCCTTAGAGATAGGGTGAGAAGCTCGGCCATCCGGGAGGATCTCAGAGTAGAGCCGCTGCTCCTCCGCGTAGAGAGGAGCCAGATGAGGTGGCTCGGGCATCTAATTAGGATGCCCCCCGGACGCCTCCCCGGTGAGGTGTTTAGGGCACGTCCCACCGGGAGGAGACCCCGGGGAAGACCCAGGACACGCTCGAGAGACTATGTCTCTCAGCTGGCCTGGGAACGCCTTGGGGTCCCCCGGGAGGAGCTGGATGATGTGGCCGGGGAGAGTGAGGTCTGGGCTTCCCTCCTAAAGCTGCTGCCCCCGCGACCCGACCCGGATCAGCGGTAGAAGATGGATGGATGGATGGATAATCACAGCTGTATACAGATGTTTCACAATGCTGAATGAATCTCCAACAACCTGCTCCTCTGTTCACTGTTTTTTAGACATTATAGACAGTTTTTTAGTCATTTTTGCACAAGTTTATGTGATTTTGAACAAATTTTGAAGTATTTTGAATATTTTTTTTCAACAATTGTGGACAGGTTTATGCCGTTTTAGACAATTTTGAGTCATTTTAAGTGATTCCTTGTAATTTCAGACAGTTTTTGAGTCATTTTTATACTGATTTTCCACAAGTTTATGTCATATTGGACACATTTTGAGCCATTTTGAATGTGAATAATCACAGCTGGAGAAAGAGTCGGTCCAGGAGGGAAGAAGCTTCTTTTTTTTTCTAGAAAGCGTAAATTTTTGAATTCGACATAAGAACAAAAGCTAAAAGGTTGATGATTTTTTTCTGTTTTGACCATTTCTTGTTCTGATAAATGGTGTCATTTTGGTGACTTTTTAAAATAAAGCATGTTCATTCTGAACAAACAGACCAGTGGTTGGACTAAAAGATAAAATAAAACCCAGACGGTCGTCAATAAACAGCTACCTGATCCCCTCAGTCCACCTGAATATTGGATGAGTTCAGGTCAGTCAGAGGTTTTATTACCAGAGGTTCTGTTTAACAAGGAGAAACTCAACACGACTTTTATCCTCTTCACCTGGACCAGATTCCATAAACCTGCCTGAAAATAAGAGAATAAATCAGCTGCAGAAGCCACACATTAACCAGAGACTGAAGGTTCAGTTTAACTCGTTAAATATTCATCAGAAGAAACACAAAGAGAGAGTCACAGTCAGAAACTAAACAAAGAAAAAAACACAACCAGATCACAGACATTTCTGCACATTTTTAAAATTCTATTAGCAATGAAACACACACAGAACATCAATAAGGAAACACTAAATGACCTCAAAGAGACACAAAACAACTACAAAGAGACAAAACAACCACAAAGACACACAAAAGAACCACAAAGAAACACAAAAAAACCACAAAGACACCCAAAACAACCACAAAGAGACACAACACGACCATAAACAGACACAAAACAACCACAAAGAGACACAACACGACCACAAAGACACACAAAACAACCACAAAGAGACACAAAACAACCACAAAGAGACACAAAACGACCACAGAGGCACAAAAAGACTACAGAGACATAACACGACCACAAAGAGACACAAAACGACCACAAAGAGACACAAAACGACCACAGAGGCACAAAAAGACTACAGAGACACAAAACAACCACAAACACACACAAAACAACCACAAAGAGACACAAAACAACTACAAAGAGACACAAAACAACCACAAAGAGACAAAACAACCACAAAGACACACAAAAGAACCACAAAGAAACACAAAAAAAACCACAGACACCCAAAACAACCACAAAGAGACACAACACGACCACAAAGAGACACAAAACAACCACAAAGAGACACAACACGACCACAAAGAGACACAAAACAACCACAAAGAGACACAACACGACCACAAAGAGACACAAAACAATCGCAAAGAGACCACAAACGACCACAAAGAGACACAAAACAATCACAAAGAGACACAAAATGACCACAGAGGCACAAAAAGACTACAGAGACACAAAACAACCACAAACACACACAAAACAACGACAAAGAGACACAAAACAACCACAAAGAGACACGTCAGTGTTTTTTGGACTTATGTAACTCATGCGCCGATACCCAAAACCCAACAGGAAGACGGCCATTTTGAATTAAGATTCATATTTCCGACAATTGTTTGTCATTTTTGGATATTTTTTAAAAGCTATAAACTCGAACAGGGTAACCACGATAGAACTCAAATTTGTCCAGGATGTACTCCAGTCATGGGTGATCAAAAGTTATCAAGAGGGCGTGGCCATGGCGACCAGCAGAATGCGACCATTTTGGATGTCTTGCCATCAAACAGGAAGTGATGTATAACTAGCCTCTACATGCTCCAATCTGCCTCAAACTTTACATGTATGATCACAGTCCTGCCTTCATCCCATCCATAGGCTGATATTCACTCTCAGTTGCAGCGCCACCTGGTGGACATGCTTGGGATAGCTGAGATGCTTGCAGCTTTAATTAGGCTCCGAACACCAACCCTCTATTGGTAGGACCCTACTGGAATGCAAGGAATTATTTTCACTTGTAAGGAAGGAAGGAAGGATAGAAGGAAGGAAGGATAGAAGGTAGGAAGGAAGAAAGGATGCAAGGAAGGAAGGAAGGATAGAAGGAAGGAAGGAAGGAAGGATAGAAGGAAAGAAGGAAGGAAGGAAGGAAGGAAGTATAGAAGGAAGGAAGGAAGGAAATAAGGAAAGATAAAAGGAAGGAAAGAAGGATAGAAGGTTACAAGGAAGGAAGGAAAGAAGGAAGGAAGAAAAGAAGAAAGGAAGGAAGGAAAGAAGGTAGGAAAGAAGAAAGAACAGAAGGAAGGAAGGAAGGAAGGAAGGAAGGAAGGAAGGAAGGAAGGAAGGAAGGAAGGAAAGATAAAAGGAAGGAAGGAAAGAAGGTAGGAAGGAAGAATGGAAGGAAGGAAGGAAGGAAGGATAGAAGGAAGGATAGAAGGAAAGAAGGAAAGATAAATAGAAGGAAGGAAGGAAGGTAGGAAGGAAGAAAGAAAGGAAGGAAGGAAGGAAGGAAGATAGAAGGAAAGAAGGAAAGATAAAAGGAAGGAAAGAAGGATAGAAGGCTAGAAGGAAGGAAGGAAAGAAGGAAGGAAGTATAGAAGGAAGGAAGGAAGGAAGGAAGGAAGAAGGAAGGAAGGAAAGGATAGAAGGTAGGAAGGAAGAAAGAAAGGGAGGAAGGAAGGAAGGAAGGATAGAAGGAAGGAAGGATAGAAGGAAAGAAGGAAGAAAGGAAGGTTAGAAGGAAGGAAGGAAGGAAGGAAGGAAGGAAAGGATAGAAGGTAGGAAGGAAGAAAGAAAGGGAGGAAGGAAGGAAGGAAGGATAGAAGGAAGGAAGGATAGAAGGAAAGAAGGAAGAAAGGAAGGTTAGAAGGAAGGAAGGAAGGAAGGAAGGAAGAAGGAAGGAAGGAAGGAAGGAAGGAAGGTAAAGGAAGGAAGAAAGAAAGGAAGGAAGGAAAGAAGGAAGGAAGAAAGAAGGAAGAAGAAGGAAAGATAGAGAAAGAAGAGAAAAGGAAGAGAAGGATAGAAGGAAGGAAGGAAAGAAGGAAGGAAGAAAAGAAGGAAGGAAGGAAGGAAGGAAGGAAGGAAGAAGGAAGGAAGGAAGGAAGGATAGAAGGACGGAAGGACGACAGATGGACAGGACGTGCAGGCCTAAGGACGGACGGCCGTCAGCTGACTGCCGGCCGGCCTACCCTGCCCGCCGGCCGTCCGGCCTGTCCGTGCCGGCCTGCCCTGCACGCCGTACGTCCGTCCTCCCTCCCTTGCTGCCTTCCTGTCCGGCCTTCACTCCTTCCTGCCTTCACGCCTGCCCTCCGTCCTCCCTGTCCTTAACTCCTTCCTGCCTTCCTGTCCTGCCTTCCTTCCGTCCTTCCTGCCTTCCTTCCGTGCCCTCACCCCTGCCTGTCCGTCCCTCCTTACTCCTGTCCTCCCTCCCGTCCTTCCTTCCGTCCTTCACTCCTTCCCACCTTCACTCACCCCTTCCTGTCCTTCCGTCCTTACTTCCTTCCTCCCTTCCTTCCTTCCTTCCTTCACTCCTACCCTCCTTCCTCCCTTCCTTCACTCCTTCCTTCCTTCACCTTCCTTCCTTCCTTCCTTCCTTCCTTCCTTCCTTCCTTCCTTCCTTCCTTCCTTCCTTCCTTCCTTCCTTCCTCCCTTCCTTCCTTCCTCCTTCACTCCTTACTTCCTTCCTCCACTCCTTCCTTCCTTCCTTCCTGTCCTTCACTCCTTACTTCCTTCCCTCCTTCACTCCTTACGTCCTCCCTCCGTCCGTCCGTCATCAATCCGCAAACCAACTGTACCTCTCCCACCCCCACAATGTAATGCCCCACCAGTCCATCCCTTCCAACAAAACCCAATAACAAAACACCCCCCAACCCCGTAAGTGACCAACACGTATGCAGTAATACATGCCACATGTGCATGCCGATGACCATATAGTAATTAGTAAGCAGTATATGCCGAAATATAGATTGGGTACGTATACTGCATGCGGTGTAGATCACTACATGCCATAATCCGTACGATTACCACACATTATGAGGCAGTTATGAAATGATTTCAGTCACTGTTTCTTGAGGTTTCTGGTCATTGCTTTCTGTTGTTTTTTGTAGATTTTATTATTTTCTGACATTTTCACTCACTCTTTTTGCACTTTTTAAGACATTTTTTGACTACTTCAGTTGCTGTTTTCTGTCATTTTCAGTCACAATTTTTTGATGTTTTAGTCGCTGCTTTCTGTTGTTTTTTGTAGTTTTTTTTTAGTTGCTGTTTTCTGACTATCGGCTGAAGTGTCCTTTAGTTTTTTAGTTGTACTTTTTTGTTGTATCATTTTCAGCTACGATTGTCAGTTGTGATTTTCTGACATTTTCACTGTTTTTCACGCATTTTAAGGCATTTTCTGATGTTTTCAGTCGCTGCTTTCTGTCATTTTCATTCAGTTTTGACATTTTCAGTCACTGTTTATTGATGTTTTTAGTGTCTACTTTCTGTTGTTTTTTGTAGTTTTTATTCAATATTTTCTGACAATTTTCTCTCTTTGTTTTCACACATTTTACTGGAAAAAGCGAATTTTCTGTCCTGTTAATGGACATTTTTAATAATTAGCCCATAAACTCTTCTTTCTCTGAGCCTCAGAAGGGAACCCCGGCAGATTTATACCAACATGTGACTTTTCTCTAGAAAATCTGCAGAGCTGCGTTTCTTTATAATGTTTTCTTTCCTTTAAACAAATTGTTCAGTGACACTAAAAAGAGTCGGAATCACCTCAACATGAACAGAACCTGGTTTCTTTAAAGAACGTCCGTCTGTTCCTCGTTACCTAATCGGCCTCCTGGGTTTCTATTCAGGAGGTGGTTTTTCTTCCTCGTAAACATTCAACCAGTTCATCGTTTATTACGTAAAGACGACGGAGTGGAAATTATCTCATAACACAACTGATGCTGGAAAACGTTCCGCTCTGGAATCTCTCTTCTTGTTTTTCCTCCTCTTATCTGAGGCCTCGTCCAGGGAAAACTTATCTGGCCGTCAGGAGACGAACATTAGAAACTTTTATTTTTAGTTTTCAACCGCTGGAGCAAAAGTTCTTCTTCTGTTAATGTTTGAGTTCTGTTAAAGAGAAACTAAGGTCATAAACTCCAGCACTGGACGACCGAAAACACATGGAAACGACAGAAAACAACGACTGAAATCATCAGCTAACAGAGAATAAGAACTACAGAAAACAACAGAAAGTGGTGACTAGAAACACCAAAAAACTGTGACTGAAATAGTCAAATTCTGAATGAAAATGACAGAAAAGATCAACTAAAACTGTCTGAAAACAGCAACTGAAATCGTCAGATAATGTTGAATAAAAACTACAAGAAACAACAGAAACTAAAAAGAGACTAAAAACATAAAAAACTGTGACTGAAAATGTCAAAACGCTGAATGAAAATGTCAGAAAACAGCGACTGAAATTTTCATAAAATGGTGGCTGAAATTGCCTGAGAAGAACAACGGAAAGTATCAGAAAACAGCAGCTGAAAATGACAGAAAACCTGAAAACAGCAACTAAAATTGTCAGAAAATGATAAAAAATGACATAACAACTAAAAACAGTGACTGAAAACACCAGAAAACGACTGAAATAGTCAGAAACAGTGACTGAAAACGCGTGAAAACAAGTTTAAAAGGTTTTATTTTCAGTTTCCGGTCACTGGAGCAGAAGGTTTCTTTGTTTTTAACCTCCAGGGCTGCCGGGAGAAAAGCCTTTTCTGGACTAACTGCAGATTTTCTCTGACGTTGTTGTGAATCTAATCCTCAACAACCCGACGCTCGGTGCCAGACACAGCAGACGGCTCTACAGTCACCTCCATTGTTCCAGCTGATTATTATGGGATTCACAGCCTGCTGCAAACTAACTACAGACTCACAGCTCCTGCTCTGGACAGAAAATCTAAAACTGAATGTGTTGGATGGCACGAGACAAAGAGTTCAGAGACTCTGGTCTGGTTTTATCTGAGAACGGTTAAACACAAACTAAGGTCATACACCCCAGAACTGGATGAACGAAAACATCTGGAAATGACAGAAAACAGCGAATGGCAATGTCAAAAACTTCCTTAAAATGTGTGAAAACACTGAGAAAATGTCAGAAAATCACAATCACAATCACAAAATCACAATCACAACCTGCACACACACCAACACACACGGTAACAGACAGAATGAGTAGAGCTGCTTGTTTAGTGTCAGCGGTGACTCAGCGCTCTGCTGGTTGCCATGGTGACCTCTTCTGCTGTGTCGTGGTGTCTGCAGCAGGAAGCTCAGCTGACAGAGACACCAGCTGATAGCAGAACTTAAGGAAAGGTGAGCCACCGCATGCTAATGAGCTGCTAACGAGCTGCTAACAAGCTGCTAATAAGCTACAAACAAACTGCTAACAAGCTGCTAACAAGCTACTAACAAGCTGCTAATAAGCTACTAACAAGCTGCTAATGAGCTGCTAACAAGCCATTAACAAGCTACAAACAAGCTACTAAAAAGCTGCTAACGAGCTGCTAACAAGCTACTAACAAGCTGCTAACAAGCCATTAAGATTCAGATTCAGATTCAGATTCAGATTCACTTTGTTGTCATTGCAACAAGTGCAACGAAAGGTAAGGTGCAGGCCATACAGTGCAAAGTACAATATATATATATATATATATATATATATATATATATATATATATATATATATATATATATATATATATATATATATATATATATAAAAGCTTTGTAATAATAAAAAAACAAAAACACAAAATGACAAGATGGATTTGAATTAAGAGAGAAACTGTAGTTCGTATATACAGGATGAATATTGGATATTGCACATGAGGTAGTGTCAGTTGCATATATTGCACGTATTATGGACCAGTGTTGTTTAGGGCTCTTACAGCTGTTGGAAAAAAGCTGTTTTTAAGTCTATTTGTCCGGGTTTTGATGGCCCCGTACCGTCTGCCCGATGGCAGTAGCTCAAACAGGAAGTGGCCCGGGTGGTAGGAGTCCTTGAGGATGGTGTTGGCTCTCCTGAGGCAGTAGGAGCCATGAAGGTCCTCCAGTGTGGGCAGAGGGCACCCAATGACCTTCTCAGCCATTTTGGTGACCCTCTGGAGTTCTTTCCTGTTTGCCACTGTGTACAGAGGCAGTAGGTGAGGATGCTCTCCATGGTGGAGCGGTAAAAGGACACAAGCAGTCTCTGGCTGATGTTGTTCTTCCTGAGGATTCTCAGGAAGTGGATTCTTTTTTGTTACTTCTTTACCAGCTGTGTAGTGTTCTTATTCCAGGTCAGCTTCTCCTCGAGGTGGACTCCCAGAAAGCTGAAGTCACTGATCCTTTCTACACAGGTACCACCAATGAGAATGGGCTGAAAGTCTGTTTTTTTATTACTGAAGTCTATGATGAGCTCCTTTGTTTTGGATGTGTTCAGGAGCAGGTTATTGTCCCTACACCACACAGTCAGCTGTTGCACCTCATCCCGGTAAGCAGACTCATCACCTCCTGTGATGCAGCCGACCACTGGTATCGTCCGCATACTTGATGAAGGTGTTACTGGTGTGGATGGGGGTGCAGTCTGAAGTGTAGAGGGTGAAGAGCAGGGGGCTCAGCACACAGCCTTGAGGGGAACCGGTGTGGAGGTGTGGGGGCCAATCCTGACCCTCTGTGGGCGCTCTGTCAAAAAGTCCTTTATCCAGAGGCATGTGGGGTGAGGTAGACCGAGATCCAGCAGTTTCCTCACGAGACCTTGTGGGAGGATTGTATTGAACGCCAAACTATAATCCACAAAGAGAAGGTGGGCGTAGTTACCTTGTTTCTCCAGGTGGGACAGCGCTGTGTGTAGTGCTGCGTTCACGGCGTCCTCTCTTGATCTGTTAGACTTGTAGGCAAACTGGTATGGGTCTGAGCTGGGGGTTATGAAGGTCGTGATGTGACTCCTAATCAGTTTTTCAAAGCACTTCATCACCACTGGTGTGAGTGCCACAGGCCGGTAGTCATTAAGGCTAGTTGGAGTTGGATTCTTGGGTATGGGGATGACAGTGGAGGTCTTCAGGCAGGATGGGACTGCAGACTGTGTCAGTGACAGGTTGAAAATCCTGGTGAAGATTCCAGCGAGCTGGTCTGCACAGTCTTTCAAAACCTGCCCTGAGACACCGTCGGGGCCCGTTGCTTTCCGTGGGTTGACCCCCCTCAGCGTGCACCTCACCTCGTGCACCTCCACTGTGAGGGCGGGGCTCCTCCTGGCCACTGGTGGCAAAGTGGCTGCTCCTGGTGGTTCAGTGTCGAAGCAGGCAAAGAAGAGGTTGAGTTCTTCTGCCATCTCAGCATCGCCCTCAGCAGCTCTGATGCCGGGTTTGTAGTTGGTGAGGTGCTGGACCGCCATCCATGCCTGCCTGCTGTTGTTGCTATCCAGGTGTTCATCGATCCTCCTCCTGAAGTCCATCTTGGCCTTCCTGATGCCTCTCTTCAGGTTGGCGCGGGCTGTGCTGTAGAGTGCCCTGTCACCAGTTTTGAAGGCGGTGTTTCTGTCCTTCAGCAGCTGCTTCACCTCTCTGGTCATCCATGGTTTCTGGTTGGGGTATACTCGGATGCGTTTCTCCACTGTGACTGTGTCCACACAGTTCTTGATGTAGCACAGCACAGTGTCCGTAAAAACATCCAGGTCCCCGTCCTCAAAGATGTCCCAGTCAGTGCTGTTGAAACAGTCCTGCAGCTGCTGAGAAGCACCATCTGGCCATGTCATGATGGTCTTAGTGAGGGTGGGGGTGGATTTTCGGTGGGTGGTGTATGTAGGGATTAATTGTAGGGAGATGTGGTCCGACCTGCCTAAGTGTGTGGTGCAGGTCTGGCCCTGTAGCCTAGCTTGATGTTGGTATAAACCTTGTCCAGTGTGTTGGCTCCTCTTGTTGCACACTTACATGCTGGTGGAGTTTGGGGAGCACTGATTTTAAATCCACGTGATTGAAATCACCCACGATGATGTGCACCGCATCTGGATGTTGGTTTTGCTGCAGGCTAATGTTGTTGTGTAGCAGTCCGAGGGCCGCGCTAGCATTAGCATCCGGTGGAATGTAAACAACGGTTAGCATGACCCCAGTAAACTCCCGAGGAAGGTAGAACGGGCGGCATTTCACAGTCAAGTATTCCAAATCTGGGGAACACTGGCTGGCTACAGTCACTGCGTTGCTGCACCAGTTGTTGTTGATGTAGATACACAACCCTCCTCCTTTGTTCTTACCGGAGTCACTGGTCCTGTCGAAGCGCCGTGTTGTGAAACATGCTAGCTCTATAGCCGAGTCCGGGATAGATGAATGTAGCCAAGTTTCGGTGATGAGTAAGACACAGCAGTCTCTGGTGAAGTAATCCGAGGCCGCCTGGAGCCTCAGCTCGTCCATTTTGTTGGTGAGGGATCTTACATTTGCGAGGGAGAGGCTGGGAAGTGGTGGTTTGTGGGGCCGCTTCCGTAGCCTAGCCAGCCCGCCAGCTCTGCATCCCCGCTTCTGCTTGCGCTCCCTACGCCGCCTCCGCTTCCTCCTCATTGGGATCGCAATCCACGAAGAGCCGGCGTCCCTTGTTATGAACTCCGGGATGTTGTATGAACGAGAGGACTCCGCTGTTATACTCACCTCGCACGAAACTCCGATTTTTAACAGGGCCTGTCGGCTATAGGTGACGTTAGCCCGACAGAAAGCAGTTGGAACGAACAGGACGTCCAAAACTAAGCGCTGAAGGTGGGAGCACAAAGCCGCTGCGTCCGCACGCGCCGCCATCTTGGTAACAACCTACTAAGAAGCTGCTAACGAGCTGCTAACAAGCTGCTAACAAGGTACTAACAAGCGGCGAACAAGCTGCTAACAAGCCATTAACAAGCTACTTACAAGCTGCTAACGAGCTGCTAACGAGCTGCTAACAAGCCGTGAACAAGCTACTAACAAGCTGCTAACAAGCTGCTAACCAGCTGCTAATGAGCTGCTAACGAGCTACAAAGATGCTGCTAACAAGCTACTAATGAGCTGCTAAGAAGCTACTAACAAACTGCTAACAAGCTGCTAACAAGCTACTATAGAGCTATTAACAAGTTGCTAATGAGTTGTTTTCTGTCATTTTTTTAGCTGCTGCTTTCCATCATTTTCACTTGTGAGGATTGGAAACTGTCAAGGCGAATCGCTGCAGGAATGAAGCCTCAGATTAATGAAATGATCCCAGAGGTTCTGGAAGCGCAAACTGGCCCAGTTCCAGTCCAGCTCCAGTCCAGTTAAAGCTCCAGTTATTCAGCCCACAGTGGATGGAGCCGTTATATAATCAGCTAACTGTCGTTCTGACAGCATCAACGGGTCGATAGCTGGACACAGATCAGATCTGTTAGAGGGATGGAGTCTATTAGGATTATAGCTCAGAGCTGATGCAGTTAATTAAAGAGTTTAAATAAGATGAACAGAAGACGGACACGTCTCTGAGAAAAATAAACAGTGGCTGTGATGTTGCTGTTGTTCAACCAATCATAAGCTAGGTGGACTCGTCACCATGGTAACCAGAAACAAAAAAAGCTTAAAAAACGAACCGTGTGCACCAGTTTCAGCAAAAACAAAAAAGAAAACTGCACTTCTGGATCAATGTGAAGCTACGACGGACTCGGCTGCATCAATTGACAGAAATTCAGTTTTCAGCTGAACTGCAGGAAGTGGAAACAGCAGAAAAACACAGAAGCCAGATAAAAATGCATCAGGTAAATATGTAGAGCCTCCATTTACACTCAGACTAAAGTGTTAGACGTGTTGATTCCAGTTTTTTATTCAGTTTATGTAAAATAAATAAATAAAATTATTATTTTTATCATTGAAAGGGTCAGATTTAACCCAAATTTGGATGTTTTCCGAAAAAAGATAAAAGGTAATTTTGCATCTAAACTTAACTAAGTTTCTAACTAGAAGTTATTCTGATAAAAGTGTGATTTCTTTTTGTAATAAACTGAACCAAACAGCGTCTCAGAAAACTGCTTTGCTCCAAAATGTCAGAAACAACAAAGAAAAATAACAGAAAACAGCAGCTGGAAATGACAAAATAACTGAAAACGTCACAAAACGGTGGCTGAAAACGACTGAAAACGACAGAAACAAGCAGCTTGTTAGTAGCTTGTTTGCAGCTTGTTAACAACTCAAAATGACAGAAACAAGAGAAATAAGAGAAAACAACTGAAAATGATAGAAAGGCCATCGTTTGTTGTTTTCAGTCACTGTTTTCTGACATTTTCAGTTGCTGTTTGTAGTCACTGTTTTCTGACGATATGTGGTTTTCAGTTGTGATTTTCTGACATTTTCACTCTTTGTTTTTGTACATTTTCAGGCAATTTGTGACGTTTTCAGTCACAGTTTTTTTTATGTTTTTAGTCATACTTTCTTTTGTTTTTTGTTTTTTATTCAACATTTTGTGACAATTTCAGTCACTGTTTTCTGTAATTTTTAGTTCCTGTTTCCTGTCATTTCTAGATGCTGTTTTCTAACACTGCAGTTTTCAGTTGTGATTTTCTGACATTTTCAGTCACTGTTTTTGTACATTTTTAGGCAATTTGTGATGATTTCAGTAGCTGTTTTCTGACATTTTTAGTTGTTTTCTGTCATTTTCATTCAGAGTTTTGACATTTTCAGTCACAGTTTTTTGGTGTTTTAGTCGCTGTTCAACATTTTCTGACGATTTTGGGCACTGTTTTCTGTTATTTCCTTTGTTGTTTCTGACATTTTTCAGAATCCCAGCTTCCTGGTTGGTTCTTGTTCTGCTTGGAACCAGTTTTCTGATTTCTGTTTCACACAAACGTGAAAATTTAGAAACAGGAGAAAAAGTGGGAATTAAAAGAAGCAAAAAGCCGAACGTGAGCTCTTTAAATCCAGGCTGAGCTGCAGAGCTGGAATGAAATCCAGAACCCAGGATCCGTCCTTACATGGGCAGGAATCAGTCCGTCGCAGCGCCGCAGGACTTTAGATTCCTGAACGCAGCGATAGTAAAGACGAGGACTCAGTCTGCAGGACTTTAGGTTCCTGGACGGACCGATAATAGATTTCACTTTCACATCCTCCACAATCTTAAATCATGTTTCCTCTTTATTCACCAGCGACGCTACAAATCCATGAAATCCAGCAGCTAGTTTCACTTTTAAACCGCGGAACGTGTCAGCTGCAGCTCTGCTTTATTAGTTTAAACACATGGCTGGTAGGAACACTGGCAAAAAGATCCATAGAAATACAAAAAAATATGTTAAAAAATTGTAAAAACAATAGAAAAATAACAGCAAATGTGAAATAAATGATATTTTCAAGGTAAAATAGTTATATTTTAGTGACAAATATTTTTTTAAAAATAGAAAACGTAAAATAAAGTGATTGTAGCTGATTTAAATACAGTAAAACTATTTACTCTTAATGATCTCTTATGTCAAAATACTAACAGTTGATGTGGACGATATGCTCAGTTTTTGTGTAAATTAACGTTTTTTTGGGTGATTTTTATGAAATATCTGCAATTCAGTTTTAATTCATCAAAAAAATAAAATTGTAATTTGATGTAGCTGGTTAAAAAAATTCCCATTTTTTAATCCTTTATTTTATAATTTTAAAAAACATCAATCGTTAATATACATCACTTATTTTCAAACAGCATTTTAATATCTGTAAAACAATACTTTTTTCTCATTTAAATCAATCAAACGTCACAAAAGGACAAATGACCATTTATAAAATTACAGATTCTTAATGTTGACATTATTTGACATTTTATGTTGACATTTTATTTATTTAAAATGTAAATTATTACATTTTTCTGTGATTATCTGTAATTTAACTAAACAGGAAAAATCTGTAAAATCACTGAATAGTTCAAATAAATTCCAGCTAAAAGTTATTTATATTTTTACAGTGAACATTAAATAAAATACATTTATTATTGATTATTTATTATTATATTATTTTAGCTCCTGAACAAATCTAGAAAAAATAATAAACTCGAGTCAAAGAAAATAAGTTTCAAATGATTCCAGGTGCTGCAGATGTTTTACTACAAGTTAGAGGGAAAAGAAGTTTTACTCCAAAGTACACAAAAGATTTACTCTGCAAAAGACCTCTGACCCAGAACACACACTAAGAAGTACACAAACACACACTATGAAGTACAAGCACACACTATGAAGTACACAAACACACACTATGAAGTACAAATACACACTATGAAGTACACAAACACACACTATGAAGTACAAACACACACTATGAAGTACAAACACACACTATGAAGTACAAACACACACTATGAAGTACACAAACACACACTATGAAGTACAAACACACACTATGAAGTACACAAACACACACTATGAAGTACAAACACACACTATGAAGTACAAACACACACTATGAAGTACAAACACACACTATGAAGTACAAACACACACTATGAAGTACACAAACACACACTATGAAGTACAAACACACACTATGAAGTATAAACACACACTATGAATTACACAAACACACACTATGAAGTACAAACACACACTATGAAGTACAAATACACACTATGAAGTATAAATACACACGATGAAGTATAAACACACACTATGAATTACACAAACACACACTATGAAGTACAAACACACACTATGAAGTATAAATACACACTATGAAGTATAAATACCAACTATGAAGTACAAACCCACTTTGAAGTAAAAACACACACTATGAAGTACACAAACACACATTATAGAGTATAAATACACACTATGAAGTACACAAACACACTATGAAGTATAAACGCACACGATGAAGTACACAAACACACACTATAGTGTATAAATACACACTATAGATTATAAACACACACTATAGAGTACTACTACACACTATGAAGTAGTGATCTCAGTAGAACCGTGTCCTCAGCTCTGACTTACTCCAGATGTTTCTTGTTTTCTGCTGCAGCTGCAACACAAACCGGATCCAAAGTAAACGTGAAATAAATCCTTTAGAAATCCCTCATGCTCAGAGATCCGTCCTCTCAGTGAGATCTGCAGCGATCTGCAGCGATCTGCACGTTCTGCTGTCGCATGTTATTCCATCAGAGAGAAGCAGGAGGAGGAGTCAGGAACCTCCCAGTTTGGTTCTGAAATACAACCATCCTGCTGAGGGGGTCTCAAATAAAGTCTCCATGTCCACTATAGAGTTTATAAAGTCCATAAGGTCCATGTTTATCATCAGTATGGAGTTTCTCCTAGAACTCTAAATTTATGATGGAACCATTGAAACATGAATCTTTGTCACTAAAAAACTTGGATTATCAGTTTTGTTGATGTAGAAAGTTGTGTTGATTTAATTTCTTTAGTTCCATGACCTCTTAACTCCTCCTGAGTGATTCCAGTCGACTACAGCTGCTGACTCCTCTGATCCAGTTTAAATAGAACCATTAGATCCACTCATTAGACTCAAACACTACAGAGGGAAAGTCTGAGGAGCTCAGCAAAGATCTGAAGAAGAAAATCATTGACTTGAACTCAAAAGTTGCCCAAGTTGTTGCAAAAATTGCCCAAAATTGACTCAAAAACAGCCTAAACTGACTGAAGAGACGCCTACATGGACATAAATTCACTCAACAATTGTCCAAAGTGACTATAAACCTGTCTACAATTATTAAAAACCTGCCCAAACTGGTGCAAAAATTGACCAAATTACCTCAAAAATTGCCCACATTGACTCAAAAATAGTCCAAAAAAAATGTCTAAAAATATTCAAAAGTTGCCTGAGATGATGGAAAAATGGTCCAAATCGACTGAAACTTGGACTAAAATTAATAAAACGATTTGCCAGTCGGGGCTGCACAGTGGCGTAGTGGTTAGCACTTTCGCCTTGCAGCGAGAAGATCCCTGGTTCACGTCCCAGCTCGGACCTGGGATCTTTCTGCATGGAGTTTGCATGTTCTCCCTGTGCATGCGTGGGTTTTCTCCGGGTACTCCGGCTTCCTCCCACAGTCCAAAAATATGCTGAGGTTAATTGATTATTCTAAATTGCCCGTAGGTGTGAATGTGAGAGTGATTGTTTGTCTCTGTATGTAGCCCTGCGACAGACTGGCGACCTGTCTAGGGTGTCCCCTGCCTTCACCCGAGTCAGCTGGGATAGGCTCCACCCCCCCGCGACCCTAGTGAGGATTAAGCGGTGTATAGATAATGGATGGATGGATGGATTTGCCAGTCACGTGGGGACGGCAACAAGATGGAAGCTGGCTAACAACTCTCCGCTCCGATAAGTGCCTTTTTACTGCTTATTCTTATCAAGTGGCTCATAGTCAATGTAGTATCAACAGTATTTATACCGGTAAAAGGTCGGTGTTATTTGGTACTGAAGAATTGAGTAATTTCTCGCACTCCGAATGTCGACAAAGAAAAACGCCAAAAGCGCTAGCTTAATGGCTACTCGGGCCAGCCCTGTTTATGAAGAGTCGGGCGGTGGGGACATACCTCCCCGCTGGGAAAGTTTACTCGCACAGATAACCAAAGTTAACTGGACTCTACAAACAATGGCAACCGACATTTCCACCATAAAAGCTACCACAACTGAGCTGAAAACAACGGTAGTGGCAATGCAAGTGAGAATTGAGGAAACCGAGGCCCACGTCACCCGTCTGGAGGAGACAGCAGAGCGACTGCACACTGCTGAAGGTGGGAGAGACAGAGAGGTGAAAGTGACACGGGATCGTGTCCAAGCCCTCGAAAATCACATCAAAAGAAATAATGTGAGACTGATTGGTTTAAAAGAAGTGTTCGGGACCAACGGCACCTTGCCGAGCTGTGTTCAGAAGGTTCTGGTCGAAGGGCTCGGAGTCTGTGAGGCGCAGAGTTTGAAATCAAAAGGACGCACCGTGTACCAGCACAAGTGCCGGACCCCGGACGCCCACCGAGACCGGTGATTATCCGATTCCTGAGACAGTCTGCGAGGGATAAAGTGGTCGCTGCAGCGAAGGAGAAACGAGGGTTTGAGTGGGAAGGATGCCAACTGTCTGTGTTTCCTGACATGACAAGAGAGCTAGCAGAGAGGAGGAAGGCTTTCACTGCTGTGAAGCGTAAACTTCAGGAGCTCGATGTGAGGTACACCCTGGCATATCCTGCAACTTTACGATTCACATGGAAGGGGAAAGGTAAAAGCTTTAGCACAGCGGTGGCCGCGGAAAAGTTCATCAGAGGAGGTTGCCGGGAGGAGTGCGTAGATGCAGTGATACTAGAGCCGACCTGATGTTTCTATGGAAGAGCCTCAGTGATGCTGCAAAGACTATCGGAGCGGTAATGGAGTGGACTGACTTGCCATCAGGAGGAGAACGGGCTCGTTAACCTACGGACCGGATAAGGTTTCTCCCTCTCTCTCTCTCCCTCTTTCCCTCTCTCTCTGTCTGTTTTTCTTCTCACGCTTAAGGCTGCCAATGTTATGCAGCAGGAGCTTTGGTTCACTTTTTGTGTGTGTTCTGAGTTGGAAACGTTCTTTTTCCACATGGAGGATCAATATTTTGAGAGGGAACATTGCACTCATGGGCATTAAGTTACAGATCCTTAGTTCTTTTAATGTAATGGACAGGCATGTAACGAGACAGTGGGACATAACATGACAGGGAAATATCTTAAATGCGTGACTTGGAATATTAATGGTTGTGGAAATCCAAATAAGAGACGTAGGATACTGGCATATTTAAGAACCAACCAGGCAGACATAATCTTTATACAGGAGACCCACTTAAATGAAGGTGAGGAGTCTAGATTCAAGGGTGGCTGGTGAAGTCATATTTTTCATAGTTCACTGTCAAGTGCACGTAATGGAGTAATTATCCTGATTAGAAAGAATATACACTTTGTTCTTCTCAAAGAAGTAAAAGATACAGCAGGAAGGATCATATGTATACAGGCACTAATAGAGGGCATGAAAGTGGTATTGTGTAATATTTATGCACCCAATAGTGAGGACCCGCACTTTTTTCACGAAGTCAACATGATTTTGGGAGATATGGATGGTCATATTATACTAGGAGGAGATTATAATGAGGTCTTAGATCCCATTCTGGACAGGAGCAGGCTTAGAGGGACTCCAAGGTCTAAGGACCGAGAGGCAATTCAGATGTTAAAAGATGAGTTGAATCTCACAGACATATGGAGGCTTATTAATCCCAATAAACAGGAATACACTTTTTACTCCCACTGTCACAAATCTCACTCTAGAATACACCTATTCCTGATTGCAAGTCCTCTGATAACTAATGTAACTAGCTGTGATATTAAAAGTATTGCACTAACTGATCATGCAGCTGTAGAACTATGTTTGAAGATGGAAACGGAACTGGGTAAAGGGTACAGATGGAGGATGAATACAGCTCTCTTACAGAATAAGTCGTTTAAAACTTTAATTGGGGAGGATTTCAAATCATTTTTTGAAATAAATATAGGCAGCACTAAGGAAATCAAAATCGTCTGGGAGGCTTCTAAAGCTTACGTTAGGGGAAAATTTATAGCTTATGCCTCCAAGAAGAAGCAAGAGAATCTGCAAAAAATTAGTGAATTGGAGAGTGAAAGTAAGTTAAAAGAGAATAAACTCTCTGAAAACTATTCAGATTCTCGGTATCAGGAACTTTGCACACTTAAATTTAAACTACACGAAATATACAATAATAAAGTGGCTTACGCCTTGTTTAGATTAAAAACAGACTTTTATGAGGGAGGAGAGAAAACAGGGAAACTATTAGCCCGACAGGTGAAAGAAATAGACTTTTCAAATACAATTTCAGCTATAAAGCAGGGGACAAAGTGATAACTGCAGGCAAGGATATCAATAAGGCGTTTCAAAAATTTTATGAAAAACTTTACACATCAACAATACCATGTAAAGAAAAGCAGAAAGAGCAAGACTTGTTCTTCTCTAAAACTGATATGCATAAGTTACTCCCTGAACAGGTGAAGAGGTTGGAGTCCCCGATAACTGAGAGTGAAATAAGAAAGGCTGTCTCATCAATGAAAACTGGGAAATCTCCCGGCTACGACGGACTTCCAGCCGAGTATTACAAAGAGTATATAGACATCCTTGCTCCAGTACTGCAGAAGGTATATCAGGAAGCCTTTGAGCTTGGCCAGATGCCACCTACTTTTAATGAAGCATTGATATCCCTAATTCCTAAAAAGGATAAAGACACAACAAATCCATCCAATTATCGACCTATCAGTCTGCTTAATCTGGACTGCAAAATATTAACAAAGATACTTGCATTACGTCTCCAACAATTCTTGCCAAGCATCATACACCCTGATCAGGTGGGCTTCGTGAAAAACAGATCATCCTCAGATAACGTAAGAAAACTCCTGCACCTAATGTGGCTGAGCCAGTTTAAAGAAGTACCGATAGTGGCTATTTCCTTAGATGCTGAGAAGGCCTTTGACAGGGTGGAGTGGAACTTCCTTTTCGCCACCCTGTCACACTTTGGTCCACATTTCTCTAAGTGGGTTAATATTTTGTACAAGGAGCCTAAAGCTGCAGTGATAACTAACAGGGTTATCTCACCATTCTTCCACCTCTCTAGAGGGACCCGTCAGGGTTGCTCTCTCAGCCCGCTGTTGTTCGTTATTTTGTTGGAAACGTTAGCTATCAGTATCAGGACAAATGGAGGCATTAAGGGAGTTGAGTGCGGTGGTCAGGAACATAAATTACTGCTTTATGCAGATGATATTTTAGCAGTGGTAACAGATCCACTTAACTCTCTACCCCATTTGATGGACACTATTAAGTCATATTCCGATCTCTCAGGTTACTCTATAAACTGGGACAAATCTGAGGCCATGCCAATATCTGCCTTGTGTTACTCATATGTGGTCCAAAAATTTAATTTTCAGTGGATCCCCAAGGGTATGAAATATCTAGGGATTAGATTGAGCCAGGATTTAGGAGAGCTGCCCTCACTGAACTTTAACCCAGTGTTACAAAAAATCCAGACAAGTTTAGAAAAGTGGGAGAGGTTAAAACTTACACTTTGGGGAAAGGTTAACATTATAAAAATGATAATAGCTCCCCAATTTAACTATGTGGCTATGATGCTGCCAATCACCATACCTCCTGTAATTTTTAGAAGATATGAAGGCTTCATTAAACAGTTCTTATGGGGAGGTAAGAAGGCTAGAATTAAGCTAAGTAAACTATGTGCTCCAAGAGAGAAAGCGGGTATGGGACTACCGGACCCAAGATTGTATTGTTTGTCATTTGAAATGGCCAAAATAGCTAAATATTGGGAACAGGATGGAAAGGCGGTGGATTGGTTGATTATTGACACTGAATTATCTTTACCGTTTACTCAAAAAGAGAGAATAACTCAGAAAGTTGATTCAACAAATCCAATTCTTAATCACTCCAGAGAGGTTTGGATGGAAGCACACCGTATCCTGAAAATACCACAATATGTTCAGCCCTATACCTCCTTATGGAACAATCCCAGTATTTGTATCGAGAAAGCACCTGTGTACTGGAGGCGGTGGCACTCAGGTGGCATCCTTACGATAGGAGACTTGTATAAAGATGGAGTGTTTATACCATTCCCAGACTTGATCCAAAATTTTAAATCGGAGCGTAGAGATAATCTTTGGAAATACCTACAAATAAAAAGCTGTATAACCTCTAAATGTAAGTTGGGGGGAGTTGTAGAAAACTGCATTTTGGACTATCTTGTCATGCCGCATGGATGCCACACAGCCTCCCAATTTTATAAACTGATTGGGAGCTCTATAAGCGGTGAGTCATCTAATGTGAAACTAATATGGCAACAAGATTTAAGACAAGAATTTTCGCAGGATAAATGGCTAAAAATTTTGTCGGATTGTGGAAAATATATAAAGGAGGCTCGAGGAAAGTTCATACAATATAAGATCTTGCACAGGTACTACCATACCCCATTGAGACTGTATAGAATGAAATTGTTGAAGGACAATCTTTGCTGGAAATGCAAAACAGAGGTTGGAACTTTCCTTCACTGTATCTGGGAGTGTTCTCTGGTGGCACCTTTCTGGAGTAAAGTGGTCCAAGTTCTGAGTAGCTGGTTTGGTTCAACGATCCCTCTGAGCCCAGATCTTTGTCTTCTGGGTGATAAAACTCATGTACAGAATGCCACAAAGAGTGCCTTTTCTGTCATTATGGTTGGTTTGATCACTGCATCTAGAATTATTTTAAGACTTTGGAAAACGGACAGAAGCCCATGTCTGAAAGACTGGGTAGATGTAATGATAGAGACAGCATCTTATGAATCTATGCTGCATAGATTAAAGGGCAGTACAGAAGATGGGACCACTTCCTGGGACTGTTTTTGGGCTCACATAAAAACGGACCAAGACACGGTGCAGACCCCAACAGTATCAGGATCTCTTGTATAACCATATCACAATAATGCTGTATTATTCCAGTCACAACATACAGTGTTTTTTTTTGTTTGTGTCTTGTTTTCTCTGATTGGATGCCCTGTCTGTTTATGTATCTTTTATCCTATGTTTGTAATTGTCTGTCCGACATGTGCAATGTATCCCAGTATTCCTTACTTTTGTTTTGTTTCGTTTTTCTATCATTATTTTTCATTTGTAATACACTGAAAATTTAATAAAAACTTTAATGACAAAAAAATAGAACGATTTGCCCAAATCGACCAAAGCTGTCAAAATTGAGTAAAAATGGTCCAAACTGACTGATGGAGACGTCTAAATTTACTCATAAATTCACTCAACATGAGCTGAGAGGAACCATGAAGAAGGAAGCCCTTCCTCTTGTCCTGGACCAGGACTGGTTTTAGATGGTCTTGGACTATTTTAGGAGTAGTTTAGGTTTGGTTTTGGTTAAGGTTTTACACCTTTTTTTAAAAAAATGTTTTTCAGACTGGTTTTTTGGTGGTTTTTATGACCAGTGAAGGACTGGTTTCAGACTGCATCTTGGCCAGTTTTTGGACTTTTTTTAGGAGTAGTTTAGGTTTGGTTTTGGTTCCAATATTGTACTGGTTTTTGACTGGTTTAAGACTGGTTTCAGACTGTCTTGGGTGGGTCTTGGTCTTTTTTTAGGAGTAACTGAGGTTTAGTTTTGGTCCCAGTTTTGCACAGGTTTTGGACTTTGTTCAGACTAGTTTACTACTGGTTAAGGACTGTATTTTGGCCAGTTTATGGACTGGTTGTTGACTTTTTTAGGACTGGTCCCAGACTGTTTCTAAAACTGGTTTTGGTTTTGGGTTGTTTTCACACCATATTCGGACTGGTTTATTACTGGTTTTTATGACTGGTTAGGGACTGGTTTCAGACTGCATCTTGGCCAGTTTTTGGACTTTTTTTTAGGAGTAGTTCAGGTTTGGTTTTGGTCCTGATTTTGCACTTTTGATAATCTTTTTTAGGACTGGTTTCAGACTGTCTTCTGACTGGTTCTGAACACTTTTTTGGACTGGTTTAGGTTTGATTTTGGTCCTGGTTTTAGACCTTTTCAGGACTGGTTTCTGACTGCTTCTGCAGGGTCTTGGACTTTTTACGGAGTAATGGTTTTTGGTTCCAGTTTTTTACTGGTTTTTGACTTTTTCGGACTAGTTTACTCATGGTTAAGGACTGGTTTTAGACCATCGTGAAAGGTCTTACACTTTTTTTAAACCCCAAGAACACCAAACCTACCATCAAACATGGTGGTGGCAGTATCATGCTCTGTGGAACTGGAGCTTTCCACAAAGTAAATGGAATAATGAAGAAGGATGATCACCTCCATGTTCTTCAGGAAAACCTAAAATCATCAGCAGAAGGTTGATCTTGGACACAGTTGGATGTTTCAACCAGACAATGAGCCCAAACACACATCAGACGTGGTAAAGAAATGGTTCCAGTAGGCTAGAATGAAGGTTCTAGACTGGTCTCCCCAAAGTCCAGACTTAGACCCATCAAGAACCTGAAGAACCAAGTCTGAAAGACCACTAATTTAGTGGAACAGCACCAATTCTGGTTGTGTGTGTGGTTGTGTGTGTTTGTGTGTGTACTTGTGTGTTTGTGTTCGTGTGTGTGGTTGTGTGTGGTTTGTGTGTCTGGTTGTGTGTGTGTGTGTGTGTGTGTGAGTGTGTGTGTGTGTGTGTGTGTGTGTGTGTGTCCTCGGGTCCAGTGTGTGTGTGTGTGTGTGTGTGTGTGTGTGTGTGTGTGTGTGTGTGTGTCTGGCTGTGTTTGTTTGTGTATGTGTTTGTGTGTCCTCAGGTCCAGTGTGTGTTTATGTGTCCTCAGGTCCAGTGTGTGTTTGTGTATCCTCAGGTCCAGTGTGGGTTTCGTCTGTTTTCACTGAGCTGCAGTTTTCCAGGTAATATAACCCCTCTCAGGCTCCACCCCCATCCTGACCCGTCCCACCGGATTGGCCGTTGCTAGGCAGCAGCAGGCCGCCCCTTGTTATTGGCTGCAGACTGAAGGAGGAGGAAGGAGTAATGGAAAAGAAATATGATGTAGAGGAGCAGAGGCCAGAACTGTAGGATTTTTCAGAGATCTGGAGATATTTTATAGAAAAATCATGACTGAAAAAACATGGATTTAGTTTTTTATTTCATTTTACAGATACCAGATAGATCATTAAATCACAAAAAAGTTCTATATTTTCTTTGACAATAGGTGCGCCAATAAAATCATAGTATTTTACTGTATTTAAATCTGCTATTTTAAAAGAATATTTTACTCATAATTGCTGCTATTTTCACTATTTCTACAGATTTTCATCACTTTTAACCTTTCTGCACACTTTTTTTCTGTTTATGTTTTACAGTATTAATAATTGCTGTCCAAACATACATCATAATCCTCCAACATTCTGCAGCCTGAAATCAAACCTGCTTTCCAAGGACAGAAGGACACTCTGGCCCTGATTCCTGGACTAATTCTGTCACTCAGCTGGGACAGTTTCCTGTCTGCTGGGTCTGTTTGACCTCTGGAGGATACATTAATAGGTTCTCCTTCAGACCTGAACTACTTCCTGTTTACCTGAAGGCATCTCAACCCCAATCAACCAATCAGCTTCCTGCTCAACAACAATCTCCCTAAATCTGACCTCAGAACATTTCACTTTCAGCACAAGTCTGACCTGTATGAAGCCACAATAGCAGATAGAATAGTCATGATGCTGCCACCACCGTGCTTCATATCATGATACCGCCACCACCATGCTTCACAATGGGGATGATGTCCAGCAAACATATCTAGTCTGATGGACCTAAAGCTCCATCCTGGTCTCCTCAGACCAGGTGTCTTCAGTGTCCCCACATGTCTTCTGGTGAACTCTAGTCCGGATTTAAGCTTGGAGCTTTTTCCATCACAGTCTTTCTCTTTGTCTCCATAAAGCTTTGACTGGTGAAGAACAGACAACAGTTGTTGGATGAACAGTCTGAAGCTGGAACTCCTTCAGAGGAATCATAGGAGTCTCGGTGGCCTCCCTCTCTAGTCTGTTTCTCCTTCAGAAGAGTCATAGGAGTCTTGGTGGCCTCCCTCTCTCGTCTCTTTCTCCTTCAGAGGAGTCATAGGAGTCTTGGTGGCCTCCCTCTCTAGTCTCTTTCTCCTTCAGAGGAGTCATAGGAGTCTTGGTGGCCTCCCTCTCTAGTCTCTCAGGTCCTGAGGACGTCCTGCTCTAATCAGATTTATTCATGTTCCATCTTCCTTCCATTTCTTAATGATGGATTTAACTGGACTCAGAGATCTTCAGGAACTTTAAATGTTCTTGTATCGTCCTCACTGATGCTTTTCAACAACCTTTCCTCAGAGTTTCTTGGTTCTTCAGTCTTCATGGTGTAGTTCTATCCAAGAGTTCTGATCCACCAGAGACTGGACCTTCCAGATCCAGGAGTCTTTATTCTACAACCACTGACCTCAGATCATCCATTATTTACTGATGATTTCTCAATGAGTCCCTTTTTTAGACCTTTGTGTTTCTAATCGTCTTTACTTTGTATCCGTCCAAACCCAAATCTCATTAATCATAATTCAATGTTGAAAAGCAATAAAAGGGTCAAACTTCCTAAAGGTGGTGAATCTTTTTCATCTCTAAGAGGAAACATGTTGGCATCATTTTCTTTTTTCTCGTCTTTCTAACCGAACATGCTGGATGTTTGTCAGCAGCCTCCATCAGCGAGCAGAACATCTGAGTGGGAGGTGACAAAGTGGGTGAAGAGTTTCATCTGTGAGAGAATAAAGAGTCGAGGCTGAGTCACAGTTACTGATCAGGTCTGGATGCTGGTTGGGTTCCATGAAATTGGAGATGATGTCAGGACTGTCACTGATTAGTTCTGAACGTGCAGAATGTAACCACATCCAGACTGTTGAGTGATTTAATCTGAGCTGCTTCTCTCTGCGCTGGAACTCCAGTCCAACTGGGATTCGATGCGCTGGTTGCCTAATTGAAGTGGGCACTTAGATGCCAGCGAGACCCTGGAGCCAAACCTCCTCAGAAACCCTCCATCATGGCTGACTGAGCATCCAGTGTCCCAGTAAAGCTGAAGGACCACCGAGGCTGAATGCACGTCTGGAAACGTTAAATCTTAGCTGCTGTCAGTCATAAATCTACGGATATTTGGTTTCTCAACACGAGCCGACGATGGAACAACAATCTTCAGAAATATGAAAATTCTTTCAACATCAGTCTGACCTGAAGTTTAACTACATATTTTAGCTCCAAGATTTCAGCAGAATTTGATTTCAAAACCGTGAAACGCATCATTTGCTCTAAAATATCTGAAATATCCAGAAAAATAAAAGTTTTCACATCATGATCCTGCCACCACCATGCTTTACATTATAATACCACCACCATGCTTCACATCATGATGCTGCCTCCACTATGCTTCACATTATAATGCTGCCACCACCGTGCCTCACATCATGATGCTGCCACCACCATGCTTCACATCATGATGCTGCCTCCACCATGCTTCACATCATGATGCTGCCACCACCGTGCCTCACATCATGATGCTGCCACCACCGTGCTTCACATCATGATGCTGCCACCACCGTGCTTCACATCATGATGCTGCCACCACCATGCTTTACATTATAATACCACCACCGTGCTTCACATTATAATGCTGCCTCCACCATGCTTCACATCATGATGCTATGATGATCTATGCTTTCAGCTTCAGTCCTGATTTACGATAATCTTTAAATCCTCTATAGGCCAACTTAACCTGCTCAGTGATTACTGACTTTATAGTTTTTAACGGGTGTTTTTCCACAGAAAAACATTAAAAAGGAAAAAAAAATCCTCCTGATGCATGCTCTTATTTTACTGCACAACTAAATTCTCATCTTGTTTATAACATTTTTATTGAATTTATTTCATTTTTCTGCTCATATAATGTAAAAAGGAGCTCACAAACGTGCAATAATCCCCCAGAAAAACAGCATTAAAGGTTTAAGGAAAGCTTAGAAAATCACATGCTGCAGCTCAGAGGAGAAAATCGTCAAACTTTTAACTTTAATGTGAGTAAAAATGAACTTTACTGAAACACAAACATCACAAACTGTTTGACTGTCTGACTTCCATGATGTTGAAACGTCTCCTCGATCTGAAACCATTAAAACTACAACTGTTTTTCTGTGTTTTCTTCAGAGCAGAACTAACAAACAATAATCTGATTAACTTCTGGTCTTTTAAATAAAAAGCTGCAGCTTTAAGGAACACGTGGGCTGAAGAAGTCTGAAGCTCTGAAAGCAGGAAAAGTCTCCGGGGACAGACGAAGCAGACAGAATTATTTCACAGATAAGAGACGAGGAAGGAAACAGAACGTCTGTCAGACTTTAACAGGTTTCTGTTCAGAGGCGATGAGTAGAAACTCCAGGGGACACATTCAGTCCAACGTTAAGACTCCAAATGTTTCTAAATTCTGATGTAGAGAAACTTCCCTGGAATAAATTACTGTAAAAATGAACTCTAACAGCACCGATGTGGTTTCACAAAATAAAAAACACATAAAACAGTTTTTAGAGCCAAAAATAAGAAGAACAGCAGTAAAAAGACAGAAAACAACAGAAAGGAGACAAAACTGTAAAAAAAAAAAAAAAACAACAACCCACAAACACAAGACACTGTGTTTCCACGGTAACGTCTGTTCAGCGTCAGCAGACAGTAGATTCTGTTATCAGCTGAAGGAAAACGTGGAGATAAACGAGGAGCTGAAGTCACTGATAGATCATTCTGTGAGAACTCAGTGAGATTAGAGGAGGTCAGCTGCTGGACCATCTGAGAACCTGATCAAACTTCCTGGGAAAGATCTTAAGCATCTCAAACTGACATCTCAGAAACTAGTTAAACCAGTTTAAACCAATTAAACCTATTTAAACCACCAAATACACCACTTTAGCTAACAAATACGCCAGTTAAAACCAACTAAACCAGTTTAAACCACCAATTAAACCAATTTAAATCACTAAATACACCAATTTAAACCAATTAAACCAGTTTAAACCACCAAAAAAGTTTAAACCACCAAATACACCAGTTTAACCCCAAAATACACCAGTTTAAACCATTAAATACACCAGTTTACACCAATTAAACCAGTTTAAATCACTGAATAAACCAGTTTGAACCACCAAATACACCAGCTTAAACTCAATACACCAGAACCACAGAATGAAACTTTTTAAACCAAATAAACTAGTTAAAACACAGAGTACACCAGTTTAAACCAATAAAACCAGTTTAAACCACAAATTAAACCAGTTGTACCAATTAAACCAGTTTAAACCATAAATTAAACCAGTTTAAACCAATTAAACCAGGTTAAACCACCAAATACACCAGTTTAAACCAATTATGTCCATTTTATAGCTGGAATTTAAATATTTTCAGCATTTTTCACCCAGTGGAAACTCCCAATAAATCTCTCGTGTGTTAGAAATTGAACAAGATGCCACTTTAGACATCCATATCTCTTCTAGTATACATCCTAGAGTCAAATACTAGCATTTACAACATGTTTTACTTCATTTGTCCATTTCATTTTATTTATTTCTACTAAAACGATGACTCCTCTCCTTCTCCTTCATAACATTTACATTTTAATTAAACATTTTACCCTCTATTTTCTTTTAAGCTAAATTACAGAAAACAAAATCACAGAAAAATAAGTTTTAATGGAACTATAAATATTGTCCACATAAAAAATCTGTTTGTTTGTCTGTAAAATTCCATTTTTCACTGGATTTAAATCAGTGTAAATGTTGTAGTTTTACATATATTTCATATTTAGAAACAGTCAAACCAGAACAGTGAGCTGAAAAAGGCTAAAAGCTCATCAGAGTGTTTATTTTCATATTAATATCATGTGATTAGAGGTTTATATTTATTCTTATTCACTGGGAGTTCCCTGAAAACAGCAGATCTGCTTCAACCTGCTAAAAGTCATTATGGGTTCGGTCCCAACGCTGTCGTTTTAATCCTGAGAATAAAAACCTCCATCAATCACCACAACGTTCGGTTAATCCACCAACATGTCCAGACACGTCCTGCTTCACCGATCTCACACAAAAAACACTTTAACAAGAACAAACCCACTCAACAAAACCATCCAACACAAACCCTGCTGCGGTTTTACCTTCAAAAACTGGATTTAAATGTGGTTTTAACTCCCAAAAGCAGGAATTTAAAATGTTAAACAAATAGTTTGATGAACTTTTACAGCAGAAATGAAATATTTATGATTATTTACACTCAATTATCTGCAGCACAGACAGAAAATCCAACAAGAAAAACACAGAAACAAGCTTTTATTTGTCAGCTAAAATATCAGAAATAAGTTTTCACTGTTGGGAAACTTGAAAGTTTATGAAGAAAAAATCTGTTCTGAAGTTCTCCACCTGCTGCAACTTCACAAACTGAAATGTACCAGCTTAAACCAATTAAACCAGTTTAAACCACCAAACACACCAGTTTAAACCACACAATACACCAGTTTAAACCACCAAAAACACCAGTTTAAATCACAGAATACACCAGTTTAAACCACAGAATACAC
Source organism: Amphiprion clarkii (assembly GCA_027123335.1). Classification (NCBI taxonomy): domain Eukaryota; kingdom Metazoa; phylum Chordata; class Actinopteri; family Pomacentridae; genus Amphiprion; species Amphiprion clarkii. The sequence goes on from CM049568.1 coordinate 41,786,450, forward strand.
CAGTTTAAAGCACAGAATACACCAGTTTAAAGCACAGAATACACCAGTTTAAAGCACAGAATACACCAGTTTAAATCACAGAATACACCAGTTTAAAGCACAGAATACACCAGTTTAAAGCACAGAATACACCAGTTTAAAGCACAGAATACACCAGTTTAAATCACAGAATACACCAGTTTAAAGCACAGAATACACCAGTTTAAAGCACAGAATACACCAGTTTAAAGCACAGAATACACCAGTTTAAAGCACAGAATACACCAGTTTAAAGCACAGAATACACCAGTTTAAATCACAGAATACACCAGTTTAAAGCACAGAATACACCAGTTTAAAGCACAGAATACACCAGTTTAAACCACAGAATACACCAGTTTAAAGCACAGAATACACCAGTTTAAATCACAGAATACACCAGCTTAAACCACAGAATACACCAGTTTAAACCACAGAATACACCAGTTTAATCCACAGAATACACCAGTTTAAACCACAGAATACACCAGCTTAAACCACAGAATACACCAGTTTAATCCACAGAATACACCAGTTTAAACCACAGAATACACCAGCTTAAACCACAGAATACACCAGTTTAATCCACAGAATACACCAGTTTAAACCACAGAATACACCAGTTTAATCCACAGAATACACCAGTTTAAACCACCAAAAACACCAGTTTAAACTCAATACACCAGTTTAAACCACAGAATACACCAGTTTAAAGCACAGAATACACCAGTTTAAACCACAGAATACACCAGTTTAATCCACAGAATACACCAGTTTAAACCACCAAAAACACCAGTTTAAACTCAATACACCAGTTTAAACCACAGAATACACCAGTTTAAAGCACAGAATACACCAGTTTAAATCACAGAATACACCAGTTTAAAGCACAGAATACACCAGTTTAAAGCACAGAATACACCAGTTTAAAGCACAGAATACACCAGTTTAAACCACAGAATACACCAGTTTAAAGCACAGAATACACCAGCTTAAACCACAGAATACACCAGTTTAAACCACAGAATACACCAGTTTAATCCACAGAATACACCAGTTTAAACCACAGAATACACCAGCTTAAACCACAGAATACACCAGTTTAATCCACAGAATACACCAGTTTAAACCACAGAATACACCAGCTTAAACCACAGAATACACCAGTTTAATCCACAGAATACACCAGTTTAAACCACAGAATACACCAGTTTAATCCACAGAATACACCAGTTTAAACCACCAAAAACACCAGTTTAAACTCAATACACCAGTTTAAACCACAGAATACACCAGTTTAAAGCACAGAATACACCAGTTTAAACCACAGAAAACACCAGTTTAATCCACAGAATACACCAGTTTAAACCACCAAAAACACCAGTTTAAACTCAATACACCAGTTTAAACCACAGAATACACCAGTTTAAAGCACAGAATACACCAGTTTAAATCACAGAATACACCAGTTTAAAGCACAGAATACACCAGTTTAAAGCACAGAATACACCAGTTTAAAGCACAGAATACACCAGTTTAAAGCACAGAATACACCAGTTTAAACTCAATACACCAGTTTAAACCACAGAATACACCAGTTTAAACCACAGAATACACCAGTTTAAAGCACAGAATACACCAGTTTAATCCACAGAATACACCAGTTTAAAGCACAGAATACACCAGTTTAAAGCACAGAATACACCAGTTTAAAGCACAGAATACACCAGTTTAAAGCACAGAATACACCAGTTTAAAGCACAGAATACACCAGTTTAAAGCACAGAATACACCAGTTTAAAGCACAGAATACACCAGTTTAAACCACCAAAAACACCAGTTTAAATCACAGAATACACCAGTTTAAAGCACAGAATACACCAGTTTAAAGCACAGAATACACCAGTTTAAAGCACAGAATACACCAGTTTAAAGCACAGAATACACCAGTTTAAAGCACAGAATACACCAGTTTAAACCACCAAAAACACCAGTTTAAACTCAATACACCAGTTTAAACCACAGAATACACCAGTTTAAAGCACAGAATACACCAGTTTAAACCACAGAATACACCAGTTTAAACCACCAAAAACACCAGTTTAAATCACAGAATACACCAGTTTAAAGCACAGAATACACCAGTTTAAAGCACAGAATACACCAGTTTAAAGCACAGAATACACCAGTTTAAAGCACAGAATACACCAGTTTAAAGCACAGAATACACCAGTTTAAAGCACAGAATACACCAGTTTAAACCACAGAATACACCAGCTTAAACCACAGAATACACCAGTTTAATCCACAGAATACACCAGTTTAAACCACAGAATACACCAGTTTAATCCACAGAATACACCAGTTTAAACCACCAAAAACACCAGTTTAAACTCAATACACCAGTTTAAACCACAGAATACACCAGTTTAAAGCACAGAATACACCAGTTTAAACCACAGAATACACCAGTTTAATCCACAGAATACACCAGTTTAAACCACCAAAAACACCAGTTTAAACTCAATACACCAGTTTAAACCACAGAATACACCAGTTTAAAGCACAGAATACACCAGTTTAAATCACAGAATACACCAGTTTAAAGCACAGAATACACCCGTTTAAAGCACAGAATACACCAGTTTAAAGCACAGAATACACCAGTTTAAAGCACAGAATACACCAGTTTAAATCACAGAATACACCAGTTTAAACCACAGAATACACCAGTTTAAAGCACAGAATACACCAGTTTAATCCACAGAATACACCAGTTTAAACCACCAAAAACACCAGTTTAAATCACAGAATACACCAGTTTAAAGCACAGAATACACCAGTTTAAAGCACAGAATACACCAGTTTAAAGCACAGAATACACCAGTTTAAAGCACAGAATACACCAGTTTAAAGCACAGAATACACCAGTTTAAACCACCAAAAACACCAGTTTAAACTCAATACACCAGTTTAAACCACAGAATACACCAGTTTAAAGCACAGAATACACCAGTTTAAACCACAGAATACACCAGTTTAATCCACAGAATACACCAGTTTAAACCACCAAAAACACCAGTTTAAACTCAATACACCAGTTTAAACCACAGAATACACCAGTTTAAAGCACAGAATACACCAGTTTAAATCACAGAATACACCAGTTTAAAGCACAGAATACACCAGTTTAAAGCACAGAATACACCAGTTTAAAGCACAGAATACACCAGTTTAAAGCACAGAATACACCAGTTTAAAGCACAGAATACACCAGTTTAAATCACAGAATACACCAGTTTAAACCACAGAATACACCAGTTTAAAGCACAGAATACACCAGTTTAATCCACAGAATACACCAGCTTAAACCACCAAAAACACCAGTTTAAACTCAATACACCAGTTTAAACCACAGAATACACCAGTTTAATCCAATTAAACCAGTTTAAATCAATTAAACCAACAGATAAACCAGTTCAAACCATTTAAACCAGTTTAAACCACCAAATAAAGCAGTTTAAACCAATTAATACACTAGTTTGAACCACGAATTAAACCAGTTTTTGATTTTTGCACATTTTAAACCAAATTCAGTTAAATTTTATTCTCATTTATTTCGTAATTTGGTGTCATTTTCATGTTTTATCTCATTACAGCATTAAGTTTTCTGAGTTTAATGAACCTAAAGCATCTTTTTTTCTGCCTGACATTGAGTTTCTTTAGACTTACTGAATCAAACTCCCCGTCCGACCTGCAAAAACATGCACTGCAGCAGCAATAAGGAATTCCAGACATGCATCAGCCTCCAAAGATGAACAAGAAGCTGCAGTGACTGAATTAAATCAATAAATACACCAGCTTAACCCAAAAATACACCAGTTTAAACCAACAAATTCACCAATTTAACCCAATGAAACCAGTTTAAACCACCAAATAGACCAGTTTAAACCAAAAATACACTGATTTAAACTAACAAATTCCTTAAATTAACCCAATGAAACAAGTTTTAACCAAAAATACACCATTTTAACTCCAAAATACACCAGTTTCAACCAATTAAAGCAGTTTAACCCCAAAATACACCAGTTTAATTCAAAAATACACCAGTTTCAACCAAGTACACCAGTTTAACCCCAGAATACACCATTTTAAACCAACAATACACCAGTTTAAACTAAATACACCAGTTTGACCCCAAGAAACACCAGTTTAACTCAAAAAACACCAGTCTAACCCCAAAATACACCAGTTTAATCCAAAATACATCAATTTAACCGAAAAATACATCAGTTTAAACCAATGAAACCAGTTTAAATCACCAAATACACCAGTTTAAACCAATTAAACCTATTCAAACCACCAAATACATCACTTTAGCTAATGAATACACCAGTTAAAACCAACTAAACCAGTTTAAACCACCAAATACACCAGTTTACATTTGGATAGTTTGCCTTATATAGTAATTTATGCACATTTAAACCAATATCAGTTAAATGTAATCATTTTTCTTAGTTATTATGTGTTTTGGTGCCATGATGCTGCTATAAGAGTCTATTTCCATGTTTTTTCTCATTATGCCATCAATTTTATCAACTTAAAGCGTCCTTTTTCTGCCTGACATTGAGTTTCTTCAGAATTATTGAACCAAACTCCCTGTCCGACCTGCGGAAACATGCACTGCAGCAGCAATAAGGAATTCCAGACATGCATCAGCTGCAGTGACTCAACAGACTCCACTTTATTAGCCGCAAACCAATCCTGACTTTAACTGTTTTTCAGCTCTGCAGCAAAAAAAAAAAAAAGTTGATCAACACAAACAAAGAAGTCACGGCAGCAAGAATTCAGGATCTGAAACAGAAGAAAAAGAAGAAGAAGAGGAAGAGGAAGAAGAAGAAGAAGAAGAAGAAGCAGCTCGGAGTCTGTATTTAATCCTGCAGGACGACGCAGAGGACGACCTGTTATGTAACAGTCAGAGTGCTGCAGCAGCACAAACGTCCAGTAACACGTCACTGCACGGACACACACACTACAACACACACACACCTGTCAGACCTGCAGGAGTCCATTCAGAAACACTGCTGCACGTGTGCACGCACAAACACACAAAGCAAACCCTCCTCAGTCTGTACCTGAGAAC
>CM049568.1:41792993-41930493 GCA_027123335.1 Amphiprion clarkii
TTTTTGTCTCTGTGTAATATTTTTGTCTTTTTTGTGTCAATTTTGTCTCTTTTGTGTTATTTTTGCATCTTCTTGTGTTGTTTTTGCATCTTGTGTCTTTTTTGTCTTTTTGTGTTATTTTTGTCTCTTTTTGTTTCGTTTTCGTCTCTTTTTGTGTCATTTTCTCTATTTTTGTGTTGTTTTTGCATCTTGTATTTTTTGTGTCATTTTTGTCTGTTTTCATGTCATTTTTGTCTGTTTTCGTGTCCTTTTTGTCTCTTTTCGTGTCATTTTTGTCTCTTTTTGTCTCTTTTTGTGTTGTTTTTGTCTGATTTTGTGTCATGCTGCAGGATTTCTTCAGACCTGCTGATGGAGATGCAGAGAATTTTAATTTTATTCTGGGTGTCTCTGCTCCGTTCAGCTGCTGTTCCGGTGGATAAATGGAAGTTTGCTGCAGTTCACCTCAGATCACCTCCTCAGCTGAACATTCCTCCTCCAACACTGACATCTAGAGGAAGCTTTATTTAAACACCGCAGAGGAACAATCTGAGTTAAAGTACTGAGACAGTATCAGAGTAAAAGTACTGCTAAAACACAGTATTTTACAGATATTTGCTGTCATTTGAAAGAAAAATTACAAATATTAATGACTGAGACATGGTTTTAATAATAATAAAAAAGTAAATCATATTTAAAATTAAATTTAAATGTACAATTTAAAATAAATAAATAAATAAGTAAATAAATAAATTTCTTTATATATTTATAGATAAATAAATTAAAAAATAATAAAAATGGCATTTTACTTTATTTCCCTTGTTTTGTTAAATTTCAGATAATAATTAGTAAAATCACAAGAAAAAAATATACACGTATATAACGTTCACAAATAATTAAAAAAACATTTCTTCCCAAACAGTATAATAGTAATTTGTTCTTTTACAGTGTTTGACTGTAAAATTATACTTAAAAATTTTTGTCTGTATTAAATCAGCTATTTTTTTGCAGATATATCTTATTATTTTTGTTAAATGTCAGAAAATATAATGTAAACACACACAAAAAATATTTTCAAATTAACCATAAAAAAATGCCAAAACTGTAAATAATGTCCACATCAAATAATTAGTATTTTACAAATAATATCTATACTTTTTGGACACTGCCTTACTGTATTTAAGTCTCCTAACAATATCGTTAATTTACAGGTATTTGTCATTATTTGATATTTAAAAAAAAAATAGGTATATAAAGGACTAAAAAAGATAGTAAATACTTTTTTGAACTTTTTTAATGCAGATTTTCCTTGTTTTCTGTTTGGGTAAATGACAGATAATATCTAATAAAATAACTGAAAAAAAATGTAATATGTACATTCACAAAGACAAAACAATAAATAAAAACAGCCCCAAACTGTAAATAATATTCTCATAAAAAATCTGTATTTTTACAAACAGTAAAATTACACTTTTTAAATCATTTTTAAATCAGCCAAAAGTATAATTATTTTATAAATATTTACGGTTATTTTTTTCAGTAAAATAAATTAAAATAAAATAAAACTGAATTAGATAAAATAAAATAAAATAAAATAAAATAAAATAAAATAAAATAAAATAAAATTTCTATTTACATGGTTTACGGTGTAATGGCTGTTCTACAGATTCTCACTGCGCAGCCGCAGTAGGTGTCAGCAGCTCCGGTACCGTTACCGACTCAGCGGTCACACACGGACGCTGTATCCCCGGTTTAACCGAGCTAAGGCGGCACACGGAGGGACGGATACCATGGAAGACGCTCCCCGGCAGCTCTGGAGCAACAGCCACGGAGAACACAGCTCGCTGGTCGGCTCCGGACGGAGAGTTTAGCCGCTGATCACCGACCGTTCCTCCGCTTCCTCCATCTTGGCGCCAGTGATGGAGCACATCCGGACCCCCAAGGTAACGGCGCTCCGCTGCCCGGGCTCCGGCGGCGGCGGCTCGGTTCGTCTCATTTCCCACCACATGACGGCTCCTTTCCCCCCTCTCTGTCTCCGGTCACATTCTGTCTCCGTCCAGCCCCGGGGGACCTCCGCGGGAGGACGGTCGTTGGCGACTCCGTAACCGGCTAGCAGCTCCCAGAGGCGGGGAAGCTCAGTGGAGCAGCCGCTAACAGAGCAGCACCGCGGCTAACGCTGTGTCCGATAATAGATGCAACCCTGATGAGCACCAAACACACCTGCTGTAACACACCTGTTCTGTAGCTGCCATGACTCAGCATCCTGTTTTCTCTTAAAAACTGCCTCGTCATGATCTGTTTGGAAACGAGGTCACAGCAAAAATCTAAACACACCTGAGCTGCAGGAGTTTTTCACCATTTTCTGACATTTTATTGAACTAACAACTAACGGATTAATGGATAAGCAGCTATTAATTAATATTAATATTTTCATAAATAACCAGTTTGAGTATTTTTTAAATATAAAATGTCTAAATTCTCCGATTTCAGCTTCCTAAATGTGAATATTTTCAATGTTCTTTCCAGAAACTGAATATATTTGGAAAAAAACAGACATTTAAGGAAACTCAGATTCACTTTTTCCACCGTTTTGTCTGAGATGTTTGAGTTATTCCTGCTGGAGGAAGCTGTGGTCTGTTGTTAAATCAGCCACTCTCAAACTGACTCGGCTTTTATTTCTGGGTTCCTTCAGGTGGAAAACGTCCGTCTGCTGGACCGGTCGTCGGGCCAGAGGAAGGCCAGCGTCGGGACGCTTTACCTCTCTGCAACGCACACCATCTTTGTAGAGAACAACCCCGAGACACGCAAGGAGACCTGGGTAAGAACCGGAACTGAAATCAGTAAACCGCTAGACCAGGGGAGGTAAACTCACCTTAGTCCAGTTTGATCTTCAGTGACCAGTAAAACCACAGCACAATAACCTATAAATAACCACAACTCCTAATGGTTCCTTTGTTTTAGTCCAGAAATGATCACATTTAAGGAATTATCTTTTTACTAAACATCATGAACAACCTGAAATTCATGAAGAAAAATAAATTCAGTTTCAGCAACATTCAGCCTCAGTTTATCATTTCCACATTACAACTTCCAAGTTTCCTTCTACAAAGGAACACAACATTTAGTCATCTGGAACTGAACCATAGGGGATTTACTGTATGATCTAAATGACAAAAGTCTGACAAAAAAGTCAAAAAACGACAAAAACAAGACAAATTATTATGAAAATGGGACAAAAAACAACAAAGTGAGAAACATCCATCCATCCATTATCTATCCACCGCTTAATCCTCACTAGGGTCGCGGGGGGGGTGGAGCCTATCCCAGCTGACTCGGGCGAAGGCAGGGGACACCCTAGACAGGTCGCCAGTCTGTCGCAGGGCCACATATACAGACAAACAATCACTCTCACATTCACACCTACAGGCAATTTAGAATGATCAATTAACCTCAGCATGTTTTTGGACTGTGGGAGGAAGCCGGAGTACCCGGAGAAAACCCACGCATGCACAGGGAGAACATGCAAACTCCATGCAGAAAGATCCCAGGTCCGAGCTGGGACGTGAACCAGGGATCTTCTAGCTGCAAGGCGAAAGCGCTAACCACTACGCCACTGTACAGCCCAAGTGAGAAACAAAATGACCAAAAATGAGACAAACGACACGAAACAAAACAACAAAGAGACAAAAAATTAGACAAAAAAGTTACAAAACGACAAAAAACGGTACAAACGACAAAGGTCAGACAAAAAACAACAAAAACAAGATAAAATATTACAAAAATGAGACACAAAACAACAAAAATGAGAAACAGAATGAGACAAATGACACAAGACAAAACAAAAAAGAGACAAAATATTTGACAAAAAAGTTACAAAACAACAAAAAATGGACAAATGACAAACACGATACAAAAACACCCACAAAATGACGCAAACGCGACACAAAACAATGAATAAAGCAAAACACAAAATGACAAAAATAAGACCAAAAACACAAGTGAGACAAAAAGGAAACACAAAACGACAAAAACAAGAAACAAACTACAAAAGTCAGACAAAAAAAGACAAAATATTACAAAAATGAGACACAAAATGAGACAAACAACATGAAATAAAGCAAAAAACAGACAAAAAATGAGACAAAAAAGTTACAAAGCAACAAAAAAATTGACAAATGACAATAACTAGACAAAAAACATCAATAATGTTTTTAAATTTTATTGATTAGTCTATTTCTCAACCAAAACTTTAGTGGGTTTTTCCAAGATGCGGCGTGAAGTAAGGTCAATCGGGAGTGGCAGCACAGAATTTTATTATTTTTGCTCTTAAAACCCACTGATTTCCAGCAAGGTTGACATTTTTCCACTGCTTAGCTCACAATGAGCATTAATAACTACTTTTTAAGGCAGTCTGACGGCAGGGTACGCAATAAAAGTCCTGCATCGGATGCGGCTGAAGTTTCCAGCGGTGACGCTAGCAATGAGGCTACTAGCATCCTTGCTAAAGTTAAAGTTAAAAAGTTAGTTTATTCATATAGCACATTTCAACAACAAGGTGATTCAAAGTGCTTCACAAGGACGTTAAAACAGCAGATAAAACACAATTATAAAAAGAAAGAAAACACATTTATAAAATCATTAAAAGATCATTAAAATTTAAGGATGCAGAAGAGTAAAAGAATCAAAAACAGAAGTTGGGAAGCAGAGTTTGTCATAAAATAAGATTTAAAATAACTGTTAGAAGAACTTAGTCAAAAGCAGCTGAGAACAGGTAAGTCTTCAGAATGGACTTAAATGTGCTGAGAGTTTCAGCTGATCTACAGTTTTCTGGCAGTTTGTTCCAAATATATGGAGCATAGAAGCTGAATGCAGTTTCTCCATGTTTGGTTTTCACTCTGGTAGCGACACTGAGGCAATGACACCAGCCCTGCAGGAGGCGATTCGTGCCGTAACAGCCAATCTCACTAAAGTTTTTGAGGACAAACTTGAGCCGATTAACCAGTTCCTACAGTCTCAACAAGAACAATTGTAGAGCCACGAGACGCGCATCAACGAAGCAGAGACACGGATCTCAGCCATAGAGGACGCCTCAGCGCCCACGCACACCAAGCTCAAGTCGCTAGAGAAAAAGGTGGCACAGCTTGAGGAATACATCGATGGTCTGGAGAATCGAGGCAGACGCAAGAACATCCGCATTCTCAATCTCCCACAGCGGGCGGAAGGTGGTGGTGACCCCACGCTGTTTTTTGAGAGGTGGCTCCCCAAACTTTTGAACATTGAGACGAAGACGGGCCGCATCAAAGTGGAGAGAGCCCACCGCACAGGTCCACTCACAACCCGCGACCAGAGACCGCGTCCCGTCCTCGTGAGGCTTCATAATTACCAGGATAAGCAAAGAATTATGACTGCGTCGTGGGAGAAAAGCAAGAAGAACTAGCCACTGAAACATGGTGATGCAACAGTGATGATTTTTCAAGATTTCTCCGCTGCTGTGATCCGTAAGCGTAAAAGTTTCGGCAACGTGAAGAGGCGCCTGAAGTCCGTGGGACCTGTATACAGAATGCTGTACCCCACCCTACTTAAAGTCACTCACCGTGGGACCACCGAGGTGTACTCTGATCCGGCCGACGTGGATAAATACTTGGATTCGCTGGGACAATCTGAAGCTGAGAATTCTCTGAACTGAAGCCTGCCCTTATGATGCTCATGAGCCAATACTTTCATATCTCTGTGAGTAGCAGTCTGCGGCACGCTGACCTTTCTCATTTATAATATGACTTAAACAGGTTCAATATACTAATAGACATTCGTTTATGAGTAGTAGTGGGTCTTTTCTTTCTTAAGCTTCACCACTCCCGCCTGTTAGTTAGGTTTGTATTCATTTTTATTTTCCAAGAGCTTGCTCTTGTTGTCAGGAAACCCTTTCACTTGTGCTCCTACAGGTTAGGAGATGAACAGTGTACTCTGTTCTTTGCCAGTTTTAGGCAATGTTTATTTCTTTATTTTTCATGTTTGTAATGTGTTTTTCCAGCCGGTTTTGTTGAATAGTTTAACAAATAGACATAATTATGTGAATATTATAAGTGAATAGTTAATATCATGTTGACACTAAACATATGTACTTGGAATGTGAATGGGATTTACACGCCAATCAAACGGAGAAAGGTCTTGAATTATATTCAGGGAACAGGTTCATATAGCTTTACTACAAGAAACACACTTAAATGATCAAGAACATGCCAAATTATAACAGGGTGCCTTTAACTATGTTTATTCCTCCTCCTTTTCATCCAGAAGTCGAGGTGTGGCAATTTTAGGAAAAATGTGCCTTTTATACTGGTAGACTGCATTAAAGACACAGGAGGACGCTATGTGATTGTGAGAGGCATTTTACATGGAGAGGAAATTGCATTTATGAGTCTGTACTGCCCCCCCGGGCTGCCGGGAGACTACATTACTTCAGCTTTCACAAAATTAGTTAATCTTAATATTAAAAATGTAGTGGTTGGGGGAGATTTTAATTGTCATTTAAACCCACTTATAGACAAATCCCCGGTAGGTAGACAACAGCTACTACCCCAAGCCAAATTAATCACAACGCTATGTGAAGAGCTGGCATTTGTAGATGTGTGGAGGGCACAACACCTGACGGATAAGGAATTTACCTTTTTCTCCAAGGTACATAAATGTTATACTCGGATTGACTATTTTTTTGTTCCCAAAACCTTATTACCGTCCATCACATCAAGCTCTATAGGTAATATAGTCATATCGGATCATGCTGCAGTCTTTATTGAATGTGGCATTGGGAGTATGTCTAATCGGACCAAAAGGTGGCAATTTCATTCTTCTATATTGTATGATCAAAACTTTGTGTCATATTTTATAGAGGAATTGAAACAGTTCTTTTCAATAAATGCAGCTTCCACAGATGACCCATCATTATTGTGGGAGACATCTAAAGCTTACTCCAGAGGTATAATCACCTCCTACACTAAAAGTAAACAACGAAGACAGGCAGAACAGAGAGTCATATTAGAATCCAAATTGAAAAAAGCTGAACAAGACTACATCAGTAAATCTTCAAACAAGAAACTCAAAGAAATTACTACTCTCCGATCAGCGTTAGACTGTTTGTTAACAAATGAAGCAGAATGTAAAATGAGATTCGCTAAACAAAAATTATATGAACATGGTGATAAGCCAGGCAAATATTTGGCTTATCTTACAAAAAAGAAGTCAGATTCCCAAAACATCTCTTCAATTAAAGACGTGAATGGCAAGCATTTTTTTGACACTGCAAAAATTAATGACACATTTAGAAGTTTTTATGAGACACTATATAATTCTCAGCTGCACACCAATACTTCTGGTTTGATGGACAGCTTTTTCTTACATCTTGATCTTCCTAGTTTGTCGGATGATCAAAGATCTACCTTAAATTCCTCTATATCTAGGAAAGAAGTTTTGGATGCTATAAAAGGGTTACAGTCCGGAAAAGCGGCAGGACCTGACGGACTTAGCTCCGAATTCTGTAAAGAATTTTCAGAAATATTAGTAGATCCACTTCTAAATATGTATAATGATTCATTTGCGAAAGGTCTTCTGCCCTCATCTTTGAGAGAAGCCAATATTTCATTAATACTTAAAAAAGAAAAACCGCCTGAAGATTGTGCTTCATATCGGCCAATCTCCTTATTAAATGTCGATTTGAAAATTCTCTCTAAGGTGCTAGCAAAACATCTTGAAAGACTGCTCCCTTTGCTCATTAACCAAGACCAAACCGGTTTCATTAAAGGCCGCAGTTCATACAATAACATGCATAGATTGCTCAATGTGATACAAATATTTCAACAAAAATCAATGCAGGGTCTGGTTGCCTCTCTCGATGCCGAAAAGGCATTCGACTGTGTCGAATGGCCTTATCTCTTCTACACGCTACACAAATTTGGTCTGGGTAACACCTTTATAAACTGGATTAAGCTTCTTTACAGTAGCCCTTGTTCGGCTGTTCTAACAAATGGTTTGCGATCCCCCAGCTTTCAGGTTCGGCGGGCTACACGCCAAGGCTGTCCCCTCTCCCCACTGCTCTTTGCCTTAGCCATTGAACCTTTAGCAGAAGCAGTACGAGTTAATAAGGACATACATGGTCTGACTGTTGGTGAGAGGCATCATAAGATTACTTTGTATGCTGATGATGTCCTTATTTTCTTGACTAAGCCTGAGGTATCCATTGCCACTCTCATTGAGACTATTAGCAGATTCAGCGTCATCTCAGGCTACAAGATTAATTTTAACAAATCAGAGGTAATGTCTTTGGGCACTTTAAAAGAAAAACCTGAAGTTCCCTCTCCATTCCCTTTCAGATGGTCTCTGGAAGGATTTAAATATTTAGGAATTAATGTAACACCCTATTTTGACAAAATGTACAAATGTAATTTCATCCCTCTCTTTGATCGTATTAAAATAGACTTTGAGAGATGGAAGAATTTACCTCTCTCCTGGTTGGGCTGTGTATCGCTCCTGAAGATGAATGTCCTCCCTCGACTACTATACCCACTTCAAATGATCCCAATTCTTTTTACACACAAAACAATAAAAATTTTAAATGGATGGATGAGTTCGTTCATCTGGGCTGGAAGGAAACCTCGTTTAAAAATCTCCACACTGTGCCTCCCATCCTCGAAGGGAGGCCTTGACCTCCCAGACATAAGAAAATACCAGCTCAGTGCTCATATGCGCACTGTAGCTGACTGGGTTCAAAATTCTGTCTCTCTCTGGCTTGATATAGAGGGCTCCATGTCTAAATTCTCTTTGAAAAATTTATTATTTCTTAAAAAATTGAAACATTTGAAATCGTCGTGCAGCAATCCACTCTCAATTCTTACCGTGAAGGCGTGGAACATAGTTCAAAAACTGGAAGGGCGAGCTCAACTGACTTCATTATTTACACCTCTGTGTGATAACCCCCTTTTTCCACCTGGAACGACAGATTCTGGATTTCGTGTTTGGGCATCTAAAGGGATCTCTATTCTGTCAAATTTAATAGATGGACCTTCTATGTTGTCTTTTTTTTTTGTTCAATGTGTTTTTATTGAAGATTCAGTGTGACAGAAAAATAGTACAATACAATTCCGTTTTTTTTTGGTTTTTTTTTAACATAACCCCAAATCCCTCCCCCCCCACACTGTTGCACCAGTCAAAAAATAAAATACATATATATACATATTATAAAATACAAATAATAATAAAAAAAAAATAATAATACAATGTCTCTCATCTCTCTGCTGTTGATTAACGTGTGAAAGTAAATAGTTTATTATTTACTCTTCTGTAATGAGTGACGAATCCACTTCTTGGATCTGGTCCAAAATAGGACGCCAGATTTTGAAGAATTTTTCAGTGTTCCCTCTGACGGAATTTCTTATTTTTTCCAAGGCTAGATGGTGTAGGAGATCGGTGAGCCACATTCTAAAAGATGGCGGACGTTTTTCTTTCCAATTAAGGAGAATGAGCCTGCGGGCAATTAGCGTAGTAAAGGCTATTACTTCCTTTTGTTTTTTATTTGAGTTGGTAGATTCAGGCATAATGCCGAATATTACAATTTTGGCCTCTGGTTCAATATTGATCTTTAATGCGCTAGAGAGGAATTTGAAAATTGACTGCCAGAGGGGTGCCAATTTTGAGCAAAACCAGAACATGTGTGATAATGATGCTTGCTCAATTTCACAGCGGTCACAATTTGGGTCTATATCCGGTTTGAATTTTGTTAGCTTAACTTTTGACCAATGCAATCTATGAACAATTTTAAGTTGAATTACCTTGTGTCTTAAGCAAATTGAAGATGAATATATATTATTCACTGCAGGTTGCCACTCATCCTCAGATATTACAATTTCAAGCTCTTCTTCCCATTTTCTTCTGGTATGTGCAAGTGGTTGTACATTGTAAGAAATGATAGAAGTATATATTTCCCCAATGATACCCTTAGAAAGCGGGTTTATATTTAACATTGTTTCAAGAAGAGAGTCGGGGGGCCGTGATGGGAAGTGATTGAGCGTGGTTGACATAAAGCTGCGTAATTGAAGATACCTGAAGAATTGAGAGTTAGGGATTTCAAATTTTGTTTTTAGTTGTTGAAACGAGGCATACTGTCCATCAATAAACAAGTCTTTCAGTGTCCTTGGGCCACGCGTAGCCCAGGTTGAGAAGCAATCGTCTATCATGGAAGGAGCAAACATATGGTTATGTGCAATAGGACCATTGATTGACATATCATTTAAAGCAAAACGCCTTCTGAATTGACACCATATCTTGAATGAGTGTTTGACAATTGGGTTTGCAGAGAATTTGCACACCGGTTGAGACAGAGGTAATTCTGAAGTCATCAAAAAGTGAAGGGAGGTAAAACTGCACGACATATTTTCCAGTTTTAACCATTCAGGGCTGCAACAGGGGCAACACCAAAATAGCATTGCTCGGATGTTGGATGCCCAATAATAGAATTGGAAATTTGGGAGTGAAAAACCCCCTTGCTCTCTATGCCTCTGTAACACACTTTTAGAGATGCGTGCAGTTTTCCCATTCCATATGAATGGAGATATAGATTTGTCAATAAGGGAGAAAAAGGCATTTGTTAAGAATATAGGTACGCATTGAAAAATGTACAAAAATTTAGGTAAGATATTCATTTTAACAATATTTATTCTACCTCCCAATGATAATGGGAGTGTGTTCCATCGTTCGAGGTCCTGTTTCATGGAGTCTAATAATGGGATAAAGTTTGTTTTGTACATGTGCTTGTAGTTTTTTGTTATCCATATACCTAAGTATTTAAATTTATCTTGACTTATTTTGAATGGGAATTGGCTCAGCATGTTTTGTTTAGCCACAGAGTTTATAGGCATTAGCTCACTCTTTTGCATGTTTACCTTATAGCCTGATATCCTTCCGAAGCTCTCAAGAACATCGGATAGTTTAGGAAGGCTCCAGAGTGGGTCCGATATATACAGGAGGGTGTCGTCAGCATACAGCGAAGTTTTGTGCTCTGAGTCCCCTCTTTGGATACCTTTAATGGAAGGTTCGCTACGTATTGCAGTTGCTAGGGGCTCCATTACCAATGAAAATAATAGAGGGGATAATGGGCACCCTTGCCGTGTGCCCCGTTCTAGTTTGAAAAAATTTGACCGATTATGGTTTGTACGGACTGCAGCTAGAGGGGCGGAGTATATCATACGGATCCAAGATATAAACTTTACACCAAAACCGAACCTTCTAAGAGTATAGAAAAGGTAGTCCCACTCCACACGATCGAACGCTTTCTCAGCATCAAGTGATAAGACCACTTCTGCTGTATCTGGTGGAGTGGGACTATGCAGGATATCCAAAAGCCTGCGGATGTTATAAAATGAATATCGGTTTTTGATAAATCCTGTTTGGTCATTGGATACTATTGAAGGGACAATTAGCTCTAAGCGGGTTGCTAAAATTTTGGCAAATATTTTATTGTCTACATTTAGCAATGAAATTGGTCGATATGAGCTACATTTCAATTTACTTTTGCCCTTTTTATGAATTAAAGATATGACCGCCTGCCTCATTGTTTCTGGAAAGACACCAGATCGAGATGATTCATCATAAACAGAAAGTAAAATAGGGGACAGCTCTTTAGAAAATGTTTTAAAAAATTCGGTTGAGAAGCCGTCAGGCCCGGGAGCCTTTCCACTCTGCATGGAGGCAATAGCTTTCATAATTTCTTGTTCAGACAGTGGTCTTTCTACATCTACTGCCGATTGCTCACTAATAGTTGGAAGGGTAAATTTTGTGAAAAAGGTCTCAAATTGTTTTTCATTACCACACGATTCAGAGGTATATAGTTCCGAGTAATATTTACTGAACTCGTTATTTATGTCTATAGGATCTGTTAGTTTCTCACCTTGTTCATTATTAATTTCAAGAATTGACTGATCAGCCTGTTGTTGTCGCAGTTGATGGACCAGGATTTTCCCAATTTTCTCCCCATGTTCATATACTTTATGTTTGGATTTATTTAAGAGGTTTTCTGCATGTTTTATGGTTATTAAGTTAAATTCAGTTTGAAGAGCCAGGCGTTCTTTAAATATTTCAGATGAAAAAGAGCAAGCCAAGGCATTGTCCAGTCTTAAAATATCACTTTCAATCTTTCTGAGGCGTTCATGTTGAGCTTTTTTTATTCTGGCATTATAAGCTATGATTTGGCCTCTAAGATATGCCTTTAGTGATTCCCAGATTAATCCAGACGATATGTCTGGAGTCCTATTTCGCACCAAATACTCATCTATTTCCTTTGATATAAATTTGACAAATTCTGCATCAGAAAGCAGAAGAGTGTTAAATCTCCACGGTCGGTATTTGATGTTTGAGGGCATGTTCAGGATCATCGATAGTGGTGCATGGTCTGATATTACTATTGCGTGATATTCACATTTATTTACAAGTGGAAGCAAAGTGTTATCTATAAAAAAATAGTCTATTCGGGAGAAAGTCTTATGTACTGGCGAGTAGAAAGAGTAACATCTTTGGCCTGGGTTTTTAGAACTCCAAACAT
The DNA here is from genome assembly GCA_027123335.1 of Amphiprion clarkii. Classification (NCBI taxonomy): domain Eukaryota; kingdom Metazoa; phylum Chordata; class Actinopteri; family Pomacentridae; genus Amphiprion; species Amphiprion clarkii. The sequence goes on from CM049568.1 coordinate 41,805,556, forward strand.
CGTTCATCCCATAAGTTTTTAGAAGCTTATTAACTGTTTGCTCTGTTCGATTTGGTTGTACTGTTTTAGATGAGCTGCGGTCTTGTGATGGTGATAAGACACAGTTGATATCGCCTCCCAGGATGAGGTGATGTGAATCAATATTTGGTATTTGAGAAAATAGTCTCGTAAAAAAAGCACTATCATCCCAGTTAGGGGCATAAATGTTTGCCAAGACAACAGGGGTGTTATTTAGCCTGCCCACCACAATTATGTACCGACCATTAGAGTCAGTTTCAACATTACCAAGGATGAAAGAGGTGTTCTTTTTAATGAGTATAGCTGTTCCCCTAGATTTGGAGTGAAAGTTCGAATGAAAAAATTGTCCTACCCAATTGCATCGAAGCTTTGAGTGGTAATGTGTAGTTAGGTGAGTTTCTTGGAGAAAGACAATGTCAGCGTTCATCCTCTCCAGGTGGGAAAACACCCTCCTACGTTTTGCCGGCTTGTTAAGAGATTTAACATTCCAGCAAACAAAGTTTACCTGGCAGAGGCCGGACTGAGTATTCAACGGTGATCTAGCCATGTGGGCTGGGACACATAGTGACAAGAGTAATATTTGGTTGGGTTAAAAAACACAGAGAGGTCAATAATAATCAGCTTAGAAAGTACAAACAATGATCTTAAAACAAATTTTGGTGCAACAGGTGCTAAACCCCCAAAATCACCAGCAAGAACATGGTGATAGAACAACCCTTGAAAGAAAAATCCACACATTAGCATAGCCTATGTGTTTGTTTAGAGTTCTAGCTTTACAGGTGGCTCCATGTGCATTTAGAATTAAGATAAGTCTTTTAGAATACACAGTAATAAAAAAAAAAAAAAAAAACATATTTTGGCGGCCTAGTCTATTAGTCTTTTTATGATTGACTACTGTAACACATCCTATAAAAATATGTAATTACCTGAATTTACTCAGGGATATAGGAAAACCCTGCTTCAGCACTTATTAACTTAACAACACAATTAACTTTCCAATATACAACATTGTGCTTAGCAGTTCAAGATTATCGTTTGAAAAAGATAGTGTTATTTGCGTAGTGCGAGGCTTTACCGTTTGTTGTAGTAGGCCTAGTCACTCCTTACATTTTTTCACTTACATACGCTTGGGCTTTAGCTGGGTCATTGAAGATCATATCCTTGCCGTCATGGGAGATGCGCAGCCGGGCTGGGTAAAGGAGCCCATAGCGCACTCCCTTTCGACCTCGCAGCGACTTTTTCACGTCGTTAAAGGCCATCCTTGCGCGGGCGACACTTGGTGGATAGTCAGGGAAGATGAGGATGGTCGAGCCGTTGCGCTGCAGTGGGTCTGATTCTCGTGCACGGCGGAGGATGTCGACGCAGTCTTGAGGGTAGTGCAGTTTGGCTATGATCGGTCTGGGTTTGCCATCAGCTCTCTTCCCCTGTAAGGAGCGATGTGATCTGTCCACCAGTACATCCCTGTCTAGCTTTAGCACGTCACGGATTAGCTTGGATACAGCAACAGGCGTGCACGGGGAGCTCTCAGCCACATTCAGTATTCGGATGTTTGATCTCCGACTGCGCCCTTCCAAGTCCACATGTTTCTCACGCAGAGACTCCACGATTTTCTCCAGCGTTTGGACTTTGGCTTGCAGTGTTGTTATGTCATCTGAGTGTACAGAAAGCGCCCCCTCCATCTCTACAACCGTAGTTTTGACTGTCTCCATGTCGGTGCGAAGGGCTACTGTGCTGTTAGCTATCTCGGTTTTCACTGACTGTAGCTCCGCTTTAATGCCCTCAATTTCGTGCGTAATCACCTTTGTCACCTCTCTTTGAAAAAGTTCAGTCATTTCAATCTTCATGAATGACAGCAACTCAGTTTTTAGATCTTGAAGTTCACCTTTTCCTGACATTTTGCTGGTTGAGTCGCCTACAGGATGTGTAGGCCCGGGTGCTTTGTTAGCTTTCTCGGGGCTCGTCTCCTCTGTAGTTTTGTTGCCCGGTGTAAATTTGTATTTTCGCAAGTTATTTGCCATTTTCAAAGAAATCATCCGTTTCCTCGGATGTCACAGATGGTACGTAAGGCTTCAGTTTTTCTCAAGACGCCAAATAAAAAGACTTATATGTGTTTCTGTGCGGAGCCAACTGGGCACACGTCTACTCCATTGCCTGCTCGCCGGAACTCCTTCTATGTTGTCTTTTGATCAAATGATTGATAAACATCACATAAAGAGACAGGATTTTTTCCGCTATTTACAAGTGAGAGATTATGTTCAAAGAAAAACAACATTACTTTCGGATCAATCTATCTCTGATTTTGAAAAACAAATATTCTTGCCCAAAGCCAAAATCACTATTAAGTCATCTTATAATTTACTTAGAGAATATCCAAACACCAACAATTCCCATTTGCGAGGACTATGGGAAAAAGAATTGGGATTGGAAATCAGCAATGAGGATTGGGACAATGCATGGAGTAATGCTAATTCCCTAAGTGTTTGTAACCGGGTAAAAGCTCTACAACTTAAAATTTTACATCGTGCGCATATCTCTCCATCTCAGTGCCATAAATTTAGTTCTGACCTTTCTCCGTTATGTCCCAAGTGTAAAATTGAGCTGGGCACCCTTACACATTGTTATTGGTCATGTGGAAAAATAAAATATTTCTGGTATGATGTACAATGCGAATTAGGTAAAATATTCTCACTTTCTGATGTTACAGTGTGTAATCCATTGACTATGCTACTTGGAATAACTGATGTCACCATAACTGGTAAATATGAAAGGCGACTTTATAGAATGGCTGTACAGTGGCGTAGTGGTTAGCGCTTTCGCCTTGCAGCGAGAAGGTCCCTGGTTCACGTCCCGGCTTTCCCGGGATCTTTCTGCATGGAGTTTGCATGTTCTCCCTGTGCATGCGTGGGTTTTCTCCGGGTACTCCGGCTTCCTCCCACAGTCCAAAAACATGCTGAGGTTAATTGATCATTCTAAATTGCCCGTAGGTGTGAATGTGAGAGTGATTGTGTGTCCCTGTATGTGGCCCTGCGACAGACTGGCGACCTGTCTAGGGTGTCCCCTGCCTTCGCCCGAGTCAGCTGGGATAGGCTCCACCCCCCCCGCGACCCTAGTGAGGATTAAGCGGTGTATAGATAATGGATGGATGGACTTTATAGAATGCTTACATTTTGTGCGAGGAAATGTGTCCTTGTAAACTGGATTTCGGATAAAGTACCATGTAAAAATCAGTGGCATCGGGCGGGTTGAGAGGGATAGAAGAGGTAGAGAGGTAGAGATAGAGGGATAGAGGTAGAGGACCATAAAACACACAGTTTAATACATGCATGATAAGACAGATGATACATGCAAAGTACAACTAACATGGAAACTAATTATAGTTTACTGCTATGGTGTACGGCTCTGGCATTAAATATACTACATATATAGCTGGTGGTAAATTCAAAAATATGTAGCTGAGCAAATCAAGTATAGTGAGGGTGATGCAGAGTAGATCAGTGGAAATGGGCAGCTGGAGGTGGGAGAACAACCACACATCTGAAGCATCCAGCTCTGGGACCAGGGACACTCAGAGAAAGGACACACAAAGAAACAGAGTGAATGTAATGCAATAATGATATATATAGTAAATACATAGGTAGTTAGAGAAGGGCTCAGTGCATCCAGAGAGGTCCCCCAGCAGCCTAGACCTATAGCAGCAGAACTAGGGGCAAACTAAAGGGACATCAAGAGGGGAAGTCAGTTGTGCAAATGAAAACACCAGCTCAACCCGTCAGGGTCCCCCAGTCAGCCCTAACTATAAGCTTTGTCAAAAAGGAAGGTTTTAAGCCTGGTCTTAAAAATAGAGAGGGTGTCCACCTCCAGAACCCAAACTGGGAGCTGGTTCCACAGGAGAGGAGCTGATAACTGAAGGCTCTGCCTCACATTCTACTTTTAGAGATTCTAGGAACAACAAGTAAGCCTGCAGTCTGAGAGCGAAGAGTTCTGCTAGGATAATATGGTACTATCAGGTCTTTAAGATATGATGGAGATTGGTTGTTAAGAGCTTTATATGTCAGAAGAAGGATTTTGAATTCTATTCTAGATCTAACAGGAAGCCAATGAAGAGAAACCAGTATAGGAGAAATATGATCTCTCTTGCTAACTCCTGTCAGTACTCTGGCTGCAGCATTTTGGATCAGCTGTAGATGTTTCAGAGAGCTACTGGGACAACCTGATAATAAGGAATTACAGTAGTCAAGCCTAGAAGTAACAAATGCATTGACTGGTTTTTCTGCATCACTCTGAGACAGGATGTTCCTGATTTTCACAATATTTCTCAGGTGGAAAAAGGAAGTCCTACAGATTTGTTTTATGTGTGAGTTAAAGGACATGTCCTGGTCAAAGATAACACTGAGGTTCCTCACAGTAGTACTGGAGGCCAATGTAATGCCATCCAGAGTAACTATATGCTTTGAAAGCAATTTTCTAAGCCTGACTGAAACTCTTCAAACAAGCTATTCCTTTGCAAATGTTCACATAATTGATTTGCAACTGTTCTTTCCAGAATTTTGAAGAGAAATGGGAGGTTGGAAATTGGTCTATAGTTGGCTAAAACATCTGGATCTAGAGTGGGTTTTTTAAGTAAAGGTTTGATTACGGCAACCTTAAAAGCCTGTGGTACATAGCCTGTTACTAGAGAGAGATTAATCAGATCTAACATTGAGGAATTAATTAAAGGTAAAGCCTCCTTGAACAGTCTAGTTGGGATAGGATCTAAAAGACATGTGGATGGTTTGGATGTAGAAACTATTGAAATGAGTTCAGAGAGATGTATGGGAGTGAAAAATTCTAAATATCCATCTGGTCTTACAGCCAATTCTAAAGCATCTGTACTCCATGATACATCTGTGACATTTGTAGGAAGGGCCAGATTAATTTTTTCTCTAATCATAATAATTTTATTTGTAAAGAAGCTCATGAAGTCGTTACTGCTCAAAGCTAAAGGAATACAAGGTTCAACAGAGCTCTGACTCTTTGTCAGCCTGGCTACAGTGCTGAAGAGAAACCTGGGGTTGTTCTTGTTTTCCTCTATTAAAGATGAATAATATGTTGTCCTGGCATTACCAAGAGCTTTTTTTTTTTATAAATTACTAGACTATTTTTCCAAGCTACATAAACTTCCTCTAAATTAGTGGAATACCACTTCCTTTCCAGCTTTCGGGACGCTTGCTTTAAAGTCTGCAGCTGGGAATTCTACCAAGGAGCAGGTCCTCTCTGAGATAGAACTTTCTTTTTTACAGGTGGAACACTATCAAATGTTGTACGCAGTGAGGCTGCAGCATTATTAACAATATAATCCACTTCTGTGGGGGTAAAATTATAATATTTCCCTTCCATTTTATCAGTAAGTGGTGCTGAACTAAATAGAGAGGGTATTATTTCCTTAAATTTAGTCACCGAATTGTCAGACAGACATCTACTGTAATGATATTTATTCTTAACTCCTAGACAATCTATTGTTGTAAATTGAAATGTTATCATAAAATGGTCAGAAAGAAGAGGGTTCCGGGGAAATACTGTTCACTGTTTGATTTCTATGCCATAAGTCAGAACGAGGTCAAGGGTATGATTAAAACTATGAGTTGGTTTATTTACATGTTGAGAAAACCTAATTGAGTCTAATATTGAATTAAAAGCAGTCGTAAGGCTGTCACTGTCCACGTCAACATGAATGTTAAAGTCACCCACAATAATCACTTTATCTGAGCTGAGCACTAAATCAGATAAAAAGTCTGAGAATTGAGATAAAAGCTCAGAGGAAGGAGCAGGAGGACGATATACAACAACAAATAAGACAAATTAGACACGTCCTACTTTATTTTATTCTATTTATCTCAATAAACTGAATGTCTTTGGGCTCACATTCAGCATTTTAAAAATTATTTTCTGACATTTTAGAGAACAAACCATGAATGGATTCATCAGTTTGAGGATTTTTAAAACACGTAAAGTGATTCCAGCTCCTTAAATGGGAATATTTTCTGGTTTCATTCCTCCTCTGTGACACTAAACTGAAAATATTTAACATTTGATGATGTCATTTTTAACTTTGGGAACCACTGATGGACGTTTTTCACCTTTTTATGACATTTTTGAGACATTTTTAAGTAAATTATGCACTGAAAGATTCATAGTGACAGTAAAGCTGTTCTATTCTATTCTGTGAGACGTACCTGAACTGCTCTGAGCTGCTCACCTGTCCTCCTCCCTCCAGGTGCTCCACAGCATGGTGAGCAGCGTGGACCGCCCCCCCTCCACGCCCAGCGGCAGCCAGCTCGTCCTGCGCTGTAAGGACTTCCGGGTCTACCAGATCCTGGTCCCCCAGGAGAGGGACTGTGTGGACATCCACGCCTCGCTGGTCCGGCTGTCACGGCCAGGTGAGTGTTGGAGTTCACCTGGATGGAGACGGATTCTAGAGGGACGTCATCAACAGAGACTTTTCAGGTTCATAAAGGTGGTTCTCTTTTAGCCTGCTAGATCTCCATGGTAACTGATGCTGCGGAACTTGAGCTCCATGGTAACTGATGCTGTGGAGCTAGATCTCCATGGTAACTGATGCTGTGGAGCTAGATCTCCATGGTAACTGATGCTGTGGAGCTAGATCTCCATGGTAACTGATGCTGTGGAGCTAGATCTCCATAGTAACTGATGCTGTAGAGCTAGATCTCCATGGTAATTGATTCTGTGGAGCTAGATCTCCATGGAAACTGATGCTTCACAGCTAGATCTCCATGGTAACTGATGCTGAGGAGCTACATCTTCATGGTAACTGATGCTTCACAGCTAGATCTCCATGGTAACTGATGCTGTGGAGCTAGATCTCCATGGTAACTGATGCTGTGGAGCTAGATCTCCATGGTAACTGATGCTGTAGAGCTAGATTTCCACGGTAATTGATTCTGTGGAGCTAGATCTCCATGGTAACTGATGCTTCACAGCTAGATCTCCATGGTAACTGATGCTGAGGAGCTACATCTTCATGGTAACTGATGCTTCACAGCTAGATCTCCATGGTAACTGATGCTGTGAAGTTAGATCTCCATGGTAACTGATGCTGTTTATGCAGAAGAGTCACATGATGCTATAAACTAGTTCTGATTGGTCCTTATCCCTGAAGATCTGTGGAGCTGCATCAGTGCCTTCAGTTCTTCATGTTTTAAATATTTTGTCCATTTATCTTCTTTAAAATCTCTTTATTTCCTACATACACAAGAATCTCTGTGGTGTGTTTTGTACATAAAACATCTAAAAGTGGTGATTTCACATGTTTTTGTGTCTTTCTAGCAGTGATTTTATGTCTTTTCTGTCTTTTTGCGTCTTTTTTGTTCTGATTTCATGTCTTTTAGTGGTGATTTCACATGTTTTTGGCAGTTTTTATGCAGTTTTTGTATCTTTGTGTGGTTATTTTATGTCTTTTGTGGTGATTTCAGATGTTTTTGTGGTGATTTTATGTCTTTTCGTTGCATTTTTGCATCTTTTTGTGGCAATTTCACACTTTTTTGTTCTGATTTTTGGTAGTGGTGATTTACATCTTTTTATGCAGTTTTTGTGTCTATTTGCGATGATTTCAGATTTTTTTGTGGCAATTTCAACATTTTTTGTTCAGATTTTGTCTTTTCGTGATGATTTACACCCTTTTATGCAGTTTTTATATCTTTTTCTGATGATTTTGTATCTTTTTGTGGTGATTTCAGATGTTTTTGTAGAGATTTTGTGTCTTTTGACCTTGATTTCACATGTTTTAGTGGTGATTCTGCATCTTTTTGTAATGATTTCACGTTTTTGTGGCAATTTTGCACTTTTTTTGTTCTGATTTTGTGTCTTTTGGTGATGATTTCATGTCTTTTTGTGGTGACTTGGCATGTTTTTTGTTTAAGATTTTGTGTCTTTGCGTCTTTTGTGGTGATTTCAGACATGATCCTATGTTTTTGCATTCTCCCCGAGGAACTTCAGGTTTTGCTGAACCATGAACACAAAAAGAGCCTGGCTTTGTTGAAACAGCTCGTATAAAAACACTGATTTTGGATTCTTGCTCTCCCCTCAGAGAAGTACTGCGAGCTCTACTGTCTGTCCTTCAACCCCAACGTGAATAAAGAGGAGAGGGAGGCGTCCTGGAGCTTCATCGACCTCATGGCCGACTACAAGAGGATGGGGGTTCCTAATAACCTCTGGGTCTCCACCGCCGTCAACAGCGAGTACAGGGTCAGTCTGACGGAGTAGAACACAGTCCTCTGACAAGCTCTGTGGAGTGTAGCTGCACAGCTGATAAGTTCTCTGGACATTTACAGAGTCGTAGATTAGATAAAGCAAACCTCATTCAGCCTCTCTGACTGTTTAAAGTCACTCCTGAGTTTGGTTTTAACAACTCTGAATCAGTATTTAATTAGAAATGGGCTGTAGTGTTCGTTAAAAGTAGAGAAAGTGAGAAGATTTTAGCTAGTTTAGCAAACAGAAATGAAACTACTGCTGGTTTTACACAGAAAATGAGGAGGTATAACCCCCAGTGTGCTAAGTTAAGCTAAATGGCTGCTAGCTTCACAAGCAGATTTCTCAAAATGGCGACCCTTTCCTTTAACTCTGGGTTGGCAGAAAGCTCTACTCTTTCTGTCCTAAACTCTTCTCAGCAGACACTGGTGATGCTGGAATAACAACAATAAAAAAATTTGATTTAAAATGAAAAGAACTCGACACAAATGACAAAAACAAGACCCAAAATGACAAAATCAAGACCCAAAATCACATATACAAGACACAAAATGACAAAAACAAAACCTAAAATGACAAAAACAAGACCCAGTATCACATATGAAAGACCCAAAATGACAAAAACAAGACCCAATATGACAAAAACAAGACCCAAAATGACAAAAACAAGGCCTAAAATGACAAAAGTAAGACCGAAAATGACCAAAACAAGACCTAACATGACAAAAACAAGACCTGAAATCGCAACAAGACTCAAAATGACAAAATCAAGACTTAAAATCAAAAAACCAAAGACCTAAAAGACCCGAAATGAAAAAATTAGATGTAAAATGACAAGGACTAGACCCAATATGACAAAAACAAGACTCAAAATGACAAAAACAAGACCCAAAATCACATATGCAAGACCCAAAATGACAAAAACGAAACTCAAAATGATAAAAACAAGACTCAAACTGACAAAAACAAGACCCAAAATGACAAAAACAAGACCCAATATGACAAAAACAAGACTCAAAATGACAAAAACAAGACTCAAAATGACGAAAACAAGACCCAATATCACAAAAACAAGGCTCAAAATGACAAAAACAAGACTCAAAATGACAAGGACTAGACCCAATATGACAAAAACAAGACTCAAAATGACAAAAACAAGACCTGAAATCACAAAAACAAGACCTGAAATGACAAAAACAAGACCTGAAATCACAAAAACAAGACCCAATATCACAAAAACAAGACCCAATATGACAAAAACAAGACCCAGTATCACAAAAACAAGACCCAATATCGCAAAAACAAGACTCAAAATGACAAAAAAAACACCCAAAATGACAAAAACAAGACTCTAAATGACAAAAATTTGATGTAAAATGACAAAACTTTGATAAATGAGACACAAAATTTGAAAAATTAGTTGACCGAGAAATAAAACGTCCAAACATTTACACTCATTAACCCTCCTGTTGTCCTCATTTACGGGCACCAAAAAATATAGCTTCCTTGTCTGAAAAAAATCCAAAAATTCAGCAAAAAAATTCCCCAAATTTCTGAAAATTTGCAAAACCTTCAGGAAGAAAATTCCAATAATTGCTTTAAAAAATCCCTTTAAAGTTTTATTTTAAAAAATCCCCCAAATTTGGCAAGAAATTGTAAATATTTTCAAAAAATGAGTAAAAATCGTCCAAAAAAATCCTAAAAATATCTAAAGTGATTACATGTATATCAGTAAAACTTCGAATATTTTCTCTGATTGATTTTTTTGTGAATGTTCTCAAGAAACATTTTTAACATTTCTTTTTTTCCACCAAAAAATGTTCAAAGATTTCCCAAAAATGTTGAAAATGTGGACATTAGAAGTTTCACTGTGAAAATATATATTTTTTCCACACTTTCAAACTTTAAAACGGGTTAATTTTGACCCACAGGACAACACGAAGGTTAACCTTCACATGAGTCTTTGTCATGGTGCCCGTTGCTGCTAAACTCCCACAATACTCTCTGCTTTCCCATAAACTGTAGTCTGAGTGACACCTCCTGTGGTCTCTACAGGATTAAACATTAACCTGGTATATACATGATACGTGTGTGTGTGTGTGTGTGTGTGTGTGTGTGTGTGTGTGTGTGTGTGTGTGTGTGTGTGTGTGTGTGTGTGTGTGTCCTGCAGGTGTGTGATACTTACCCTTCAGAGCTGTTTGTTCCAAAGTCGGCCTCCACCGGCGTCATCGTGGGCAGCTCCAGGTTCAGGAGTCGAGGACGGTTTCCTGCTCTGTCCTACTTCCACCAGGACACTCTGGTGAGCATCAGACACATACAAACACACACAGATACACACAGGAAATGTCTGATGAGGTTTCCTCCCCCTGCAGGCGGCGGTGTGTCGGTGCAGCCAGCCGCTGTCGGGTTTCAGCGGTCGCTGTCAGGAGGACGAGCTGATGCTGCAGGCGGTGATGAAGTCCAACCCTGGCAGCGACTACATCTACGTGGTGGACACCAGACCCAAGGTAATGCATCGACACACACTCCTCACACACTCAGCCCTCAGCGACACACACTACAAACCTGTGTGTGTGTGTGTGTGTGCAGCTGAACGCCATGGCGAACCGAGCGGCGGGTAAAGGCTACGAGAACGAGGACCACTACACCAACATCAAGCTGCAGTTCATCGGCATCGAGAACATCCACGTGATGAGGAGCAGCCAGCAGAAGATCATCGACGGTAACCTCAGCTGGTCGTGATGCTCCAGGGACCGGTGGAGAACACAAACCTACTGGCAGATTTCACAATGTTTGAATGAGAAGGATAGAAACCAACTTTACAGGTCCAGATTTAGCTCCTTTAAAGCAGATTAATGGAAGTCTGTCACATCAGCAGCTCAAAAAACTACAAACATGGCTGACTTGCCACTTGCCCCACCTCCTTCAGGAAGAAAACTCTGTGTGTCATATTGACAGCACATAGAAAAACATCTAACCTGCTGACACCTAAACGTAATACTTTGGACAGAGTTGAGTAACTTTGGGCGAGTTTTGAGTATTTTGAAAAAATATTTAGTCATTCTGGGCAAGTTTCAACTCATTTGGATAGAACTGTAGTCAATCTGGATGGTTTTTGAGTCATTTTGGACAGATTTTAAGTACTTTTAAGCCCTATTCGCACGGGAATAGTATTACCTGGGGACCTCTGGTGATTTTTGAATTACCCCAGGACATCTGTGTTTCTCGCGGTGCATTCGCACGGGGTAAGTGAAGTCTATATTTTACCCAAATTTTTTGACATTACAGCCCAGATATGATGTCAAATCTGTGCAGGTCGCAACATCCGCTGTTGTCACGTCCATGTACGAAGTGGTCGGCCGCTACTCGGAAAAAAAAATACAGACACCGGTCGCATGAATAAACATTAAAAACATTAAAAGCGTATGTTGTAACAACGCTATTGTTAGGGTCTCGTTAGGTTTGGGCACAAAATCACTTGGTTAAGTTTATGGAAAGCTTGTGGTTTGCGTTGAAATGACCACTTTTAACTTGGTATGTAGTCGTCATGGCAACAGTAAATATGTCAAAGCAGCAACGTGACTTGAGAACAGCGGGCAGCATTGTCGGGATAACGGGCTGTCAGTGTGTTAGGATTCAGCCTGTTGAAAGATATGCTTACTGCATGCTGCTACGCATGTCATCCATCTCAGTATCCTCCCAGATCTCCCTCTTCTTGTTGATCTGATTTTGCCGTTTCTGTGAATGGTCCACAGGCCTGTTGTGTATCGACCTACTGCTGCATTTGCACCTAAAATGCCGTCAATAATTTCCACCACAGCCTCCATAATTCAACTAGGAAAGATGTAGAAAAAGACACGCAATAAAAAAAACAAAACTAAAATACCCCCGTCAACTCAATTTTAGTCAATCTGGACAAGTTTTTAATCATTTTGGGCAAGTTTAGAGTATTTTGGACAAATCTGGAGTAATTTTGGACAGATTTTAAGTACTTTTAGTCAATGTTTGAGTTATTGTGGGCAGTTCTTTACTTACTTTGGACAGATTTGAGTGTATTTTACCAAATTTTGAGTCATGCTGAGCAAGTTTCAACTCATTTGGAAATAATTTTTGTCAATCTGGACAAGTTTTGAGTCATTTTCAACAAATTCCGAGTCCTTTGCTGACTGAAATAGAGAATGATTGGATGAACAATGTGAACGACTGCGAAGCTACAGGAATGTGTTTGATGAAGACATAAATAATAAGACATAAATAATCTCTCTGGAACGGATTTCCTGTGATGGCATCTTTTCTTGTTTCCATGTCCTCCATACAGTGGGCGAGATGCGAGCTCCGTCCATGTCGGACTTCCTGTGGGGTCTGGAGAATTCTGGGTGGCTCAAACACATCAAGGCTGTGCTGGATGCTGGAGTCTTCATAGCTAGGGTGAGTAAACTCAAACTGGAGCTGATGGAGACACGGAGAATGTTAAAAACAAGGATGTCCTGATCCCCTTAAAGCCTTTTTATCTGCTTTAACCTCAGTATGACCCGTTGTTTATGTCCACCGTCATCTTAAAGATGACTTGAAGAGATAAACAGGATGGTGTTGAAAGTAGAATTTGAGTCATTTAAGACAGATACTGAGTAATTTTGGACAGTTTTTTTTTTTTTTCAATATTTTATTTTCATTTTTTTTGACAAAAAACACAACAAAAAGAAAAAAGCAACAAAACAAAACAAACAAAACAAGGCTCAGACGAAACCAGACGGACATTAACAAAAACATAAGTTTACAGAGACGACAGATGATCCACAAATGGTTTCCAGTAGTTTGTAAAAGTGTTCTTTGAGTCATTTGAGTCATGGCGAAGTCTTTCCATTTGTATTACAGACAACATGTCAGTGACCCACAGGCGGAATGAAGGCGCCACAGGAGACTTCCATTCCTTTAGGATTAACTTCTTTGCAACAATCAGACCCAGTTCTAATGGCTGCCGCATTGTAGCGGGAATAGTTTTTGTAGTTTGTATGCAGCCTAGAACAGCAAGTCCTGCGTCAGGCTTAATGGGTGTTTTATATGCTTTAGAATAAAAATCAAATATCTTACACCAGAAACCTGCTAACGAGGGACAGGACCAAAACGCATGAGATAAAGTACTTTCTGACACATTGCACCTGTCACACACCGGGGAGACTGAGGGATAGATCTTGTGTAATCTGGATTTAGAGTAATGTAGACGGTGGACAATTTTAAACTGGATTAATCTATGTCTGCTGTTTACAGAGCAAGAATTTATTTTAGACAGGCATTTGGTCCACATAGATTCAGATATTTCAATACCCAATTCTTCTTTCCAAGTATCCCTAGTCTTCTCAGTGCGGACAGAAATACAGTCATCGAACAGGCATATAATTTTTGAAATAAGATGCTTGGAGTCAGGAGGGCTTCTGAGAATTTGATAAATTTCATGCTCAATTGGGAGATTTTGGTCTCTTTTAATTTCTGATTGTACGTAATGTCTGACCTGTAAATATCGAAAGAAATGTGATTGAGGTAAACTGTATTTTTCTTTCAGTTGGTTGAATGATGCAAATTTACCATCAACATACAGGTCTAGAATTGATATTAAGCCCTTCTCTCTCCAGTCATGATAAGACTTGTCATGCCATGGAGGTGCAAATCGGTGGTTAAAGCATATAGGTGTTTGAACTGATGTATCAGGTAAAGTCAGAAATTTCCTTATTTGGTTTAGGATCCTCACAGATTGCTTTAATGTATAGCACAGGTTCTTAAAAGACTCTGGTTTTTCAAATTTGGAAAATAGCATTGCTGGTAAAGAAGAATTACAGACAGAGTTGCTCTCAATTTTAAGCCACAATGGGGCAGGGATTGTGTGATTATCCAGAGTGTCCTGTTGCCAAAACATCAAGGCCCTAACATTGGCAGCCCAGTAGTAATGTTTAAATACCGGCAGACCAAGCCCTCCCTCCGATTTGGATTTCTGTAAGTGTATCTTTGAGATTCTGGCATTTTTGCCGTTCCAAATGTAGGAAAGAATAATTGAGTCTAAATCTTTAAAGAAAGCTGATGTAAGACAAATGGGCAGATTTTGACACAAATATAGGAATCTAGGGAGAGAAATCATTTTAATTGAGTTTATGCGTCCAACCATTGATAAAGGCAAAAGTTTCCAGCATTCAATATTCTGTTTCAGCCCTGATATGAATTCTGTGAAATTTAATTTGAATATCAATTTCGGATCTTTGGGTATGGTCAAACCGAGATAGGTGATTTGATCATTGACTACTTTGAATGGAACACTTTCCAAAAAGCCTTGAGAATAGATTTTGGTGAGAGGCATAAACTCACTCTTTGACCAGTTAATGGTATATCCTGATATTTTTCCAAATGATGTAATTAAGTTGAGAAGATGAGGAACCGATTCTTCAGCGTTATAGAGATACAAGATTACATCATCAGCATATAAACTAATAGTTGTTTCTACACCACCGACCTGAAGCCCACGTAAATGTGGATGTTTTCTTATTGTTACAGCAAGAGGTTCTAGTGCAATAGCAAAAAGAGCTGGCGACAGCGGACAGCCCTGTTGAACTGAACGTTGTAGAAGAAATGGAGCTGACCGATCACCATTAGTCAAAACAGAACACAATGGATTTGCATAAATTATTTTCACCCATGATATGAAAGTTTCACCGAATCCAAACCTGCGCAATGACTCAAACATGTAAGGCCACTCAACCTGATCGAATGCTTTGTGTGCATCAAGTGACAAAATGGAAGCTCCTTTGGAGTCACTATAATCAGTATAAATTGTATTAAGTAATCGCCTAACATTAGAAAAAGAAAGTCTACCGGGAATGAACCCTGTCTGGTCAGGGTGAATAAGCGATGTTAGGTGCTTGTTCAGCCTTATAGCCAGAATTTTAGCAATTATCTTACGATCAACATTTTGAAGTGCAATTGGCCTAAAACTAGCTGGATCTGTTTCATCCTTACCCTTTTTTAAAATAAGTGAAATGTTAGCCTCATAAAGAGTTTTTGGTAGCTTTGCATTACATTTGGATTCATTAATCATTCTGAGTAGGAGGGGTGCAAGGATATCACAGAATTTCTTGTAAAATTCAGCGCTAAAGCCGTCAGGCCCAGCTGCCTTATTCGATGGAAACGACTTTATAGCCGTAGTGATTTCCTGCAAGGTAAAATCAGAGTCAAGATATTTCTTAGCTGCATCACTCAACTTAGGTAGTGTGAGAGTTTCAAAAAAATGATCA
This sequence comes from Amphiprion clarkii, assembly GCA_027123335.1. NCBI lineage: Eukaryota > Metazoa > Chordata > Actinopteri > Pomacentridae > Amphiprion > Amphiprion clarkii. Next base: position 41,821,095 of record CM049568.1, read on the forward strand.
AAATCAGATTTTGTAACTGTATGTTTAGATGAGTAAAGTTCACGATAGAATTCGCTGAACCGACTATTTATATCAGCGGGAATAGTTATAAGTGTACCAGCTTTGGATTTGATTTGATAAATTGCTCTGGAAGATTGGGCACCCTTAAGCTGTCGTGCTAACAATTTGCCTGGTTTATCTCCGAGCTCGAAATTTTTCTGTCGCAGCTTCAGAAGTAAATTACTAATTTGGTCACTCATAATGCCATTATACTCATATTTAAGTTTCATTATTTTTGTATAGTCGTCAGGGGATTTTGAGTTTTGATATTTTTTTTCTAAAGCAGGAAGTGAGTTATTTCAACTAAGCGCTTTTCTCTTTCTTTTTTAAGAGCTGACGTATAAGAGATTATATCACCTCGTAAAACTACTTTTAAAGTTTCCCACAGGGTGGAATCAGACACTTCACCATTATCATTTGATTCTATAAAATCATTCAATTTAGTGGTAATGGTTTTGATAAAGCTGTCATCACTAAGAAGATTTGGGTTAAAACGCCAAGAATAAGTCGGTTTTTTAAGAGAGACATTTAAGGATGTTGTTACGGGGCTATGATCCGAAATTAATATATTATGGTATTTAGAGTTTGTGATCTGCGGAATTAGATTTGAGCTAATCAAAAAGTAGTCAATCCTGCTGTAAGATTTGTGTACACGAGAATAATAAGAGTAGTCTCTGCTTGTAGGATTTTGGATTCTCCAAATATCAACAAAATTTCTTGTTTTCAAAAGGTTGTTTAAAAGCCGCATGGACGCATTATCTGGTGGTGGCCGTGTTGAAAGTCTGTCAAGGAAAGGATCTAGGTAGCAATTGAAATCCCCAGCAATTACTATATTTGAGTCATTGTTGTCAGGGAGTAAATCAAAAACTTTCCTGAAAAAGCTAGGCTCGTCAGTGTTTGGACCATATACATTAAGAAAAGTTAAGGGAAATGAGTTTATGCTACCGGTGACCATAATAAACCTACCAAGAGGGTCATTGGTTACAGAGGTCACCTGGAATGGAATAGTCTTTTTGAACAATATTGCCACGCCTCGGGCGTGAGAGGTGAATGGCGATTGGTAAATTTGGGATATCCAATTACACTTTAATCTTTGCTGTGCAGACGAATTGATATGGGTTTCTTGTAGAAAAATTATATCTGCGGATAAAGATTTGAGATGTTTAAAAACTTTCCCTCTTTTGACTATACTTCCAAGCCCCTTCACATTCCATGAAACCAACTGTAAATCCCTACTGCCGACCTGTAAATTTCCTTGTGCACTAGTCATTTAGAAATATAAAGGGAAAAAAAAAAGTGGTGTGACAGTGCACTTACACATAATCCATCTGGTTGGTACAGTTTTGCAAATACAGTGAAATATAACCTTGCGTCTGAGCCAAAAACAAGAACAAATATGAACATTACAAACACCCCACACCCCCAACTCAGAGTCTGCGTCTCCAGAACCAGACGCATCTCTTCCCTTTTTATCATAAGTGGAGCTACCGGACAAATAGTAGGTCTGACACGAGTCACAGTGCCCCTCCACCACAACACAATACTGGTTTCAAAATGTGCTTTAAAACAATCACTAGTATCCTGAAAGTCATCAAGGAAGTGGTGCACCATTAATAAGTGTTACTCCGGGTAAATAGTAGCCAGTCCGAAACGTGGTGCACTCATCCCAAAATAACTAACAGTCTCACCTTAAACAGGTCATAGAAGTTGTTGTTGTTGACGTTACTCAAACGAAGCTTCCAGTCTTACTCGTCTGTAGAATCACCGCGTGTCTTCTGCCGTAATGCCGCTTCTGCCGCCGCTGGATCTCCATACATCACCGATGCGTCTCTATTATTCCAGTGCACACACAGTCGAGCCGGGTAACGCAGGTAGTGTTTAATTCCTTCCTCTCTCAGGGCTTGCATAACATCACGAAAGGCACGGCGTTGAATCATTACATCATTTGTATAGTCTGGGAAAATCAGAACTTTGTTTCCTTTGTACTCCATCGGTTGAGACCGGCTGAGTCGTAGAATCATCTCCTTCACCTGAAAGTGATGAATACGGGCCATGATGGTGCGCGGCCGACTATCCGCCGACGGTTTGGGCTGTAGCGTGCGATGCGCTCGGTCTACCTTCACTGGATGCGGAAAATGATGTTTACCCAGAAGTTCAGGGATGAGCCTGGATACAAAATCAGTTGGTCTTCCCCCCTCAGAGTCCTCTTTTATTCCGACGATCTTGATGTTTTGTCGGCATGAGCGACCCTCTAACTCCAGAACTTTGTTTTGAAGCTGACCGGTGTGTTTAGATAAAGCCTCGTACTTGGTTTCCAGGGCGTCGATTCGTTCCTCAAGTGCGTAGATTGTTTGCTCTTGACTGGTCACACGGCTCTGCAGATCGGCTTGGACAGAGAATATTGACTGAAATTTAGCATCAAAAGCATCGAAACGCTCGTCGAGCTTCTCCAGGATAGACGCAGACATCTCTCTACACATAGACGCAGACATCTCCCTGCACATTTCTCTGCATATTTCATATGTCTGGGTTTTGTCATCTGTGGTGTTAGCTTTAGCAGGAGGCTCGGAGGAGCGGCTATCGCTAGCAGGTCCGCTAGCATTAGCTCCGCCGATGTAGCCGTCAATGGTCTTGTTTTTAGTTGAAGCGCTTACTTTCGGTGGCATGGTCCAAATAAGCAATGCTGGAGGTTTTTAGGCAGATGCACGAGCAAGAGTAATCAACTTCTGAGCAGATTTGTGGTGTTTTAAAGCAAGTTTGTTGAGGTTGCGGTGGAGAGCATAAGCTATGCACGTCTACATCCCACGCATGCACACTAGCGCTCCCATTTTGGACAGTTTCTAAATGATCTGGACAGTTTTTAATCCATTTTGGATGGATTTTGAGTCGTTTTAGACAGGTTTTGAGTAATTTAAGATTGGATTTCAGTAATTTTGGACAGTTTTCAAGTCATTTTGGACCATTTTTTATCCATTTTAAATGAATTTTGAATCTTTTTGGACACAATTTTAGTATTTCTGGACAAATTTCAAGTGATTTTGGGACATTTTATGGGGATATGGGGCAATACTAAGTAATTTTGGACAGATTTTGAGTGATTTGGAAAATGTATAACCCACTTTGGATGACTTTTGACTAATTTTGGATAGAATTTGAGTCATTTAGTACAATTTGAGTCATTTTGGACAGTTTTTAAGTGACTTGGATGGTTTTAATCCATTTTGGATGAAATTTGAGTCTTTTTGGACAAGTTTTTAGTCATTTAAGATGGTATTTCAGTAATTTTGCACAATTTTCATGTCATTGTGGACATTTTTTATACATTTTGAATGAATTATGAGTCTTTCTGGACAAGTTTCAAGTGATTTTAGGCCATTTTTCAGGTCATTTTGGACTGCGCTTAAGTAATTTGGACTTATTTTCTGTCATTTTGGATAAGTTTTGAGTAGTTTCAGACAGAATTTGAATAATTTGATGAATATTTATTAAATAAACTAGAAAAAATCCATTGTTTTGCTAAAACTAGCCATAGGAACAACACTATTTGACTTGTCTGCCATCCTTAACTCATTTTGGACAGATTTTAAGTGATTTAAACTATTTTTATCCCATTTTGGGTAAATTCTGAGTCTTTTTGGACAGAATTTGAGTCTTTCTGGACAAGGTTCAAGTGATTTTAGGCCATTTTGTATTGATTTGGGGCAATGCTTTAGTAATCTTGGGAATGATTTGGACAAATTATGACCCATTTTCAATGAATTTTGACTAATTTTGGATAGAATTTTAGTCATTTAAAGTAGAACTTGAGTAGTTTTGTATAGTTTTTAAGTGATGTGGACTGTTTTTAATCCATTTAAAATTAATTTTGAGTCGTTTTAGACAGAATTTGACTCATTGTGGATAAGCTTTGAGTCATTTAAGATGGGATTTCAGCCATTTTGGGCAGTTTTCAAGTAATTTTGGACAGCTTTTAAGTGATTTGGACCAATTTTATGCATTTTAAATGAATTTTGAGTCTTTCTGGACAAGTTTCAAGGGATTTTTGTCCATTTTTTGGTGATTTGGGGCAATTCTTAATTAATTTTGGATGGATGTTATGTCATTTTGGACAAGTTTTGAGTAATTTCAGTAGGGCTGGACCCGAATATCCGAATATTCGGTTGTTACTGTGGTATCCGAATATTAATTTTGAGATCCGAATATTTGGATGTTGTTTATCCAGATCCAGAGCGTTGGTTCTGTTGTTGTTCATCCATGGCTTGAGAACTAAAGTTCTACCTCCAGTTCTAATGGTGATCTCCTGGTTGTCTCCAGGCAGTGGCCGATGAAGGCGTCAGTGTTCTGGTCCACTGTTCTGACGGATGGGACCGGACCGCACAGGCCTGCTCCGTGGCCAGTATCCTGCTGGACCCATTCTACAGAACCCTCAGAGGATTCATGGTACCTCCTACAGTTCCTGGTGTTTCTCTAGGACTTTCTGAGACGCTCACTTCCTGTTTGTCCTCGTCTGTTCCAGGTGCTGATAGAGAGAGACTGGGTTTCCTTTGGACACAAGTTCTCTCACAGGTCAGTAACGTTCTATTTACGTCCCCTTCTAGAGCCATGAGATTCATTCAGGACCAGTTCTGGATTATTCAGGACCAGTTCTAGATCACTCAGGATCAGTTCTGGATAATTCAGGACCAGTTCTGGATCATTCAGGACAAGTTCGGGATCACTCAGGATCAGTTCTGAGCATTTCAAGACCAGTTCTAGATCACTCAGGACCAGTTCTGGATCACTCAGGACCAGTTCTGGATCATTCAGGACCAGTTCTAGATCACTCAGGACCAGTTCTGGATCACTCAGGACCAGTTCTGGATCATCCTGGACCAGTTCTGGATCATTCTGGACGAGTTTTCAGCGCTTTTAGTCGATGTTTGAGTGATTGAACTTTTAACTCATTTTGTACAGATTGTGAGTCCTTCTGGACAAGTTTTGAGTTATTTTGGGCAATTCTTTACTGACTTTGGACAGATTTTGAGTTATTTCGGACACATTTTCAGTACTTTAAATCAATGCTTGCGTTATTGTGGGCAATTCTTAACCTCCTTTCAACAAATTTTGAGTAATTCTGGATACATTTCAACTCATTTTTGACAGAGTTTGAGTAACTGTGGGCGAGTTTTGAGTGTTTTGGACAATTTTTGAGTTATTCTGGACAGGTTTTAACTCCTTTGAACAGTATCTTCGTCAATCTGGACAAGTTTTGATTTATTTTGGGCAAATCTTTACCTATTTTGGACAGATTTTGAGTAACTGGGCAAGTTTTGAGGATTTTGGGCAAATTTTGAGTTATTTGGGGCATTTCTTTACTTATCTTGGACCGATTTTGAGTAATTTTGGACACATTTTAAGTAAATATAGTCAATGATTGAGTTGTTATGGGCAATTCTTTACATATTTTTGAACAGATTTTGAGTCATTCTGGACAAATTTCCGCTTATTTTGCCAGAATTTTAGTCAATCTGGACAAGTTTTGAGTCATTTTGGACAAGTTTGGACTCATTTTGGACAAGTTTTGAGTTATTTGGGGCAAATCTCTACTTACTTTGGGCAGATTTAGAGTAACTCTGGGCAAGTTTTGAGTATTTCAGACAAATATTGAATCATTCTGGACAAGTTTCAACTAATTTGGACAGAATTTTAGTCAATCTAGACAAGTTTTAAGTTATTTTGGGCAATTCTGTACTTACTTTGGACAGAATTTGAATTATCTTGGGCACATTTTAAGTAGTTTTTGTCAATGTTTGAGCTATTGTGGACAATATTCAACACTTTGGACAGTTTTGAGTTACTTTGAGTAACTCTTTCCTTGACTGAACCTTTCCAGTTCATCTATTCTGAACCATTGGACGGTTTCGCTCTACCAGGCGGTAACTCCAGGTCTGTCCTCCTGCAGGTACGCTCACTTGGACGGGGATCTTAAGGAGGTGTCTCCGGTCATAGACCAGTTCCTGGAGTGCATCTGGCAGCTCTCAGAACAGTTTCCGTGTGCCTTCGAGTTCAACGAGCGCTTCCTCATCACCCTCCACACCTACATCTACTCCTGCCAGTACGGGAGCTTCCTTGGGAACTGCCAGAAGGAACGCCGGGACCTCAGGTAGGAGCTCACCTGGAGACGGATCTTTACCCTGGACAGACTTACACTCATTTTAGACACATTTAAAGATAATATGGACACATTTACACTCATTCAGTACACTTTTAAAGTTAGTTTGGACAGATCTAGACTCATTTTAGACACATTTTTAGTTAGTTTGGAGTCTTGAAGTCTTAGCTATTTTTAGACAGTTTTTGAGTTATTTTGGGTGATTCTTAACTCATTTTGGACAAATTTTGAGTGATTTTGGCAGTTCTTCATTCATATTAGGTAAATTTTGAGTAATTTTGGACAGTTTTTTGTTATTTTAGACACATTTTAAGTACCTTGAGTCAATGTTTTAGTTATTGTCTTCCATTCGTAACTCATTTTGGACTGTTTTTTGAGATTTTTGGACAATTTTCAACTAATTTGGGACAGAATCTCAGTCATTTTTGACAAGTGTCAAGTTTTTTTTGACATTTTTTGAGTGATTTGGCCAATACTTAACTCATTTTGGACACATTTTGACTCATTCAAGACATATTTTGAATAATTTTGGACAAATTTGGAGTCTTTTTGAACAAGTTTTGAGTGCTTTTAGTCAATGTTTGCGTTATTTTGGGTGATTCCTTATTTTGTGCAGATTTTGAGTCAATTTGGACAAATTTTGAATTTCAACTACTTTGGACAGAAATTTAGTAAATCTGGACAAGTTTGAGTCGTTTTGAACAAATTCTGAGTCCTTTTGGACAAGTTTTAGTTATTCTGGACAATTCAGAAGTCATTTTAGAAGAGTTAGAACTCTTTTTTTTTTTGGACAGAATTTCAGTCATTCTTGACAAATTTCAAATGATTTTTGGCCATTTTTTGGTAATTTTGGACAGGTTTTAAGTAGGGATGCAACGATACTCGAGTTTTTATTGAACCATTCGATACGCCCTCTTCGATTCAATACGTAAAAACGTTCGATCCAAATGAAAACAGCGCTCCCAAAATGTATTTTCCGAACTTTTTCTAGTGTGCTCTCGCTAAAATGCCAGGGCGCAACCAAGGCTGAGCCCTCTGCCTTGAAAAGCTCCCAGAAAGCTCCTCCCCGCAAGCAGCCCGCCTCCCCTCATCCCCCAAGCTGCCTGGAGGGCGGGGGCAACCACGCTGCTGTTGTTTGAGGGAGAGGTGACAGACACGAGGATCATGGCTAGCGGGGAAAGACGGAAGTTTGAGGAGGCGGCTTCTACGTCATACAGATCCGCTGTATGGCAGCATTTTGGGTTTGCTGTTGATTATAATGATCAGGGGACGAAAATGGTGACTAAAACAAAAACTGTGTGCAAGTATTGCCTTACAACTATACCGTACATCACGGGCAACACGACCAACATGACCACTCATCTCCGCCGCCATCACCCAGACAAGTCATCTGCGAGCAGGGCAGAGGACAAGGTAACGCGACCCAAGTCTCAGAGCAGCATAGCGGACGCCTTTCAAAAGAAGTACACTTTCACCTCCGATAAACATAAGAAAATCACACGTGCTGTTGGAACATTTCTTGCCAAAGCTTTGCAGCCTTATTCTGTGGTTGAAAATGATGGCTTTTCGTACCTTATGAAAACTGTTGATCCACGATACGCTATCCCCTCTCGTACATATTTCACAAAAACTGTCATTCCGGATATTTACAACGAAGTCCGCCAAAACATGTTATGCACTAAAATGCATGTTTTTATTATGGCATTGTTATTTTTGCTTGTTAGCAAAATTAAAAAAATATATATCGAAAGAGGAATAACGCTTGTATTTTTTTTCCCAGAGCATTAAATGTATTGAATCGAACCGAAAATCGTGTCCCTCATATCGAAAATCGTACCGAACCGTGACTTAACTATCGTTGCATCCCAAGTTTTAAGCGATTTGGACCATTTTTAACCCATTTTGGATGACTTCAGACTCATTTTTGGACAAGTTTTGACTCATTTAAGACAGAATTTGAGTAATTTTGGACAATTTTCAAGTAATTTTGGACTGTTTTAAGTGATATGGACCATTTTTAAATTATTTTGATCAATTTGACTGATTGTAGACAAAATTTGAGTAATTTTGGACAGTTTTCTAATGATTTAGACCATTTTGAATTCATTTTGGATGATTTTTGAGTCATTATGGTTAAGTTTCAACTCTCTTAAGACAGGATTTGAGCAATTTAGGACAGAATTTTGAACAATTTTTAAGTGATCAGGACCATTTTTAACCCATTTTGGAGGGATTTTGAAGAATTTTGGACAGAATTTGAGTCATTCTGGACATGTTTTGAGTCATTTTGGGCAACTTGAAGTAATCCTAGACAACTCTGAAGTCATTTTGTTCAGGTTTGAACTGATTTTGGTCATATTTTAGTGATCAGAAGTGTGTTTTCAAACGGCAGTGTGTCTGTTTGTGTTCAGGCTTCGTGAGCGGAGTCACTCGGTCTGGCCTCAGCTGTGGAAGGACCGATCGGACTACACCAACCCTCTGTACCAGGCCGAGCAGAGCCAGAGCCAAGGAGTCCTGAGGCCCAACACCTCGCCCTTCTACTTCAAGTGGGTCCACTGCAACTCTTCACCCGTCTAGGATGAACTTTGAGTCATTTTCAACAGGTTTTAGTTATTTTGGAAAGGTTGCAACTTATTGTGGTAAAATCTTGAGTGATTTATAAAAAGTTTTGAGCAATTTTGGACAATTTCGGTGACGTTTTAACTAATTTATGGGCAAGTTTCAACTGATTTTAGACCAATTTCTGGTCATTTTGGGTCATTCTTAAGTAATTTTGGACAGATTTTGCATCATTTTGGACAAATTCAGAGTCATTTTAGACAAATCAAATTTTAACTAGAAGAGACAGAATTTGAATAATTTTGGACAATTTTTAAATGATTTGGACCATTTCTTACCCATTTTGGATGAATTTTCAGTCATTTTGAACAATCTTTGAGTGATTTTGGGCAATTCTTAAGTAATTTTGAACATATTTTGAATGATTTAGGACAAGATTGAGTCATTTTAAATAAGTTTCAAGTCATTCTGGACAGATTTTAAGTCCTTCTGGACATGTTTCTAGTAGGGCTGGGCGATATGCCCTAAAAAAAAAAAAAAAAATCTCAGATTTTTTCACAAAAAATCCAGATTCACAATTTATCCGATTTTTTATTATTTTTTTTACCCCCTACCTAATCTCTGCACGCCGGAGTCCAGTCTACACTATGCAAATGAGCTGCAGCCCTCTCCGGGTAAACACACCGGATCGCAGCTGGAAATGCGCCGCATGTGGCATGCTGCGGTGTGTTTCCCGCTGCCATCCGATGTGTTTACTTGGAGAGGGCTGCAGCTCATTTGCATAAAGTAGACTGACTTCTACTTTATGCAAATTCAGTGAGGCGTGCGGAGATTCCACGCATCATGAAACTGTCCTCAAACTTCTAAACTAGGCGTCAGTGACCTAAAACGAGGACAGATTCAGCTGCTGCACAGACTATTTCTCGCCTCAGATGCTTTCAGAAATACTTTTCGTGGACATGTTTTTTGAAATAAAAGGGAAAATTTGCGGCCGAGCCGCTGTGTTTATCCGACACATCTGCCGGACTGTCCAGCTGAAAGCTCGGTCACGTGATCACGTAGCGGCCTGCTGTTGCTCAGCGCTGTCATGTGACCATGTTGTGGTCCGCTAGTCACCGCCTGCCGTCCGTGTGATTTTCAGATGCGGTGCGTTGCCGTGCGGGAAAATAGCATCTAGTGGACACACGCCTTTAGATCTGCACCGCTCGCCGCCATGTTGTTTGTGTATCAAGGCCGGGGGGGGAGGGGGCACTCTGAACTACGGGAGCCCAGCAAGCTGGCGTTGGTGGCGGATGTTGATGAGAAAATCGATTTTCATTAAAACAAATTGACATTAAGTACAAACTCCAATTAATCAATAAAATCGATTTATCGCTCAGCCCTAGTTTCTAGTGATTCTGGACAGATTTTAGTCGTTCTGGACATGTTTCTAGTGATCCTGGACAGTCCTTGCCTCTCATACAGAATGACTCTGACCTCCTGACTCGGTCTGGGCTGAAATAACTCGCCACTGTCATGTCATTTTTGCTCCAGAATGTGGAAGGGTCTCTACAACCACGTGGAGAAGTCGGCGCCTCCTCGCCAGTCGCCTGCCGACTACCTGTCAGCCATGAGGGTGGAGTCCCAGCAGCTGGAGGAGGAGCTGACCAATCACCAGGAGGTAGCGCCAGGAGGAACCACCCACCAGCACCAGCACCAGCACCACCAACCGGGCTTCAGACAAGGCATTCAGCACAACACACCTCCACCTCCAACAAATCTAGAAACTCCTCCAGTTTAAGGCTTCAGATTTCACCAGAAACACACTTTCAGCTCAGTTTGGTCACATCTTAAACAAGTTCGAGTCATTCTGGACCCTAATGGAGTGATTCTGGTCTAACTCATTCAGGACAGAATTTCAGTCATTTTGGACAAGAATCTTGTGATTTAGACAATTTTTGAGTGATTTGGGGCATTTGTGAAGTCATTTTGGACATGTTTCCACTCATTTAAGACAGAATTTGAGTAATTTTAGACTATTTTTCAGTAAGTTGGACCATTTGTAACCAATTACAGATGAATTTTGAGTTATTTTGAACAGATTTTGAACAAATTCAGAGTCATTTTGGGTAACTTTAAGTAATTCTACACAATTCAGAAGTCCTTTTGAGTGATTTAAAGAAGTTCTGACTCTGGACAGTTTTTAAGTCATTTTGGACACGTCAACTGATTTAAGACAGAATTTGAGTCATTTAAGACTATTTGTAAGTGATTTGGACCATTTTTAACCCATTTTGGATGAATTTTGAGTAATTTTTGTCAGATTTTGACTCATTTTGGACAGAATTTGAGTCTTTTTATACAATTTTTAAGTCATTCTGGGCAAGAATAGTGATTTTTAATCAATTATTTGGTCATTTTGAGCAATTCTTGAGTCACTTTGGACAAGTTTTAACTCATTCTGGGCAGAATCTAAGTCTTTCTGGACCAGTTTCAAGTCATTTAGACCATTTTTGAGTGATTTTGGGCATGTAACACACTTGTCACACACTGTATGCATCACGTTGCCATGGAAACCTAGATGTATTCAGTTTAGTCGAGACGAATCACAGAAAGAAAATCTGGATCAGCTGAACCTCATTATTAACTCTGTGTGTGTGTGTGTGTGTGTGTGTGTGTGTGTGTGTGTGTGTGTGTGTGTGTGTGTGTGTGTGTGTGTGTGTGTGTGTGTGTGTGTGTGTGTGTGTGTGTGTGTGTGTGTGTGTGTGTGTGTGTGTGTGTGTGTGTCTCCACAGAGGATAGCGGCTCTGACCGGTCGTCCAATCACGTGGGAGAAGCCGTGGGTTCCGAGGAGGAGGACTAATCGGCTGCAGCAGCGTCATAGCGGGCCGGACCCGCCCACCACCCACACGGAGCCAATCACTGGCCATGGCCATGCCCCCTATTCCTCCCAGTCAGCCAATCAGAAGACCCGGAGCACAGGCCCCGTCCCCAACCCGCCTCCAGACCCCGACAGCGACCTGGAGTCGGGCGTGGCCGACCTCAGCAGCTGGTCGTCCAGCGACGGGAAGGAGGCGGAGCTAGAGTGAGACTGGGAGGTTGCTGATTGGTCGATTCATCCTCAGTTCTCTCACCTGTAAATTATTCTGTTTCCTAACGAACTCGCTGCTCGACCAGAAGAGCTGCTGTCTTTGATTTAACTCCACAGTTTAGTTTTTTAGTTCAATGAAAGAAAAATGTAACATTCTGATGCTGTGGAGCTAGATCTCCATGGTAACTGATGCTTCACAGCTAGATCTCCATGGTAACTGTTGCTATGGAGCTTGATCTCCATGGTAACTGTTACTATGGGTGGTAGATCTCCATGGTAACTGATGCTATGGAGCTAGGTCTCCATGGTAACTGTTGCTATGGAGCTAGATCTCCATGGTAACTGTTACTATGGAGGTAGATCTCCATGGTAACTGATGCTACGGTGCTAGATCTCCATGGTAACTGTTCTCAGCTGAGGGAAATGCTGCCTTTTCTTTCGTTTCTGGAGTTAAATTCAAAACAGGACACAGCCGTCGCTGGTTGGAGGAGAACGAATCATCACGTTTCTTCAACAAACATCTGAAACGACTTGTTTTACGATTTTATTTTAGAAGATTCGCCGAGCGGCTAATTATCTTAGCGTCCGGTCTGATGGACTCCATGTTTATTCTACTGTCAGAAAACACGACTAGAAGCTGATTTAAAGTCGTTTCTCTGGGAAATGATCAGATTTAATCATGTGGTGGCAGTAAAAAGATCCATGTTTCTGCCGTTAGCGCTTCATATTCTACACAGAAACCCGCTGAGTTTCACCACCTGAACCCTGGTGGATGAATTTAGCTCCAGGTTTAGTCCTGAAGAAATGTTCTGTCTGCGTTGACGTTTCTGAAGATAATCCTCCAGTAAGACCAGAAACAGCAGCTGAGTTTGGAGGTTTAACGGCAGAAAAATCCCTTTTTTACTCATTTGTGTTTAGTTTTTAGTTGAAAAAGTGAAACCGTTGAGGGAGAACAGACCTACAGTCTGAACGAAATGTGAACAAATCTAAAAGTTTACCACAACGGCCGCAGAAAAGGTCGTTTTATGTGCAATTATTTTTATTTTGAAGCCATTTATTGTTGTTTTTTAACTGATGCTGTGGAGCTAGGTCACCATTGTAACTGAGACTTCACAGTTGCATCCTTTGTGAGTTTCTTTTGTCGTTTTATGTGCAGTTCTTTTTATTTTAAAATCATTTATTATTATTATTATTATTATTATTGTTGTTGTTGTTTTTTCTTGCTGATGTCGGTGGAATCCAGTCGGGTGATGTTTAGTTTCTCTTCTAGCTGATCTCTGACTCTACATTTCCGTGTTTGAGGAGCAGCAGCACATTTTTGGGGTTTTATTCTGATGAATCTGTGAGTCGGCTCCTTATTGGAACCTTTGTATTTAAAGGCATTGCTTCTCCTTTATAGATGTACTGTAGCTGTAGTGTGTCTGTACAGTATGTGTGTCCTGTATCCTCCATGTAAACAATCGATCAATAAACTCACCATTAAAGGGACCAAACATCCGCTCCTGTTTCATTTATTGATCACAGTCCTGGTGTGGAGACGCTGCCGCTTTTTATTTCCACATCCGACCACACGGTTTGTATCTCCAGCTGTGAGTCGTCTTCTGGTCTTTGAGGTCATTTTTTTGCACATTTTGGCTGTTTGTATTTAATTTAGGTAGTTTTCTGTCACATTTTTGGTTGTTTTTCATCTCTTTGCAGCCATTTTGTGTCACTTTGTGCTGCCTTTGGGTCATTTTGTGTCTATTTTTGGTGGTTTTTTTGCTTCTTTGTCGTCATTTGCAGTTAGTTTTTGGTAGTTTTATGTCACATTTTAGTTGTTTTTGTCTCTGTTGTTGTTGGCATTTATTCTAGTTAATTTTGGCACTCTGGTCAATTTGGATCCTTTCTAGCCATTTTGGGTCTCTTTGAGGTCACTTTGTGCCACTTTGGGATAATTTTTTGTCTATTTGGTAATTTTTTGCTTATTTTTGGTCATTAAATTGCTAGCTAGAAGTGTGGCTAACAGCTTAAATTGATAGCTAACAGAGCAGTTGAATTTGTCAACTAAAAGTGTGACTAACAGTTTAAATTGTTAGCTACAAGTTTGGTTAATGTTTTGTTAGCTAGATGCATGGCTAACAGTTGGAACTGTTAGCAAACAGTTAAAACAGTTAAATGTACTAGCTAGAATTTTAAACAGTTGAAATTATTAGCTAAAAACGTAGCTAACTGTTTAAATTGTTAGATAAAAGTGAGCCTAAAAGTTGAATTTGTTAGCTAGAAGTGAGGCTAATAGTTGAATTTGTTCACTAAAAATGTTGCTAACAGTTTAAATTGTTGCCAGAACAATTAACAGTTGAAATTGTTAGCTGACAGTTAAAGCAGTTAAATTTGTTAGCTTGAAGTATTACAGTTGAAATCATTAGCTAAAAATGTAGCTAGCAGTTGAAATTGTTAGTTAAATCCAAAACAGCTAAAACAGTTGAACTCGAGAGTTAAAAGTGTGGCTAACTTTTGTTAGCTAGAAGTGTGGCTAACAGTTTCAATTGTTAGCTAAAAGTGTGGCTAACAGTTTAAATTATTAGCTAGAACAATTAACAGTTGAAATTGTTAGCTAACAGTTACATAAGGTGAAGATGTCAGCTAAAAGTGTGGCTAATAGTTTAAATTGTGAGCTATAAATGCGAATAATAGTTAAAATTGTGGGTAAAAGTGTGGGTAACAGTTGAAATGGTTAGCTAGAATTGTGGCTAAGAATTATAATTGCTATCTAGAAGTGAGGCTAATATTTGAATTTGTCAGCTAAAACTTTGACTAATAGCCAAAATTGTTAGCGAAAAGTGTGGCTAACACTTTAAATTGTTGAGTAAAAATATGGCTGTAGTTGGCATTGATAGATAAGAGTATTAATTTCCTTTGTTACGCTGGCGACACTCAGTTGTATTTATCTATGAAGCCAGATGAATCTAATCAGCCAGCTAGACTGCAAGATTGTCTTAAGGACATAAAGACCTGGATGACCTATAATTTCTTACTACTAAATTCAGACCAGACTGAAGTCATTGTATTTGGCCCCAAACATCTTAGAAAATTGCTTTCAAAGCATTATAGTTACTCTGGATGGCATTACATTGTCCTCCAGTACTACTGTGAGGAACCTCAGAGTTATCTTTGACCAGGACATGTCCTTTAACTCACACATAAAACAAATCTGTAGGACTTCCTTTTTCCACCTGAGAAATATTGTGAAAATCAGGAACATCCTGTCTCAGAGTGATGCAGAAAAACTAGTCCATGCATTTGTTACTTCTAGGCTTGACTACTGTAATTCCTTATTATCAGGTTGTCCCAAAAGCTCTCTGAAACATCTACAGCTGATCCAAAACGCTGCAGCCAGAGTACTGACAGGAGTTAGCAAGAGAGATCATATTTCTCCTGTACTGGTTTCTCTTCATTGGCTTCCTGTTAGATCTAGAATAGAATTCAAAATCCTTCTTCTGACATATAAAGCTCTTAACAACCAATCTCCATCATATCTTAAAGACCTGATAGTACCATATTATCCTAGCAGAACTCTTCGCTCTCAGACTGCAGGCTTACTTGTTTTTCCTAGAATCTCTAAAAGTAGAATGGGAGGCAGAGCCTTCAGTTATCAGCTCCTCTCCTGTGGAACCAGCTCCCAGTTTGGGTTCGGGAGGTGGACACCCTCTCTATTTTTAAGACCAGGCTTAAAACCTTCCTTTTTGACAAAGCTTATAGTTAAGGCTGACTGGGGGACCCTGAGGGGGTCAGCTGGAGTCTTCCTCTTGGACGTCCCTTAGTTCTGCCCCTAGTTCTGCTGCTATAGGTCTAGGCTGCTGGAGGACCTCTCTGGATGCACTGAGCCCTTCTCTAACTACCTATGTATTTACCATATATACCATTATTGCATTACACTCACTCTGTTTCTCCCTGTGTCCTTTCTCTGAGTGTCCCTGATCCCAGAGCTGGATGCTTCAGATCTGTGGTTGTTCTCCCACCAACTGGCCTAATCTCCATCTGTAGGATGCTGCTGCTGACCTTCCTCCAGCTGCTTCCAGCTGCCCATTTCCACCAATCTACTCTGCATCACCCTCACTTTACTTGATATGCTAATCTACATACTGCTTGAATTTTACTACCAGCTATATGTGTAGTATATTTAATGCCAGAGCCGTACATCATAACAGGAAACTATGAATCAATTTCAATGCTAGCTTGTACTTTGTATGTATCATCTAGCTTATCATACATGTATCCAGCTGTGTGTTATATGTTCCTTGTTCCCCTCCCCCCTCTTCTCCCATCCCTCCCTCTCTACCTCTTCTGCACTCCCACATAAAGAGCCGGGTTCTGCTCAAGGTTTTTCCCCGGTTAAAAGGGAGTTTTTGTTGCCACTGTCTCCTTAGGGCTGCTCTGGGGTTCAGGCATATGGGTTCTGTAAAGTGTCTTGAGACAATTTGACTGTAATTGGCGCTATATAAATAAAACTAAATTGAATAAGAGCGTGGCTAACAGTTGAATTTGCCAGCTAAAAGTATGACAAACAGTTGAAATTATTAGCTAAAAATGTGGGTAACAGTTGAATTTGCTGGTTAGCAGTGTGGCTAACAGTTGGATTTGTTGGCTAAACATGACTAACAATTTAAATTCTTAGCTAGAAGTGTGGCTAACAGTTTAAACTGTTAGCCAGAACAATTAACAGCTGAAATTGTTAGCTAACAGTTAAGGCAGTTGAATCTGTCAGCTGTGACTAACAGTTGAAATTGTTAGCTAAAATTGTGGCTAAAAGTTGAATTTGTTAGCTAGAAGCAAGGCTAATAGTTGAATATGTTAGCTGGAAGTGTGGCTAATGAAGTTTTAAGATAAAAGTCCGTGAATCAGGTCTTCATGTTGGAGCCACCGAACCAAGAACCTAATTTATTTCAACCATTTGTTTACATATTTACTTATTTTCTGAAACTAGAAGCTTCATCAGTGCAACAGAAATTTGACGTTTCTAGAAAGTCGTTTTACTGTAAAGCTGGAAGATTAATTATTGTCTCCATATTTTACAATATACAGTTGTGCTCATAAGTTTACATACCCTGGCAGAATTTATGATTTCTTGGTAATTTTTCAGAGAATATGAATGATAACACAAAAACTGTTCTTTCATGCATGGTAAGTGGTTGGGTGAAGCCATTTATTATCAAACAACTGTATTTACTCTTTTTAAATCATATTGACAACAGAAACTACTCAAATGACCCTGATCAAAAGTTTACATACCCCAGTTCTTAATACCATGTATTCCCCCCTTTAACATCAATGACAGCTTGAAGTCTTTGTGGTAGTTGTAGATGAGGGTCTTTGTTTTCTCAGATGGTAAAGCTGCCCATTCTTCTTGGCAAAAAGCCTCCAGCTCCTGTAAACTCTTGGGCTGCTTTACATGAACTGCATGTTTGAGATCTCCCCAGAGTGGCTCAGTGATATTGAGGTCAGGAGACTGAGATGGCCACTCCAGAACCTTTACTTTATTCTGTTGTAGCCACTGACAGGTAGACTTGGCCTTGTGTTCTGGATCGTTGTCATGTTGGAATGTCCAAGTATGTCCCATGCACAGCTTCCAGGCTGATGAGTGCAAGTTTTCCTCCAGTATTTTCTGATAACATGCTGCATTCATCTTGTTTCCTGTGCTTCTGTAGCTCACACATCCCCAAAACATCAGCGATCCACCTCCGTGTTTCACAGTAGGGATTGTGTACTTCTCATTATAGGCCTTGTTTACTCCTCTCCAAATGTAGCGTTTATGGTTGTGGCCAAAAAGTTCAATTTTGGTCTCATCACTCCAAATGACTTTGTTCCAGAAGTTTTGAGGCTTGTCTCTGTGCTATTTGGCTTGATTGCAAGTGGGATGCTTTGTGGCATTTGCGTAGTAACGGCTTTCTTCTGGCGACTCGATCATGCAGCCCATTTTTGTTCAAGTGCCTCCTTATTGTGCATCTTCAAACAGCCACACCAGTTTTTTTCAGAGACTCCTGTATTTCAGCTGAAGTTATTTGTGGGTTTTTCTTTGCATCCTGAGTAATTTTTCTGGCAGCTGTGGCTGAAATTTTTGTTGGTGTACCTGACCGTGGTTTGGTTTCAACAGAACCCCTCAGTTTCCACTTCTTAATTAATGTCTGAACACTGCTGATAGGGATTTTCAGATCCTTGGATATCTTTTTATATCCCTTTCCTGTTTTATACAGTTCAATTGCCTTTTCCCGCAGATCCTTTGACAATTATTTTGCTTTCCCCATGATTTAGAAGCCAGAAACGTCAGTGCAGCACTGGATGAAAGATGAAGGGCCTGTCAAGAGCCCAGAAACTCACTGACCTTTTATACACAAACACTGATTACAAGCAAATAGATCACAGGTGAGGATGGTTACCTTTAGTAGCCATTCAAACCCGTTTGTGTCAACTTGTGTTCCTGTTATCAGGCCAAACCTCCAGGGTATGTAAACTTTTGATCAGGGCCATTTAGGTACTTTCTATTGTCATTATAATTTAAAAAGAATAAACACAGTTCTTGGGCTGTACAGTGGCGTAGTGGTTAGCGCTTTCGCCTTGCAGTGAGAAGGTCCCTGGTTCACGTCCCAGCTCGGACCTGGGATCTTTCTGCATGGAGTTTGCATGTTCTCCCTGTGCATGCGTGGGTTTTCTCCGGGTACTCCGGCTTCCTCCCACAGTCCAAAAATATGCTGAGGTTAATTGATTATTCTAAATTGCCCGTAGGTGTGAATGTGAGAGTGATTGTTTGTCTCTATATGTAGCCCTGCGACAGACTGGCGACCTGTCTAGGGTGTCCCCTGCCTTCGCCCGAGTCAGCTGGGATAGGCTCCACCCCCCCGCGACCCTAGTGAGGATTAAGCGGTGTATAGATAATGGATGGATGGATAAACACAGTTCTTTGATAATTAAAACCCTATAGCACAACACTAACCATGAGTGAAAGAAAGGTCTTTGTGTTATCTTTCATATTCTCTGAAACATGGCCAAGAAATCATAAATTCTGCCCGGGTATGTAAACTTATGAGCACAACCGTATATATACTTTAGCAACAACCTGTGAGTGTTTTTATGAGTTTTTAAACAAAAAGCAAAACTTAGACACACCACATCACATCAGGTTTCAGCTTAGACTTTATTTTTACTGTAAAAACAGGAGAATTGTTCCCTTCGTTTATTTCTCACAGTTCACATCTTTTACGTAGAATCTTCATAAAAACTTTAAGTGCCATGGCTTAGTAACATTATATGACTGTTCCTTATAAAGCCTTACTACACAGTGATGCAGGGGTTTTACGGTTCTGTGATGTTCTGGTTCTATGAACCAACTTTAAGCTCTCAGGTTCTCATCAGTTTTTATCATCTTTCGCCAACATGGGATGATCTAAAAGGTGAAAACAAGAAGTGATGTGCTGCAGTTCAGACCCCAGACTGTAAAAACACAACTTCTACTGTAACAAAGTGAAACCAAAATATGTCAGAAATGAACTTTTATGTTCTGGTGATCTCATTTAGTAGCAGAATCTGAGCAACGGCGACGGACGGATGAAGATCTTCACTGTGTTGGTCGTTTTCTAGAGAACAGTGGTTAGAAACTGCAACGTGGACGACTGATAGTTTGACAGAATTTAAAATCACAAAAACTCAGAAAGTCGCTCTAAATTGACCTCGAGGTTATTGATGCTACATATTTAGCAAGTTAACAGGTCTAATGTAGGAAATGTAAACAAAAATTTGGTTCCTTTTTTGGGAAATTTACCCTTAAAGTCAGGACAAAAACTCAGAGGTAACATCCACCTTCAATTGTAAAAACAAGCTGCGAGCTAACAGCTACGTGGACACTACTGTCAGCATACAAACTACTGATGCTAACCATTTAGCAAGCTAACAAGAGTAATGTAGGAAATGCAAGTGAAGAACTAGTTCCTAGCCACACTTTTAGCTGACAATTTCAAATCTTAGCCACACTCCTAGCTAACAATGTTAAGTGTTAGCTAGAAGGGTGGCCAAGAGTTGAAATTGTTAGGCTAGAAGTGGAGCTAACAATGTAAACTGTTCCGTTACCATGGACATTTATCACTTTTAGCTGACAAATTCAACTGTTCGCAACATTTTTAGCTGACAATTTAAACTGTGAGCCACATGTTTTAGCTGACATTCAATTCTCTCAATTTTAACTGCTGTAGCTGTTAGCAAATAATTTCCACTGTTTATGTTTAGCTAACAATTTCAACCACCAGTTATACCTTTACGTTTGAGTTTCTAACAGTTTATCATTAATTTTAACTAGCTACTTCAACTGTTAAGCCATTACTGACCAGGAAAATTTACCCCTTCATGCCTGAAGAAAAATTCAGAAAGTTGTTGCAAACTTTGGTGCATGACTTGCTGAGGTGTCGACATCTAAAGCTGCCTTTAAATTAACTCGTGAAAATGACAGAAAGTCGTGTACACCAAATGTTTGGCGTTAAAGCTGGGCGTAAGTTGTAAAAACAAGCTGCAAGCTAACAGCAGCGTGGATGCTACTGTCAGCGTACAGAAACTACTGATACTAACTATTCAGCAAGCTAGCAAGTGTAGTTAGAAATGCAAATGGAAAAAAAGAACTAGTTCCTAGCCACACTTTTAGCTAACAATGTAAACTGCTAGCTAGAAGTGTGGCTAACAGTTGAAATTGTTAGCTAGAAGTGTGGCTAACAATTTCAACTGTCAGTCACACACTCATCTGTCAATTTTAACAGTGAACCATACTTGTAGCTAACAATGTAAACTCTTACCTAGAAATGTGGCTAACAGTTTACATTGTTAGCTAGAAGCATGGCTAATAATCTACATTGTTAGCCAGAAATGTGGCTAATAGCTAAGATTGTTAGCTAGAAGTCTGGCTGACAATTTCAACTGTTAGCCACACTTTCATGGAAAACTTACCCTAACAGTGAGAATCAAAGCTCAGTTAGCAAGTTAAAGTTAGCAAGCTAAAGTGAAAGTGAGCCAAAATTGGTAAGTAAACATTAGTGATCTAAAGTTAGCGGGCCATGGTTAGCAAGCTTAAGTTAGCAAGCTAAGGCGAGTCAAAGCTAGCAAGCTTAAGTTAGCAAATTAAAGTTACCAAGCTAAAGTGAAAGTTTGCTAGCCATGGTTGGCAAGCTTAACTTAGAAAGTTAAAGTGAATGAGTCAAAGTTAGCCATTTAAAGTGATTGAGCTAAAATTGGCAAGCAAATGTTAGTGGGCTAAAGTTAGCAAGCTAAGGTTAGCAAGTAAAAGTTTGTAAGCCAATGTGAGAAAGATGAATTTTGTGCGAAATTGGTGCACGACTTTAGCAAGCTAACGAGAGTAACGTTGGAAATGCAAACAAAAATCAGGATCGTCTACATTCTCCTTGAACATCGTCTAAAACAATAAAGAAATGCTGCATGTGACCAAAACTACAGCATAAACTTTGAATAAATGTCCAGTTCTGAGGTGGTAAACACCACAAGGGGGCGCAGTTTGTTTGGATTCTTCCCTTTTAAAGGCAGCAACATCCACAGAAACATGAACGACCAAGAAAACGTTTGGTTAATGGTGCAAATTCAAGAGTTGCATCTTAGCTTTTTTTGCTAATGTTTATTTTGTGGGAGGCACCAGGTCTGTAGATTTCTGTTGTTTATTAGCAGCAACATTTTAATGCTAACAGATCATTGAGCTGCTCAGATCCTGTTTGTTGTTTCTACATTTTAATAAACACCAGAACCAGATGGCAGGAGGAACTTCTGACGTCTTTTTTTTATGAATCTAGAAGGACTGAACAGAAAAACAGAAGAAGCTCCAAATCCAGACAAATCCAGCATCTGAAAACTGAAGTTTTGGGTTCAGACTCAGACGTAGGAGACGCTGGAGGACGACCGGTTGATGGAAGTGGAGGTTCTCAGGAGAAGAAAAGCTGCTGGCAGAGCTGCAGAGTTTCTTCTGGACTTGACACCTTGTGTCCGACAGTCCGCGGGTCGCTGTAGATCTCGTAGTCGTTTCCTCCCTGAAACAAAAGGTTGGATTAACGAGCTTCCTGTCGTTGGATTAACGAGCTTCCTGTCGTCATCAAACACCTGAAAGAGTCTGAATGAGGTTTTAGTTCAACCAGAGTCTGACAGAAAAAGTTCTAGAAACCAAACATCCCAAAACCATGAAACTGTCTGTGGTGATTTTATGTCTTTATGTGGTGACTTTATGTCTGTATGTGGTGATTTTATGTTTTTTTGTTCTGATTTTGTGTCTTTAGTGGTGATTTACATCCTTTTATGCAGTCTTTGCATCTTTTTGTGTTGATTTCATGTTTTAGTGGTGACTTTGCATCTTTTCATGTGTTTTTGTGGTGATTTTCAGTCTTTTAATCATGCTTTCATGAATGTTGTGGTCTTTTTGTGTTGATTTTGTGACTGGTGATTTTACTTCTTTTTGAGGTGATTTTTTTGTCTTTTTGGTGGTAATTTAATGTCTTTTGCATATTTTTTGTGTTGATTTCACATTTTTGTGGCAATTTCACTCCTTTTTTGTTCTGATTTTGTGTCTTTTAATGGGGATTTAATGTCTCTTTCTGTCTTTTGTCATCTTTTTGTGTTGATTTCACATTTTAATCATGATTTGTGGTGGTTTTGTGGTGATTTTTCAGTCTTTTTTGTCACGATTGGATGAATTTTTTGGTGTTTGAGTCTGTTTGTGTCAATTTTGTGTCTCTTTTTGGTGATTTTGCTTCGTTTTAACAGTGATTTAATGTCTTTTTGCATATTTTTGTGTTGATTACAGGTATTTCTAGTAATTTCACACTTTTTTGTGTTGATTTTCACCTTCAGGTAAACTGAATATTTATGGTTTGTGTTTCACCACCTCTGATTTTCCTTAAGGATTGATAAAGTTTGACCTCATCGTTTATCTAAAAGGCTCTCTGAAGCCAGTGAAAGTGTCAGACTGAGGCTCCTGATGATAAAAGGTTAACGCTGACGGTCCGTACGTTCTCCTGCATGCAGCCATTAAACACTCACCGGTTTGGTTTTGTCTCCAAAGAAGTGGATGGTGGAGTAGCCGTCCTTCTCTACGATGCCCAGACAGTACCTCTTATCCCAGCCGTCAGGAAACACGTCGAAGCTGATCTGACCTCCTGCAGCACATTTAGAACAGGATTTACATTTAAACACCACGTTATTCTGCTGTCATTTAGAACACAGACGCTGCTCCGAACGACCTACCGATGGAGAACGAAAGGCCTTTTCCTTTGAATTCTTCCTTTAGAACCGACACAAACTTCTCCCTGATTTTCTCTTTCTGGAAGAAGCACAAAAGAAAAACTCACATCTGCCTTTTTTCAAAAACCTTTTTAGTCAAAACTGGAACGATTCAGTCAGAAAACGAGCTGAAATCTCGACTCATATTCAGAGAAATGAGTGAATTTAAACAGGAAAAATGGAACTTTATAGTTTGAATGAGCAAAGCTGAAGCTGCTTTGATTCTACTGGAGAGAAAAGACAAATATTCTCACATTAAAAAGAAATTAAAGAAAACTTTACACCATTAATCAGTGATTAATTCTCTCGTGTCGTCCTGCGGGTCAAACTGACCCATTTTAAAGTTGTTAATGTTAAAAATGTTTCTTTAAGAACATTCACAAAAAAAAAATCAACCAAAATCCAGCATGTCTTATAGAAAGTATGAGAAGTTTTACTGATATATATGTAATCATTTTAGACATTTTTAGGAATTTTTTTGGAAGATCTTTACTCAGTTTTTCAAAAATATTTACAAGAATTTTCTTGCCAAATTTAAGGGATTTTTTGAAAATAAATTTTTAAGGAATTATTAGAATTTTCTTCCTGATTGTTTTGCAAATTTAAAGCTTGAAAATGTGGGGGAAAAAAATATCACTTTAGATATTTTCAGGATTTTTTTTGGAAGATTTTTACAATTTTTTTGGAAAATATTTACAAGAATTTTCGTTCCAAATTTTTAAAATTATTTTTGTCATATACATATATATGTAAATATACATATATGTGTGTTTGTGTGTATATATATATATATATATATATATATACATATATATAAAAATGTTAGTGGTGAGGAGGTGCAATTAATTGCGTTATTATTTTAACACATTATTTTCACTGTAATTAATTAATCAAAATTAACGTGTTAAAGTAATATTTTAGTGGTGGGACGCGATTTAAAAAAATTAATCTGATTAATTACAGGCTTTGTAATTAATTAATCGCAATATTGCAGTTTTGTCAAATAGCAATATTTGACACAATAAGTGAAGTTTTTCAATTCAAATAAAATTGTGGTTGACAGTTGAATCAATGAATAGACATATACGTGTTTATAATTTAAAATGTATTTTAAAAAAGGAAAATGGGACATATAGAAAAAAGTGATTTTGATGACTTAAAGCCTGAATTTAGTTGTTTTTTCCACTGTATGGCACATTAAATCAGCATAAGTAGTTCAAGGAGCTTCAGAAAGTTGAAAATCCAGAGATTCATTCTGTTTTCATCTTTTATGGGTCTGATAATTGGTGTCATTTTGATGGTTCTTTTTATAGGAATGTCAATTTTTATTTATGTAATTTTTTATAAACAAAAAGTTTATAATGAAGTTATTAAAAGAGATATTTTTGATGTTTAGGTTATTCCTCCTCCAAGGAGGCAGAGCCTCGACGGAGTAAAAACTTAAACCACAAAAATGTTTCATTTCTATTTATCTGCATTTTTCATCTGTCTGCTACATTCACAGATTACTGCAAATCTAAGTGCAATTATAGCGATTTTATTCAACATTTGAAGACTTTCTGTAAACTCAAGCACTGTCTAGAAAAGCGGTCTATTATGGGATGGCTACACCGTTACCCGTTAGAATGACTCGTAGCTAACGTTAGCTCTGGTGCTAACAGCAACATGTTTTACATTGAGGTGATACCGTCGGCTTGAAGTGCTGCAGTGATCAGAAAACTCTTTGTTGTACAATTTGCACACAACCAGGCTTTTATCCAAGCTGCCATCAGGAAGATTTTTAAAAGAAAACTTTCTGTCCAACAAGCTCAATCTGGTCTTCCTTCACTGTTCACCAGTGCCTGACTTCACTCAGTACTTCCTGTGCTTCTTCTTCATGGCTACAAACAGACTTCAGGTTCATTACTGCCACCTACTGGGCTGGAGTGTTCATCAGAGTTACCGGTGAGCCAGAAATGAGGGAACTGAGGAGGTGCAATTAATTGCGTTATTATTTTAACACGCTATTTTCACTGTAATTAATTAATCCAAATTAACGCGTTAAAGTCCCAGCCCTAATATATATATGGTAAAAATGACGCTTTTAGAAGGTTTTGCAAATTTAAAGTTTGAAAATGTGGGGAAAAAATATCACTTTAGATATTTTTAGGACTTTTTGTAAGATTTTTACTCATTTTTTGAAAATATTTTCTTACCAAATTTGGGGGATTATTTTTTTTTTTTTAATTAATAGTCATGAAGGAAAATTTTTTTTCGATGACATATTTTCACAGTGAAAACTTCCACATTTTTGGAAAATTTTTGAACATTTTTTGGTGTAAAAAAACAAAAGAAATCCTAAAAAAAATGTTTTTTAAGAACATTCTAACTAACCCTAACCCGAACGTTCTTAAAGAAAACATTAGAAGTTTTACTGATATATATATAATCACTTCAGATGTTTTTAGGGTTTTCTGAAAGATTTTTACTCTTTTTTAAAAGATATTTACAATTTTAATTTAAATTTTTATTTTTATTTTTATTTCTTGCCAAATTTGGGGGATTTGTTGATCCAACAATTGCTTTTTAAAAATAAAACTTTTCAGGAAAACTTTTAAGGAATTATTGGAATTCTCTTCCTGAAGGTTTTGCAAATTTTCAGAAATTTTGGGAATTTTTTTGCTGAATTTTTGGATTTTTTTCAGACAAGGAAACAATAATTTTTGGTTCCTGTAAATGACGACAACAGGAGGGTTAAAGACATGTTGAAATACGTGAAATTTCATGAAAAACACTTCATTCAACGATTCACCAAAAATAACCATTTTTCATCAGATAGATTCTGTAAAAAACAAAGAATTTAGATTTGGAGCAAAAAAACATATACATGGAATTATTCAGATTCAAAATGACTCAAAATTTGTCTAAAATGACACAAACGTGCAAAAGGGACTTAAAACTGTCTGAAATGACATGAACTCCCATAAAATGATGCAAAAACTGTCTAAAACTGCATAAATAAATGCAGAATGGCTGAAAATTATATTCAAAATGCCTCCAAATTTGTCCAAAATAACAAACTTGGATAAAAAATGTTCAAAAATGACTCAAAAACTGTCTGAAATGTCAGAAATCTGTGAAGAATTGTTGAAAAAATATTTTTAAATTCCTCAGAACTTGTCAGAAAATGATCCTGAGAGGAAAATCCAACCTACCGGATGAATCAATAAATGCAGCTTGGCTCAGAAACAGAGAAGAGAGGAACCAGTAGCTCAGAACGTTCATGTCGGGTCTAAATGAACCACATCTATCTGTAATCTACTGATGAATCAGACATAAATGATGCGTTCTTTGACTGGTTCCGGTTCTACCTGGTCCAGCTCGTAGAACTCCTTCCTCTCCTCCAGAGAACAGCTGCGACCGATCGGAGACACGTTCAGCATGCCGTTACGGAACTCGATGAACGTTCCCCTGGAAGAACACAAACAGAGTCACAAACTAGAACCACGGAGACTAGAACCACAGAGACCAGAACCACGGAGACCAGAGCCACAGAGACTAGAACCACGGAGACCAGAACCACAGAGACGTTCTCCTCGTACCTCTTCCTGGGCAGCTTGATCCTGGACATGTAGTTCAGGCAGAAGTTGATGAAGTTCTGCAGGAGTTCTTCTCCCATGTGAGCCTGGATGGACTGAAAGAACACTTCCTGTCACATGACCGAACCATGCTCACGTTCTACGTTTACGTTCTACGCTCAGGTTCTAACCTCAGGTTCTACGTTCTCGTTCTACGCTCAGGTTCTAACCTCAGGTTCTACGTTCTGGTTCTACATTCAGGTTCTATGTTCAGGTTCTACGTTCTGGTTCTACATTCAGGTTCTATGATCAGGTTCTACGAACAGGTTCTACATTAGTCCCACCTGTACAGACAGCAGCGTTCCGTCCTTATAGGCCACCAGTCCGTTCTCAGCGAACACGTAGTCCACCTTCTGGATCACTGGAACAGGAAGTGGACTGTCAGCGGGATGCTAACCATGCTAACAGGCAGATGCTAACTTGCAGATGCTAACATCTAGACGCTAACAGTTAGATGCTAATTGCTAGATGCTAACAGCTAAATGCAAACAGCTAGATGCTTACTGATAGACGTTAACATGTAGATGCTAACTGGTAGATGCTTACTGATAGACGCTAACAGGTAGACTCTAACACCTAGATGCTAATTACTAGATGCTTACTGATAGATGCTAACTGGTAGATGCTTACGGATAGATGCTAACAGCTAGATGCTAACACCTAAATGCTAACTGGTAGATGCTAACGGGTAGATGCTAACACCTAGATGCTTACTGATAGATGCTAACTGGTAAATACTTACGGATAGATGCTAACAGCTAGATGCTAACACCTAAATGCTAACTGGTAGATGCTAACAGGTAGGTGCTAACAGGTGGATGCTAACAGGTAGATGCTAACTGGTAGATGCTAACAGCTAGATGCTAACGCGTAGATGCTAACAGCTAAAGGCTAACAGGTAGATGCTAACTGATAGATGCTAACAGCTAGATGCTAACACCTAAGTGCTAACTGGTAGATGCTAACAGCTAGGTGCTAACAGGTGGATGCTAACAGCTAGATGCTAACACCTAAATGCTAACTGGTAGATGCTAACGGGTAGATGCTAACACCTAGATGCTTACTGATAGATGCTAACTGGTAAATACTTACGGATAGATGTTAACAGCTAGATGCTAACACCTAAATGCTAACTGGTAGATGCTAACGGGTAGATGCTAACTGGTAGGTGCTAACAGGTGGATGCTAACAGGTAGATGCTAACTGGTAGATGCTAACAGCTAGATGCTAACGGGTAGATGCTAACACCTAGATGCTTACTGATAGATGCTAACTGGTAAATACTTACGGATAGATGTTAACAGCTAGATGCTAACACCTAAATGCTAACTGGTAGATGCTAACAGCTAGATGCTAACGCGTAGATGCTAACAGCTAAAGGCTAACAGGTAGATGCTAACTGATAGATGCTAACAGCTAGATGCTAACACCTAAGTGCTAACTGGTAGATGCTAACAGCTAGGTGCTAACAGGTGGATGCTAACAGCTAGATGCTAACTGATGGATGCTAACTGATAGATGCTAACTGATAGATGCTAACAGGTAGACGCTAACAGCTAGATGCTAACAGCTAGATGCTAACACCTAAATGCTAACTGGTAGATGCTAACGGGTAGATGCTAACAGGTAGGTGCTAACAGGTGGATGCTAACAGGTAGATGCTAACTGGTAGATGCTAACAGCTAGATGCTAACGCGTAGATGCTAACAGCTAAAGGCTAACAGGTAGATGCTAACTGATAGATGCTAACAGCTAGATGCTAACACCTAAGTGCTAACTGGTAGATGCTAACAGCTAGGTGCTAACAGGTGGATGCTAACAGCTAGATGCTAACACCTAAATGCTAACTGGTAGATGCTAACGGGTAGATGCTAACACCTAGATGCTTACTGATAGATGCTAACTGGTAAATACTTACGGATAGATGTTAACAGCTAGATGCTAACACCTAAATGCTAACTGGTAGATGCTAACGGGTAGATACTAACTGGTAGGTGCTAACGGGTCGATGCTAACAGGTAGATGCTAACTGGTAGATGCTAACAGCTAGATGCTAACGCGTAGATGCTAACAGCTAAAGGCTAACAGGTAGATGCTAACTGATAGATGCTAACAGCTAGATGCTAACACCTAAGTGCTAACTGGTAGATGCTAACAGCTAGGTGCTAACAGGTGGATGCTAACAGCTAGATGCTAACTGATGGATGCTAACTGATAGATGCTAACTGATAGATGCTAACAGGTAGACGCTAACAGCTAGATGCTAACAGCTAGTTGCTAACTGCTACATGTTAACAGGTAGATGCTAACAGCTAGATGCTAACTGATGGATGCTAACTGATAGATGCTAACTGCTCACCGTCACTCCCCAGCTGCTCCTGGATCTTACTGAGGTCTGATCCTCCAACGACTCCAACTCGAACACGAGTCTTCAGCTTCTGCAGGAACTCGGACATTTCTGGAGTCACGACCTGGAAACACAAATGAAACACAAACGAAACACAAACTACATTTACTGACAGTTTAGTTTTTGTGTTGATTTCAGATGTGTTTGTGGTGATTTTGTGTCTTTTGGTTGTATTTTTAAAGCTTTTTGTAGTGATTTATTGTGTTTTTTTTCATGATTTGACGAATTTTTAAAAATCTTTTTGTGTAGATTTTGAGTCTCCTTTTGGTGATTTTGCTACTCTGTGTTGATTTTGTGTCTTTGTGGCATTTTGTATTTTTTTTGTAGTGGCTTTGTGTATTTTTTATGATGATTTAATGATTTTTTTGTTGTCTTTTTTTGTTGTCCCTCTAAATTGGCTGATCCTGCTGACATCTGACGTTATGATGAGCGTATTGCATCACTTCCTGTTGTAGCGCTGTGTTGTGTTCTGTGACTGCTGTAGCTTATCCACTACATCTAATTTGATATTCATTAAATCTGTGTGTAGCGGTAATATTTGAATCGTAACATACACTCGTTTTCTTCAAGCACCTTCTCAGTACTTAATTCTAAGTTAATCTGTTATCTCTGTCTGCTAGCCTAGCACTTAGCAGTTAGCATGGCTTCTCCCTCTTCCTCTCCTTCTCTATCCTGCTCAGTGTGTCACATGTTTAGTTACTCCTCTGCCTCCTTTAGTGATAATGACACCTGTAATAAATGCAGTCTCTTTGTAGCTTTGGAGGCGAGGCTCTCTGAATTGGAAGCGCGGCTCCGCACCATGGAAAACACCCCGCTAGCTGTTAGCCAGGCCCCCTTAGCCGCTGCGGACCACAATAGCATAGCTGCTAGTGTAGCTTCTCCTAGCTGGCCCCTAGCAGCTCCCGAGCAGCCGGGAAGTCAGGGTAGCTGGGTGACGGTTCGTAGGAAACGTAGTCCTAAACTCAAGCCCGCTGTCCCGGCACACCACAAACCACTTCATGTTTGTAATCGTTTTTCTCCACTCAACGACACACCCGCTGAGAAACCAACTCTGATCATTGGCAGTTCCATAGTCAGAAACGTGAAGTTAGCGACACCAGCGACCATAGTAAAATGCCTCCCAGGGGCCAGAGCGGGCGACATAGAAGCAAATTTGAAACTGCTGGTTAAGATAATCGTAAATACAGTAAGATTGTTATTCATGTCGGCGGTAATGACACCCGGTTACGCCAATCAGAGGTCACCAAAGTTAGTGTGGCATCGGTGTGTAACTTTGCCAAAACCATGTCGGACTCCGTAGTTTTCTCTGGACCCCTGCCAGATCTGACCAGCGACAATATGTTTAGCCGTATGTCGTCGTTTCGCCGCTGGGTGTCTACGTGGTGTACTGCAAACGACGTTGGCTTTATAGACAATTGGAGCTCTTTCTGGGGAAAACCTGGTCTGATTAGGAGAGACGGCATCCGTCCCACTTTGGCTAGTGCAGCTCTCATTTCTAGAAATATGGCTGATTTTATTAGAACTCCTAAAGCATGACAACCCAGAGTTCAGACCAGGATGCAGAGTTGTAGTCTTCCACACCTCTCTGCAGTTTCCTCTCAGCTGTCACCCTCCAGTAATTCAGTTAGCTTTATTGAGACTGTGTCTGTCCCCCAACCACCAAAATTCAATAAATTAAACAATTCAAAAATAAACAAAAGACATAGTAACCATAAAAATCTAATTAAAATTAATACCACTATTTCAACTGAGCGAAGAAACAGGACAATTAAATGTGGTCTGTTAAATATTAGATCTCTCTCGTCTAAATCTCTGTTGGTAAATGATTTGATAACTGATCACCAGATTGATTTGTTCTGTTTGACTGAAACCTGGTTGCAGCAGGAAGAATATGTTAGTCTAAATGAATCAACTCCTCCTAGTCATACTAACTGTCATGTTCCTCCAATCACAGGCCGAGGAGGAGGAGTGGCAGCAATCTACCACTCTAGCTTAAAAATGAACCAGAGGCCTAAACCTAGTTACAGTTCATTTGAAAATCTTACTCTCAGTCTCTCTCATCCACATTTAAAAGCTCAGAAACCAGTTTTATTTGTTGTTGTATATCGTCCTCCTGCTCCTTCCTCTGAGTTTTTATCTCAATTCTCAGACTTTTTATCTGATTTAGTGCTCAGCTCAGATAAAGTCATTATTGTGGGTGACTTTAACATTCATGTTGACGTGGACAGTGACAGCCTTACGACTGCTTTTAATTCAATATTAGACTCAATTGGGTTTTCTCAACATGTAAATAAACCAACTCATAGTTTTAATCACACCCTTGACCTCGTTCTGACTTATGGCATAGAAATCAAACAGTTAACAGTATTTCCCCAGAACCCTCTTCTTTCTGACCATTTTATGATAACATTTCAATTTACAACAATAGATTGTATAGGAGTTAAGAATAAATATCATTACAGTAGATGTCTGTCTGACAATTCGGTGACTAAATTTAAGGAAATAATACCCTCTCTATTTAGTTCAGCACCACTTACTGATATAATGGAAGGGAAATATTATAATTTTACCCCCACAGAAGTGGATTATATTGTTAATAATGCTGCAGCCTCACTGCGTACAACACTTGATAGTGTTCCACCTGTAAAAAAGAAAGTTCTATCTCAGAGAGGACCTGCTCCTTGGTAGAATTCCCAGCTGCGGACTTTAAAGCAAGCGTCCCGAAAGGTGGAAAGGAAGTGGTATTCCACTAATTTAGAAGATGTTCATGTAGCTTGGAAAAATAGTCTAGTAATTTATGAAAAAGCTCTTCGTAATGCCAGGACAACATATTATTCATCTTTAATAGAGGAAAACAAGAACAACCCCAGGTTTCTCTTCAGCACTGTAGCCAGGCTGACAAAGAGTCAGAGCTCTGTTGAACCTTGTATTCCTTTAGCTTTGAGCAGTAACGACTTCATGAGCTTCTTTACAAATGAAATTATTATGATTAGAGAAAAAATTAATCTGGCCCTTCCTACAAATGTCACAGATGTATCATGGAGTACAGATGCTTTAGAATTGGCTGTAAGACCAGATGGATATTTAGAATTTTTCACTCCCATACATCTCTCTGAACTCATTTCAATAGTTTCTACATCCAAAACATCCACGTCTTTTAGATCCTATCCCAACTAGACTGTTCAAGGAGGCTTTACCTTTAATTAATTCCTCAATGTTAGATCTGATTAATCTCTCTATAGTAACAGGCTATGTACCACAGGCTTTTAAGGTTGCTGTAATCAAACCTTTACTTAAAAAGCCCACTCTAGATCCAGATGTTTTAGCCAACTATAGACCAATTTCCAACCTCCCATTTCTCTCTAAAATTCTGGAAAGAACAGTTGCAAATCAATTATGTGAACATTTGCAAAGGAATAGCTTGTTTGAAGAGTTTCAGTCAGGCTTAGAAAATTGCTTTCAAAGCATATAGTTACTCTGGATGGCATTACATTGGCCTCCAGTACTACTGTGAGGAACCTCAGAGTTATCTTTGACCAGGACATGTCCTTTAACTCACACATAAAACAAATCTGTAGGACTTCCTTTTTCCACCTGAGAAATATTGTGAAAATCAGGAACATCCTGTCTCAGAGTGATGCAGAAAAACTAGTCCATGCATTTGTTACTTCTAGGCTTGACTACTGTAATTCCTTATTATCAGGTTGTCCCAAAAGCTCTCTGAAACATCTACAGCTGATCCAAAATGCTGCAGCCAGAGTACTGACCGGAGTTAGCAAGAGAGATCATATTTCTCCAATACTGGTTTCTCTTCATTGGCTTCCTGTTAGATCTAGAATAGAATTCAAAATCCTTCTTCTGACATATAAAGCTCTTAACAACCAATCTCCATCATATCTCAAAGACCTGATAGTACCATATTATCCTAGCAGAACTCTTCGCTCTCAGACTGCAGGCTTACTTGTTACTAGAATCTCTAAAAGTAGAATGGGAGGCAGAGCCTTCAGTTATCAGCTCCTCTCCTCTGGAACCAGCTCCCAGTTTGGGTTCGGGAGGCGAACACCCTCTCTATTTTTAAGACCAGGCTTAAAACCTTCCTTTTTGACAAAGCACTGAGCCCTTCTCTCACTGCCCATGTATTTACTATATTTTCCATTATTGCATTACATTCACTCTGTTTCTCCCTGTGTCCTTTCTCCGAGTGTCCCTGGTCCCAGAGTTGGATGCTTCAGATCTGTGGTTGTTCTCCCACCAACTGGCCTAATCTCCATCTGTGGGATGCTGCTGCTAACCTTCCTCCAGCTGCTTCCAGCTGCCCATTTCCATCAATCTACTCTGCATTGCCCTTACTATACTTGTTCTGCTCATCTACATATTTTTGAATTTACCACCAGCTATATATGTAGTATATTTAATGCCAAAGCCGTACACCATAGCAGTAAACTATAATTAGTTTCCATGTCAGCTGTACTTTGCATGTATCATCTGTCTTATCATGCATGTTTCAAATTGTGTGTTTTATGGTCCACGTTTTTCTGGCATTTTGACAGTTTTTGTTGTGATTTTGTGTTGATTTCAGATGCTTTTGTAGCATTTTTGCATCCTTGGTGCAGTGGTTTTGTGTCTTTTTTATCATAATTTGATAATTTGTTTTTGTGTCGATCTGGTGTCTCTTTTTGGTCATTTTGCTTGTTTTTGTAGTAATGTTGCGTCTTCTTAGTGGTGATGCTTGGACTCACGACCTGAAAACCCAAACCAACCATGTTTATTGACACAAACCTGTAGAGAGGAACTCTGTCATGTAGCACCAGGATGGCTTTTATGAACTTGATGGATGCCAGTCACTTCTTGTTCCTAAATGTCCCGATACTTTGTGGATGTTTCAGTGGATTTTTGTGCAGCGATCGCACGTCACCTGATTTTTAGACATTTTATTTTGTTTATACTGTATTTTGACAATTTAGTTTTAAATGTATGGCGCTAATACGACTTTTTGGTTCCTCTGTATGTCCAGGATGTATTTATATGACATTGAATATAAAAATCTCCTATTCTATTCTATTCTATTCTATTCTATTCTATTCTATTCTATTCTATTCTATTCTATTCTATTCTATTCGAAATCCTCTTCAGACACGTCTTTGCACAATCATTCTGCAGTGAGGAAACACTCTTCAGTTTGTAAACCAGAAGAGGAAGAAACACAAGCTCCAGACAGGCTGTAAAATCCTAAACAATTAGAAGTACGAGGCCTGATTAAAAAACAACTACACCTATAAAAATAACCAGCTGTACTTTATTTCATTTTGGCTGCCGGCCCTGTAGAAGGAGTCTTGTTGTGGTAAAGTTCTGGTCTGGTAAAGTTCCCTGGAAGTCCTGCTATGAGAAAGTACATAAAGAGGTAGATCTCCTTCTATTGGTTGAGCTCTTTCAATCTATAAAAACACCTGGACTGGTTTTAATGTATACAGAGCAGATAAACAGCAAAACAGATCATTTCTTTCTTTCTGTTTGAGCCTGGTAGGGATAAGAACAAAGAGAACAGAATAGCAGCACAAGAAGTGACTGGCATGCATGAGATCCATAAAAGCCGTCCTGGTGTTACATGGAAGAGTTTCTCTCTGCAGGTTTGTGTCAATAAATTATGTAAATACCTCAACCCGTGTTTTAACGGTGCCTTTTTAATTTTAAATCCATCTTGTCATTTTGTGTTTTTGTTTTTATTATTACAAAGCTTTTATATATACTTTGTATTTTGCACTGTATGGCCTGCACCTTACCTTTCGTTGCACTTGTTGCAATGACAATAAAGTGAATCTGATCTAAATGTAGTTGGTTTGGGTTTTCAGGTCTCGAGTCCAAGCATCACCACTAAAAAGACGCAACATTACTACAAAAGGAGCAAAATAACCAAAAAGAGACACCAGATCAACACAAAAAGACTTAAAACACCATAAATATTCATCAAATTATGATTTTTTAAAAAAAGACACAAAACTACTGCAAAAAGATGCAAAAATGCTACAAAAACGCCTGAAATCAACACAAAATCACAACAAAAACTGTCAAATTGCCTGAAAAACATGTGACATCGACACAAAAAGATGCAAAAAGACTCATAAACACCAAGAAATGTGTCAGATTCTGATAAGACAAAATTACTTCAAAACCACCGCAAAAACAAACAAAATCACCAAAAACAGACACAATTGACACAAAATCACCACAAAAACATCTGAAATCAACACAAACATACAAAACGACATTAAGTGACCACTGAAAGACCACTTTCTGTAGTTTTACTAGTCTGACTGGATTTACTGGTGTTTCTGGTCGTTAGCACGATGCTAGCAGAATCCAACGGAAAATCGGTTAGCATAGGCGCCGTTAAAGCTAGCAGCATGTTTGTTGATCACGAAATGTTGCTTTTTTTAATGTTCATGCTACAAGAACATGTCGCTGATTTATAAAATCTGTCGTTAGCTTGAATGTTTACTTCTAAAGCTCACAAACTACAAAAAAAAACAAAACAATCGAAGTGTTTCCATTTTTTTTCGGTCCGTCAGACACTTCCGGCTCTCTCAAGAAGCTAGAATCGAGAATTAAAACCAAACAATCGATTATTTGTTCGTGATCAGCAGGTTTGATAGCTGTAGCTGACAGCTCGGTACTGTTAATCAATTTATAAAGTTTTAAATCACAGTTTAGGCGTTATTCAGCGGAACTATTCAGCTTCTGCGGAGCGATTTACGGTCGAGCCGGAAGTGGCATAGACAGAAGTTGCTGTCGTGTTTCTGTGAATGGACACGCGCGCACACACTGACACACACCTGTCTCGCGGCCGTGAGCGTGCCGTCCACGTCAAACAGGCACAGCGTGGTCGTGTCCGTGTCGCTCATGTCGGTACCGGTCCGATCCTCCGGGTTCCTCCGGGTTCTCTGTAGTTCTTCAGTCCAGCTCAGAACTACAAATGCTTCCGACGCAGAGCAGAGCAGCTCCTCCTTCTTTTTCTGTGGTGTTTGACGTACAGACGTAGAACTGAGCTGCGTGGCGCCGCCTGCTGCTCTCATAGATATACATAGAAGACTATTCATTCACTTATTCATGTCTATGGCTGCTGCGGAGAGAAACGGAACCAGTCTGATGTCACATGAGGATACCGGAAGAGGCGGGGTCTTAACTGGAAGTTTATATTATATTAAATTATATGTTATACTATATTATTTAATTTTATATTGTTTTGTATTATATTATAGTATTTTATGCTATATTAAATTATTTTATTTTATATTACACTATATTATTTTATTTTATATTCTTTTATATTATACTTGTTATATTATGTTATTTTATATTATATTATGTTAAATTATATTACGTTATTTTATTTTATATTATACTATATTATATTGTACCACACTATATTATGTAATAATATTTAATATTATATTATGTTGTATTATTTTATATTATATTTTATTATATAATTTTAGGGCTGTACAGTGGCGTAGTGGTTAGCGCTTTCGCCTTGCAGCGAGAAGATCCCTGGTTCACGTCCCAGCTCGGACCTGGGATCTTTCTGCATGGAGTTTGCATGTTCTCCCTGTGCATGCGTGGGTTTTCTCCGGGTACTCCGGCTTCCTCCCACAGTCCAAAAACATGCTGAGGTTAATTGATTATTCTAAATTGCCCGTAGGTGTGAATGTGAGAGTGATTGTTTGTCTTTGTATGTAGCCCTGCGACAGACTGGCGACCTGTCCAGGGTGTCCCCTGCCTTCGCCCGAGTCAGCTGGGATAGGCTCCAGCCCCCCCCGCGACCCTACTGAGGATTAAGCGGTGTATAGATAATGGATAGATGGATTATATAATTTTATCTTATATTACATTATATTATATTATACTTAGGGCTGGGCATGTTAACGCGTTATTGTTGCCTTAACGTATTAGTTCATTCACGCAGACAATTATTTTATCATGCGTTAACGCAGCTTTTAAAAATTATTATTGTAACGGACTGATATTGTTGTTGATGTTGAGGTTTCAACGTTTATTGTTCAGTTCCAGGTTTACCTAATATCAGTGAACGTGCCATGTTTAGTTAGCTCACCTCTGATTGGCTGAGAGTCAGCAGTAGAGAGAGCTGGGAACGGCGGCTAATTCTGAAGCTAAGTTATGGGGTTTTTCTAGTTATTCTGGTGTTGGCTACGGCCCACAGTAGCCTGTGTGAAGGTTCAATAAACCACCAGAGAACCAGATAAAGTCTCACTCATTCATTACAGAGGGACGTCATCACGTCTTACCCAAACTAATAGTGGAGGGAGGCTTCGGCAGACTGGCTGCATTCAGCGTATGGGAGAAATAGAGATAAACTAAAACAAGGCAAGCTAACAGCCGCAGAGAAGTAGTTAGCTATAGACTGCATTCTGATTAGTACTGTCGAAGATGTCGGTCGAAGGACCAACGAATGGCGGCACTTACAAGCCTCAACCTGCATCACTGGAAGGTTTTTTGTGTTTGATGACATAAACCAGGACGAGAGTCCCTGGTGCAGAGTTCAAGTCCGACCCACAGCCATTTGAGCTTCTTCCCATGATTCCTGTCACTCTCCACTGTCCTATATAATAAAGCCTAAAAAGGCCAAAAAAGAAGTCCAAACATGGACTTCACAGACTAAAAAGTTTTCTGCAGTCAGTCCCAGCTGTGGACTTTTTTACCTCACTAACAGGGACAGCTGCTACTGAACA
Organism: Amphiprion clarkii; assembly: GCA_027123335.1. Lineage (NCBI taxonomy): Eukaryota > Metazoa > Chordata > Actinopteri > Pomacentridae > Amphiprion > Amphiprion clarkii. The sequence goes on from CM049568.1 coordinate 41,858,971, forward strand.
CAGACTGTTTCTGCTTCTCCCTGATAGAAGAAAAAATTTTCTGCTGGTACCAGAGAAAACATAAGAATACAGGCGTATAAATGTTAACTTGCTGCTGCTGGGAAGGTTCCTGTTATAATGTTATGATCATGGCTCTGGACTCTGAAGGTAACTTGTTTTTCTATTATATATAACAAACCAGATAAAACGATACTGTCAGGTGCAGTGGCAAATAGCTCTGGCTTGATTTGATTACATTAATGTTTAAGTTGATATTTACAAGAAATGTTTTAACTGCTGCTGTGGGAAGGGAATACTGCTGTTAAAAAGCACTTTATTTGTTTAAAGTGTTTGCAAACCAAATGTTACTGTATTTTTGTTCACATAGCAGCACTTTAAAAAATAAAAGTGCAGAATACACTACTTTTAAACTCATTATTTAATTGTACGCCTAACAGTGCATTAATCATGATTAATCGCAGAAAAATCATGCTATTAATCACAATTAAATATTTTAATCGTTGTCCAGCACTAATTATACTATATTATATTATATTATTTTACATTATATTATATTATATTATATTATATTATATTATATTATATTATATTATATTATATTATATTATATTATATTATATTATATTATATTATATTATATTGTTTTACATTATATTATATTATATTATATTATATTATATTATATTATATTATATTATATTATATTATATTATATTATATTATATATTATATTATATTATATAATTTATATGATATTATTTTACACTATATTATATTATATTATATTATTTTTTAACTCTGTCACGTTTGGGTATATGAGGATCCATAAATAGTTCTTCTATGTAAAACCTCTTTTTAATCACAAACTATGGACGTTTAACATGCTATCTGTAAATTTTTTTGTTTGATATAGCAAATGATTTTTTATTTTTTTAAAAAAATTTTTTAACTGCCCATCGACCCAGTTTCAGCACTTTTTTTTGCACAATAAAATTTTAGGCTGTTCGAACGACGATATATCGCTAACTATTAAAGATAACGCTCAGAAATTTTATATTTGGACAAGTATTTTATTTTGAAATTCCATAACTGTTCGACTTGGATCAGAATATCTACTAATATTTTAATTTTTGTGGTACAACTTGTCAAATCAGCTCAATCAGCTATGGAGGTTCAAAATTCTACATGTTTAGTTTCAAATTAAAGTATTCTACATGTTTAGTTTTATATTAAAATATTCTACATGTTTAGTTTGTATTATTGTGACTGGCAGCTTCAATATTGTTTATATTTCAGCTCAACCATAATCAAACATTTTTTTTGATCTACTTGAAACTTTCAGATTCTGAATCAGCAACACTGAGAAACGACTGAAAATTACAGGCTTTTATTTTAAAACTTTCCTGAGACGTTGTTCAAACAGCCTCAAATTTCAATGTGTGAAAAAAGTGGGTCGACTGATAATTATTCTGCATATTGTTGCATATTTTTGAACTATTGCACATGCTTATATTTTATTTTTTACACACTTTTTTCTGTACAAAACCCGTTTTTTGTTGTGGGTTTACTTTTAATATTTATTGTGTCAGTAGATGTGAGGATGTTTAATGAGACAGAAAACTAAGAGGTTTTTTTTTTGTTATTTCCACATATGATGCTAAAATTCAAATCTTTAACCCCGTAGCTGCTGTTTCTCGATGACATTTCAGATGGTTTATGGTGAATTTTTAATCTTCTTTACAAGATAAATCACTTCTGGAGTTGTGAAACTTCACAAGAAGAAGCTGTATTTAGATATTGCTACACCTTCGCTCATTTTTAGAATTAAATATGTGAAATGCATTAAAGTTTGTGACCTGTTGCAGTGTTAAGTTGGTGTTTCGTCCTGCTTGTGCTGCTGTAAATGGCGTGATTTGAGTTTCTAATTAGCTCAGACTAGATTTGCAACCAACCATTTGCTCCAACAAAAGAGAAAACGTGGCGCTGATGTTTTCCTTTCACATGGATTCAAACCTCCACCTTCCCCACCCTCGACCTGGACAGCAGCTGGAAGTCCCTCCGAATAAATGTAAATCACATGGAAAACAGGTCAGATCAGGCCTCAGTGGAAGGTTTCCTTTGGTTTATTTTACTGAAATGAAAATTACAGCACAAAATCACAATAAAATCTGTGAAATTGCCAGAAAAACGTGAAATTGACACAAAAAGATTCAAAAACACCATGAAATGGGTCAAATTGTGATAAAAGACACAAAATTACCCCAAAACCACCGTAAAAAGAAGCAAAATCACCAAAAAGAGACAAAACTGACACAAAAAAGACACAAAATTACCACAAAAACATCTGAAATCAACACAAAAAGACTCAAAACAATATTAAATCACCACTGGAAAGACACAAAATCACCACAAAAAGAAGCAAAATCACTCAAAATGCACACAAAATCTACAAAAAAAGACTCAAAAATTCATAAAATCATGATAAAAAGACAAAATCACCACAAAACACACAGAACCTGTGTTGATTTCAGATGTTTTTGTGGTGATTTTGTGTCTTTTTGTGTCAATTTTGTCTGTTTTTGGTGATTTTGCATCATTTTGTGGTGGTTTTGAGGTAATTTTGTGTCTTTTATCATGACGACGCATTTCTTGGTGTTTTTGGGTCTTTTTGCATCTTTTTGCGTTGATTTCACATGTTTTTTTCTGACAATTTCACAGTTTTTGTTATGATTTTGTGTTGATTTCACATGTTTTTGTAGTGATTTTGCGTCTTTTTGTGTTGATTTCACATGTTTTTCTGGCAGTTTCACAGTTTTTGTTCTGATTTTGTGTTGATTTCAGATGTTTTTGTCGTGATTTTGTATCTTTTTGTGTTGATTTCACATGATTTTCTGGCAATTTCACAGTTGTTCTGGTTTTGTGTTAATTTCAGATGTTTTTGTGGTGATATTGTGTCTTTTTTGTGTCAGTTTTGTCTCTTTTTGGTGATTTTGCATCTTTTTGCTGTGATTTCGGGTAATTTTGTGTCTTTTATCTTATTTGACACATTTTTGGTGTTTTTGAGACTTGTTGCATTTGTTTGCGTTGATTTCAGATGTTTCTGTAGCATTTTTGCATCGTTTTGTGTTAATTTCACATGCTTTTCTGCCAATTTCATAGTTTTCTTCTGAATTTGTGTTGGTTGTTTTTGTTTTGTAGCATGTTTGCATCTTTTTGTGTTGATTTCACATGTTTTTCTGGCAATTTCACAGTTTCCTTCTGATTTTGTGTTGGTTGTTGTTGTTTTGTAGCATTTTTGCATCTTTTGCAGTGGTTTTGTGTCTTTTTTAATCATAATTTGATGATTTTTGGTGTTTTGAGTCTTTATTTTTGTATTTCTGGATGAACCCGCTGAGTAGTTTTTGTTTTTATCCATTTACTAACTTATTTAACCGGAGACAGAAGCTGTTCTGTGGTTGCTGCCGGTAGAAAACAAACTCTTAAACCGTAACCGGACACATCGGGAAGGTTTTTCTCCGCCAGCAGCGAACAAAGGAGCTTTTTCGCGCCATACGTTTAAAACCCCGCCGCAGCCAATCGGCGCTCAGGTGACGCTCACAAACATGACGGGACGCTTCGACCAATTACGGCGGCGCATTTCTCCGGAGCCCTGCGTTCAAATTTAAATGCAGATTTTCTGACCAATCAGCTCGCAGCGGGGGAGGAGCCGAGGCTCTTCTTCTAGTCAAGTTAGTTGGGCCTCGCGGACGGTGACAAAACAGTTGCGCGTTCTTCCTCATTCAGTCGGTTACTGGTTGTCTCGCTGAGAACAGGTAAGGTTCGCTCTTTATTTATTTTTTTTTTTTACCGCTTTATGTCTTATTTTTATCCTTTAATGTCATCTTTCACGGTTTTATTTAATCTACGCAACATCCAGCTTGTGTTTGAGCAGCTTTCCAGCGACTTAAAACCGTTTAGTAAACTTATGGTTTGAGTTTGTCGTTTGAATGTTCGCGTAAATTGGAATAAACCGTGTTTGTGGAGGAAACTGTCGGTTTGTGTTCGTTTAAATCAACTGAAAGTGGCGTTTGTGTCTGTTTTCACGGCGGTTCAATCTGCCCAATTTAGTGCGCAACATGCACTTCAAACGCCATTTGGTCCGGTAGCTTAGCCTGCTAGCTCCGCTCCGGTTTTAACTGTGAATGAGGCTCGGTTCTGGTTTTGGTTCTGGCTCTACCGCCAGCCGACTGACGACTACAGGCCGCCGTGTTTGTGCGGGACTGAACCGGTTCGTACCAGGTCACTTTGTTGGGGAAGTTTCGGGCGCAGCCGCGGTTTAGGCGGGAAGATACAAAATGGAGTCGCGTCTTTTTGTCCCAGAGAGGCAGAAATCCGATTAGAGCATAAAAACAGCCTCCGGGCGGCCGCAGGCTTTAGTTAGAGCCGCAGAAACACGACTTAGAGCAGTGGACGACGGGTGTGGGGATATTTATTCCAATCTAGATTAACTTAATTTAAAAGTTTGTGTGCTTTGGTAAAGTTTTGTCGTTCAGCGACATTAACAGGCTGTGTTTCTTGTGGCGTTTTTTTGTTTGTTTGTAGGTTAATCGCAGTCATGAGGAAAGACCCAAACAAGCCGAGAGGAAAAACCTCCTCCTACGCCTTCTTTGTGGCGACCTGCCGGGAGGAGCACAAGAAGAAACACCCGGGAACCAGCGTCAGCTTCTCCGAGTTCTCCAAGAAATGCTCCGAGAGATGGAAGGTGATTAACTGGGTGGTGTTTTAGTTCGGCTCTTATCAGGCATTTCCACACTACTGCTGCTGTTCGTGCCCATTTCTGCAATTCATTCCAGTAAATATCCTGGTGTTTTTCTGTTTATCTTATATTATGTATATGTTATTTGTATACCTCACGTCTTAAACTAAACTTATGGTTTCTTGTTTTTCTTACTGTCACTTTAATGCAGATTTCCTCTTGTGTGACTAATGACTGAAAATGGCTTTAAATGGCTCAAAATTAGTCTAAAATGACTCAAAACTCGTCTAAAATGGTTGAAAATGGCTTTAAATTACTCAAAATTTGACTAAAATGACTGAAATTGGGCTGAAACTTATTTTTCTATTGGAACAGAATTATTTTCAGTAATGTTGACCACTATTTGATCTAATGTTGAGGGGGAAAATACATTATAAGCACAAATCAGGACAAAACCCAAAATGTGCCAAATGGCCAAAACTAGAAAGTTTTTTTTTTTAAAAACAATAGAAACGTGTCATATCTGCAGATGTCTGGACAGAAAGCTGTTTTAATAAAAAAGGTTGACTGACTGCAGTTAGATATTGGTTAGATATTGGTAACATATATGAGTCATAATATATATCAAAACGGTTTTAAAATTACTTCACTTTACTAAATGACTCAAAATGGGTTCGAAATTACTCAAAATTTGTTTAAAATGACTTAAAACTTGTCTAAAAGGACTCAAAAGTCATTTAAAATAAATGAAACCTGGTTCACAATGACTCAAAATTTGTCCATAATGACTCAAAACGGGTTTAAATTTACTCAATCCTGCCTAAAATGGGTTCAAAATCATTGAGAATGGTTCAAAATGTCTAAAATGAATCAAACTAGTAAGAAAAACAAGAAAACTATAAATTACGGAGGTTAGATATACACAGTATAAAGGCTGGATGTCTCAGTTTTAAGACTTCTTCCTCCTGTCCTCTATAGACTATGTCCCCCAAGGAGAAGGTGAAGTTTGAGGACATGGCCAAGAATGATAAGGTCAGATACGACAGAGAGATGAAGTCCTACATCCCTCCTAAAGGCGCCAAGAAGGGCAAGAAGAAGAAGGACCCCAACGCCCCCAAGAGGCCCCCGTGAGTCCACGTTTGGTGTTTTTAAGAAATAAACGGTAGAAAGTCACTTTGTTGGGTTGCCATTGTTGAACCTCCTCCCTGTTGTTCCTCCTCAGGTCCGCGTTCTTCGTGTTCTGCTCGGACCACCGCTCCACGATCAAGGAGGAGAACCCCGGGATCTCCATCGGCGACATCGCCAAGAAGCTGGGCGAGCTGTGGGCCAAGCAGACCTCCAAGGACAAGGCTCCCTACGAGGCCAAGGCTGCCAAACTGAAGGAGAAATACGAGAAGGTACCCACAAGATCACAGTAGATGTATGATAATGTAGTAATACTGCAGTAAATGTGGTCAAAACTGGTTTAAAATGACTGAAAATGGGTTCAAAATGACTCGACACTGGTTTATAGTGACTCATAACAGGTTTAAGTTGACTTAAATCTCAGAAAAGTGACTGAAAATGGGTTCAAAATTAATCAAAATGGATTCAGAACAAATCAAAAGTTTCCTTTTTCTTTCCAGGATGTCGCCGCCTACAGAGCCAAGGGCGGCTCAGGGAAGAGCGACGCCGGGAAGAAGAGCGGCCCCGGACGGCCCGCCGCCAAGAAGGCCGAACCGGCCGACGATGATGACGACGACGACGAAGAGGACGATGACGACGAGGAGGAGGACGAAGACGACGATGACGAGGACGACGACTAAAGTGTGTTAAAGGATGTGAAGTTTGTTCAGCTTAACTCCCGTTTGTCTGTTTGTGGATGATTCCATCAGTATAGACTGCTGTCCCTGTAGGTCCGACCTGTACTCCTCCTCCGATTCAGGGATCTAGTTTTTGTTGCTTAGTCCCCTTATGATTTCTTGTAACTGTTTTTCTGCTGAACTTGGGCCGTTCCATCTTAGACCCAGCTTTAAATCTCCTGTGATGAAACATGGACTTCTGTGCAGGCAGTGGACAGCAGCAAGTAAAGTTTGTTTTTGTTGTTTTGTTTTTTTTTTTAAAGAAATTATTGTTTCTGGAAGCACTGCTCATGTTTTCTGTTGTAGTGGTGCTGCTGTTTCTTCACAGTTGTTTTACTGCCAGGATTTATCTGTAGTTGGATTAAAGGTGTTTGCAGCCATTTTTAATGTGGAACTCTGAAGACTTGTAGAACGGATTTTCTTTTGTAATAAAATTTTGTATATTGATGATGAGCGTGTGGAAACAGGACTTATTGAGGGTGAATCGGTCCAGGTTTAATCCCATTAATGAAGCTTTTGTTCTATTTAGGTGCAGATTAGTGACTTTAGTAACACCTGAGCTCAGCTGCTGCCTCCAGGACCAAACTGCCAACATGAACACCTGGCAGAAGGTTTTAGTCACCTGGGTCTAGGTAGGAGAGAGTCCAGCTGCTTTTAGTCACAATAAACGTCAAATGAGGTCAGACTCAAAAGTTGTTCAGATTTTTAAAACTGATGCTGAAAGATACAAAGGGGACACAAAAAGATGGGATGTAAAAAAAACAAAACAAATGACACTGAAAGATGCACAATTTCTGAAAATGACTTTAAATGACTCAAAATTGGTCTTAAATGATTCATAATTTGTCCCAAACTAATCAAAACTGGTTTGAAATGACACAAAACTCATCTGAAATTACTGAAAATGGGTTCAAAATAACTGTACAAAATGACTCGAAAATAGACCTAAATGATGAACAAACTGGTTAAAGATAGCTCAAAATCTGTCCTAAATGACTCAAAACTGGCTTAACGTGACTCAATACTCATCTAAAATGACTGAAAATGGCTTTAAGTGACCGACAACTGGTCTACAATGACTGAAAATTGGTTCAAAATGACAGTTTGTCTAAAGTTACTCAAAACTAAGCCTGTCTTACTGTGATGCCCCCTTCTTCTAGTTTATCTAGTTTAATAATTAAGTCATTTCTGACCAATTTTGAGTCATTTTTACCAATTTTTTAAGTCAATTTGGACAGGTTTGGTCATTTCGGACAGATTTTGAATCATTTTAAGGATAAACTTTATTGATGCCATAGTGGGGAAAGTTCACCGTTACAGCAGCTCCAAAGAAAAAGTATAAAGGCAGTGCAGGAATAGATAAGAAAAAGAAACAGTGCGAAAATTGCAGAAAAAACATTATAAACAGATGATTTTTAAAAAAAAAAAAATTTCATGTAGAAGATTATATACAAGAGGATGAGGTATCAGTTATTGCACATAAGTAGGAGGATGCGTGTCTAAAATGGGGGAAGAAAAAAAAAGTGCAGCAGTAAACAGTATACAGTGAAGTTCATAGTGCGGCATTGCACAGTCTGACAGATGCTGGAATAAACGACCTGCGGAAACGTTCCTTCTTGCTGGCATTTATTTGGAGGTGGTTCTGCTGACACCAGTCGACAATGATGACCTTCCTGTACTCACAGTCATTCCCCTCTGACACGCATCCTATGATGGCGGTGTCATCAGAGAACTTCTGGAGATGACAACTGTCTGTGGAGTAGCGGAAGTTGGATGTGTAGAGGGTGAAGAGGAAAGGTGAGAGTACTGTACCCTGGGGTACAGCTCAGTCTAGAACTTTCATTCTAGCCTGATTGAATCATTTCTTTACCACTAACTGAGTCATTTCTGACAAATTCTTGAAGTAATTTGAAAAATTATAAAGTCATTTCTGGCTGCACAGTGGCGTAGTGGTTAGCGCTTTCGCCTTGCAGCGAGAAGGTCCCTGGTTCACGTCCCAGCTCGGACCTGGGATCTTTCTGCATGGAGTTTGCATGTTCTCCCTGTGCATGCGTGGGTTTTCTCCGGGTACTCCGGCTTCCTCCCACAGTCCAAAAACATGCTGAGGTTAATTGATTATTCTAAATTGCCCGTAGGTGTGAATGTGAGAGTGATTGTGTGTCTCTATATGTAGCCCTGCGACAGACTGGCGACCTGTCCAGGGTGTCCCCTGCCTTCGCCCGAGTCAGCTGGGATAGGCTCCACCCCCCGCGACCCTAGTGAGGATTAAGCGGTGTATAGATAATGGATGGATGGATGGATGGATAAAGTCATTTCTGAGTCAATTTGAACAAGTTTGGTCATTTTCGACAATTCTGAGTCATTTACGACATTTTTTGTCATTTTGGACTATTCTGAGTAGTTTTGGGCAAATTTTAAACCATTTTGGACCAAGTTTAAGAGTCTTGTTGAACCACCAGTTCTTGTGCTGTTCAACTACATTAGTTGTCTTTCTGAATCAGACTTGTTTCTTCAGGTTCTTGATGGGTCTAAGTCAGGACTTTGGGGAGACCAGTCTAGAACCTTCATTCTAGCCTGATGGAACCATTTCTTCACCACGTCTGATGTGTGTTTGGGCTCATTGTCTTGTTGAAACATCCAACTGTGTCCAAGATCAATCTTCTGCTGATGGTTTTAGGTTTTCCTGAAGAACATGGAGATGATCCTCCTTCTTCATTATTCCATTTACTTTGGAAAGCTCCAGTTCCACAGAGCATGATACTGCCACCACCATGTTTGATGGTAGGTTTGGTGTTCTTGGGGTTAGAAAAAGACCCACCCAAGATGGTTTGAAACCAGTCCTAAAAAGGTCTAAAACCAGGACCAAGATCAAACCTAAACCAGTCAGAATACAGTCAGAAACCAGTCCTAAAACAATTTTTAAAAAGTGCAAAATTGGGACCAAAACCAAACCTACACTACTCCTAAAAAAAGAAGTCCAAAAACTGACCAAGATACCACCTGAAACCAATCCTTAACCGGTTATAAAAACCAGTAGTAAACCAGTCCGAAAAAACACAAAAACCTGAGCAAAATCGGGACCAAAACCAAACCTAAACTACTCCTAAAGAAGTCCAAGACCCGCCCAAGACAATCAAAAACCAGTCATAAAAAGGTCTAAAACCAGGACCAAAATTAAACCTAAACCAGTCCAAAAACTGTTCAGAACCAATCAGAATACAGTCTGAAACCAATCACAAAAAAAGCAAAACCAACAAAAAATCGGGACCAAAGCCAAACCTAACCAACATTGAAACCAGTTTCGGAAACAGTCTGAAACCAGTCCTAAAAAAGTCAAAAACCAGCACAAAGTCAGGACCAAAACCAGACCTAAACCACTGCCCCATCACTCTGGAACACGGTAAATCTGGAATCATCAGACCACATGACCTTCTCCCATTGATCCAGAGTCCAATCTTTATGCTCCACAGCAAACTGAAGCCTTTATTTTGATCTTCCTCACTGATCAGTGGTTTTCTTAGAGCTACAGCTGTTTAGTCCCAATCCTCTGAGTTCCCTTCATGTGGAAATGTTGTTTCTTTCTCTACTAAACAGACATGAATTCTGAGGTGGTTTCCTACGATCATCTAAGAGTTGGTTCCTGGAAGATGATGGCTCATCACAATCAAGACAGAAAATGACAGAAACGAGACAGAAAACGACAAAATCAAGACAGAAAATGACAAAAATGAGACAGAAAGCGACAAAAACAAGACAGAAAATGACAAAAACGAAACAAAAAAAAAGGAAACCAAAGATAACACCTGGAAGATGAAGGTTCTCCACTATCCTTCAGGTTTTAATGATGCGTTAGACAGTTCTTATTATTGCAGACCAATAATTTGACCCTTCTGAGACACATTAACATCCCGTCCATGTCCACAGGATGTCTTCTAACATTTAAGAAATGAGAATCAGCTAGGGTTTATGAAGTTGTTGTCTAAAATGAGGCCAAAACTACAAGACCAGTAATAAGTTGATTTTTTTTTTCCCCTACCAGTACAAATGTGTGTCTGACAGGAAGCTGCTTTAATAAACATACATTATTCTATATTCTGGATGATTATTGATCAGTCAATCTAAATATCTGATTATAAACCAGATTAGATGTGAATAAACCCTGGTTGGTTCCCTCTAATTTAATCCCACGTCATGTTTCGATTGTGTGACGTCACGCTGCGGGCAGCCAATAGCTGATCGCGATGATTCCTCCCGCAGACCAATCAGCGGCGCCGTTACAGCCCACCTGGAGGAGGACGGGGATCGGTGCTGCTCACTTCAGCACCGGGAGCTGTCCGCGGTGCACGAGCCTGACGGTAAGGACACGCACGCACGCACAGAAAAAAACCACACACATACACACACACACACACACACACAAACACGGGCGCACGGTTAATGACGAACACACACTGAGGTGAGACGGCAGCTCGCGCACACCAGAAAACCGCCGCCGCCGCCGTGCGCGACCCCGCCGCCACGCGCAGGTGTGTCTCACGCACGGATTAGTTGGAGCTGAAACCTGTTGATGAAGCTTCGAGGATCGATCATCGATAGATCAGGTATTTATTAGACCTGTCTGCACAGGTGCTCGGCTGACGGGCACACGCACACGCACGCACATACACAGACACACACGAACACACATACAGACGCACGCACACACAGACACACGCGCTGTGTCCTGATTGCTCCCAGGAGTACCTCATTCTGTTCTATGAGGTTCTTCATTTATTCTGTCCTCACTAGACTCTCAGGTGAGATCTGGTGACGTCAGCATTCTGTGACGTTTATCGGCTGCGAATTAAAACGTCCTCTGAGAGAAACGCTTCCGGTTTGACCGTGAACGGGTCCGTGTTCCTCCTGATTTACTGCCACTGTGAGCTTTATTAGAGCGGAACCAGAAAATCACCTGAAACCAACCATGGAGGCAAGAGGCACACCTGATGTGACGTCACAGGGCAGGCGTGGCATCACTTCAGTCACACTTGATCATAAAGTCTCATTTTTTTTTCATCATTCAGCTAAAATAAATCTGTTTGGTTATTTGATCGTTTTCAGTATGCTTCAAATTTACTGAGAATTTATTTAGCTTTTATTTTGAAAAATCCACATTTTCCTTAGCGTCACATTTTTCCAGGTGTTTTAGGATCATAACGTAAACACTGTGTTAAAATATCAGATAAATTTTCTCTGAAATCTGTTATTTTCATGTTCTAAATGTTAGTATTCTAACGTCTTCTAAATAATTTTGACAACGAATAATCATCTCCAGCAGCTTTTCTGTTGTTTTTATAAACTTAGAAGACAAAAAACTCCAGTTGTAGAAGCCAGGAAGAATCTGATCGATCACTGATTTGTTTTCTAGATTAACTCTAAAGTGTCTGAGCCACAAATAAAACTCACAAAATGTTCTGATGTCAGCTGTAAGGGTGAACGCAAAAATGTTTATGCACTGAAACTGGTTCAGAAGGACTCGAAGTTTGTCTGAAAAACTCAAAGCTGGTTTAAAATAACTCAAAACTCATCTAAAATGACCTGAAACAGGTTCCAAATGACCCAAATTAGTCTAAAATGACCTAAAACTGATTTAAAATGATTCAAAATTCATCTAAAATGACTCAAAACGACTGCAAATGGCTCAAATGTGTCTTAGATGACTGGAAACTCCTTCAGAATAAATCAAAATCTGTCCAAAATTAATCAAAACTGGTTTAAAATGACTCAAAACTTGCCTAAAACAACTCAAAATGGGTTCAAAATAACTCAAAATTTGTTCAAAATGACTCAAAATTGGTTTAAAATGGCTCAAAACCTTCCTAAAATGACTCAAAATGGATTCAGAACAAATCAAAATTTGTCCAAACTTAATCAAAACTGGTTTAAACGGACTCATAATTTGTCGAAATGACTCAAGCTTGCCTAAAGTGACTCCAAATTTGTCAAAACTTAATCAAAACTGGTTTAAAGTGACTCAAAACTTATCAAAAATTGCTGAAAACATGTTCAGTATGACTCAAAATTTGTCCAGAATGACTCAAAACTGGTTTAAAATGACTCAAAATGAGTTCAAATCAAATCAAAATGTGTCCTTAAAATTACTCAGAACTTGTCTACACTAGCTGAAATTGGACTCAAAATTACTCAAAATTTGGCTGAAATGACTCAAAACTGATTAAAAACTACTCAAAATGTGTGTAATTACTCAAAATGAGTCAAGTTTGTCTAAAATGGACTGGTTTAAAATGACTCGAAAACATTCCTAAAATAACTCTAAATTTGTTCAGAATTACAACTGGTTTAAAGTGACTCAGAAGTGGTTGAATATGGACTCAATCTTTCTCAAAATTTGTCTGAAACGACTCAAAACTGGTTGAAAATTACTCAAAATGACAGTCTGTCTAAACTGACTCAAAATTTGTTCGAAATTAATCACAACCAGTTTAAAGTGCCTCATAATTTGTCCAAATGACTCAAACCAGTGTAAAGTTACTGAAAACTGACTCAAAATGACCCAAATGTGTCCAAAATGACTCAAAACTGATTGAAAATGACTCAAAATTTGTTCAAAATTAATCAGAACTGATTTAAAGTGACTCAGAAGTTGTATAAAATTACTTAAAACTGACTCAAAATGACTGAAAATTTGCCCAAAATGACTCAAAACTGGTTTAAAATGGCTCAAAATGAGTTCAGAACAAATGAAAATTTGTCCAAAATGACTTGAAAATGGTCCAAGATGACTTAAAACCTGTCTAAAATTACTCAAAACTCATCTAAAATTACTGAAAATGTGTTCAAATTACCCAAATTTTTCCAAAATGACTCAAAACTGATTTAAAATTACTCAAAACTCGTCTACAATTACTGAAAATTGACTCAAAATGACTCAATATTTGTCAGAAATGACTCAAAACTGATAAAAACAATTTACTCAAAATGAGTCTGAAATTACTCACAGTGACAGAGTTTGTCTAAAATGAACCAAAACTTGTCTAAAATGACTCAAAATGAGTTCAGAACAAATCCAAATTTGTCCAAAATGACATGAAAATGGTTCAAGATGACTCAAAACTCATCTAAAATTACCGAAAAGTGTTCAAAATGACCCAAATTTGTCTGTAATGACATAAAAGTGGTTAAAAACAACTCAAAATGTGTCTAAAATGACTCAAAATTTGTCCAAACAAGCAACAGCTTCTATGAAATAGCAAAAAAAATATTTCAGAAGGGTTCAAAATTTGTCAGAAATGAATCAAAATTTGTTGAAATGACTCAAACTTTGTTCAAAATTAATCAAAACTGGTTTAAAGTGACTCAGAACTTGTCAAAGATTACTCAAAACTCATCTAAAATGACTGAAAATGTGTTCAAAATGAGCCAGATTTGTCCAAAATGACTCAAAACTGACTTAAAATTAATCAGAACTTGTCTAAAATTACTGAAAATGATAAATAATAAATAAATGATACTGAAAAACTCATAAAAATAACTCATAATGAGTATGAAAGTACTTAAAATGACAGTTGGTCTAAAATGAACCAAAACTGGTTTAAAACACCTCAAAACGTGTCAAAAATGTCCAAAAACTGGTTCAAAATGACTCCAGTTCACTAAAAATGCCTGAAAATGTGACAGAAACACTCGTTAAACTCGTCCACGTTGACGAAGTGAAACAGGAAACAGAGTGGTATCGGTGTCACTTCAAAAACCTTCGAGGTGAAACAGAAGCTGGACTTCCTGAACCTCTTTATGTCCTCGTTATCTCCTCATTTTCTCCTGAACGATGCTTTCAGATGTTAATGTGTTAATGAGCTGGTTTGAACCAGACGGGAGGTTTTTGAAGAACCGCCTTTGAAAGCTGCTCCTCTGATTTTTACAAACTGGAACCTTTAGAACCAGTTTATCCAGAAGGAAGGCGGTTTATTCTGACTGATGTAGCTGTAGAGGAGCAGCCAATCAGAGCAGAGATTAATCCATTAATCCAGTCCTCTGTTTAATCATCTAATCCTGCTGCAGCTCAAACACAATTACACTGGAAAAAATTACCTAAAAGTACCTAAAATAAAGATGCTGGAGGTAAAAACTGACTCAAAATGACTGAAAATGTATCCAAAATTAATCAAACTGGTTTAAAATTACTCAAAATGGATTCAAAATTGATCAAAATAGGTTCAGAACAAATCAAAATTTGTCCAAAATGACTAAACAATGGTCCAAAATGACTCAAAACTCATCAAAAATTGCTGTAAATGGGTTCAAAATTACTCAAAATTTGTCCAAGATGACTCAAAACTTGTCTAAAATTACTGACCTCTGACTCAAAATGACTGAAAATTTGCCCAAAATGAATCAAAACTGGTTTAAAGTGACTGAAAATTTTCCTAAAATTATTTAAAATGGGTTCAAATCAAATCAAAATTTGTGCAAAATGACTTAAAAATGGTTCAAAACTCACCGAAAATGACTCAAAATGTGTTAAAACTGACTTAAAACTGGTTTGAAATGACTCAGAATGTGTTAAAACTGACTTAAAGCTGGTTTGAAATGACTCAATGTATTTCAAATGACTCAATGTATTTCAAATGACTCAGAAAGTGTTTAAAATGACTCAGAGCTGGTTTAAAATGACTCAGACTGAAGTCCTCTGTGTGTCCAGGTGAGGATGGTGAAGGTGAAGCAGGTGGGTTTGTTGGCCGCCGGCTGTCAGCCCTGGAATAAAGACGTTTGTGCCGCCAGCGGAGATCGATTCGCCTACTGCGCTACTCTGGCCATCTACATCTACCAGGTGAGGTTTCAACTCGTTATTACTATTATTATTGTTATTGTTATTTTACCCTCAAACACAAGAAAACCAAACATTGGAGACGAGACTTTTCTTTCTTTACATTTAGTCCATGGGCCTGGACCTAAAACTTCAGGTATTGGTACCACCTGAGGTCAATTCTTTTTGGTATTTTTAACTTGCTATAATTTGGTCAAGTCAGGAACTTCATGTTAGTAAATCTGTCAGCAGAAAGTCAAACAAGATCCTAATTTTCCCAACTCTACTAGTATTAATATTTTTAGTTCCGTAATTTAAACTGGAATCTGAATTAGTTCCACAGTTTATTTTTCCGTTTCATCTCCCAGAACCAGCAGGAAACTACAGAACTATGGAGGTATTGGGGTTTAATGGCTTCCTGTTGGACTAAAATAAAGTGTGTAAAACTGTTGGTGTTTTTATCAACCAGGCTGATTACATACATGTTAAAAAATTACAGTTTGCACAGTTATAATTAATAAGGTTCCTTCAGCAACCTGTTCTCTGAGCTGATATTTTAAAGGTTCCTCGAGAACCTCCCAACAACAGAGGTTCCTTGAGGTTCTCGTCTGCGTTAACGAAAGTCCGGGAGTTGATCTGCTGCAGAGAATTCTCGTAAAAATTGCCCTTTCTTCTTTCTTGACCTGTTCTGTAGGTTTGGTTTGTATATTTCCTGCTTTTATTTTGAAATCCCCTGTGTGTTTCTACTTCCTCCTTTGGTCTGTTTCCTTCCTCTTTTGTTCCCCTCATTAGTTTCACCTTCGTCTCTGGTCAGGTTTCTGTTTATTAATAGTCTGTCTGTTCCGTGTCGCTACTTCCTGTTTACATCAGCGAGTTTGTTGCTATTTCCTGTTTACATCAGCGTGTTTGTCGCTACTTCCTGTTTACATCAGTGTGTTTGTCAGTACTTCCTGTTTACATCAGCGTGTTTGTCACTACTTCCTATTTACATCAGCGTGTTTGTCGCTACTTCCTGTTTACATCAGCGTGTTTCAATTCAATTCAATTTTATTTATATAGCGCCAATTACAGTCAAATTGTCTCGAGATGCTTTACAGAACCCATATGCCTGACCCCCAGAGCAAGCCAAAAGGTGACAGTGGCAGGAAAACACCCTTTTAACAGGGAAAAAAACCTCGAGCAGAACCCGGCTCTAATGTCGGGGGACCCATGTGCCTGCTGGCCGGACGGGTTGAGAGGGACAGAAGAGGTAGAGAGGTAGAGATAGAGGAATAGAGGTAGAGAGGAAGAGGTAGAGATAGAGAGGGGTGGGGGGGGGGGGGGTGGGGGGGGGGGGGGGGGGGGGGACAGAAGGACCATAAAACACACAGTATAATACATGCATGATAAGACAGATGATACATGCAAAGTACAACTAACATGGAAACTAATTATAGTTTACTGCTATGGTGTACGGCTCTGGCATTAAATATACTACATATATAGCTGGTGGTAAATTCAAAAATATGTAGATGAGCAAATCAAGTATAATAAGGGCAATGCAGAGTAGATCGGTGGAAATGGGCAGCTGGAGGTGGGAGAACAACCACACATCTGAAGCATCTAGCTCTGGGACCAGGGACACTCGGGGAAAGGACACAGAAAGAAACAGATTGAATGTAATGCAACAATGGTATATATAGTAAATACAAAGGTAGTTAGAGAAGGGCTCAGTGCATCAAGAGAGGTCTCCCAGCAGCCTAGACCTATAGCAGCAGAACTAGGGACAAACTAAAGGGACGTCAAGAGGGGAAGTCAGTTGTGCAAATGAAAACACCAGCTCACCCCATCAGGGTCCCCCAGTCAGCCCTAACTATAAGCTTTGTCTCTACTTCCTGTTTACATCAGCGTGTTTGTCACTACTTCCTGTTTACATCAGCATGTTTGTCACTACTTCCTGTTTGTCTTCGTGTTTCCTGTTACCTGTCCCAGGTGTTCACCTGGTTTGTGTTTTTTTCCTGAACTCCTGGATCTCTGGACCCTCTAACCCTAACAATGGATCTCTGGACACTCTAACTCTAGCGATGGACTACGTCTTCTGAACATTTCTTCTTGTTCCTCTGCAGCTGGACCAGCAGTACAACGAGTTCAAGCTGAGGTCCATCATGTCGGAGCACAAGAAGACCATCACGGCCATCAGCTGGTGTCCCGACAACCCCGACCAGTTCGCATCGGCGTCGGCCGACAACCTGCTGATCGTCTGGAATGTTGCGGAGAAGAAGGCTGTGGCCAGACTGGACAACACTAAAGGTAGGAAGACGAAGGCTAGAGGGTTAGCAGGGATGTTACCATGGTAACTGATGCTGTGGAACCAGATCTCCATGGTAACTGATGCTGTGGAGCCAGATCTCCATGGTAACTGATGCTGTGGAGCCAGATCTCCATGATAACTGATGCTGTGGAGCTAGATCTCGATGGTAACTGATGCTGTGGAGCCAGATCTCCATGGAAACTGATGTTGTGGAGCTAGATCTCCATGGTAACTGATACTTCACATTTAGATCTCCATGGTAACCGATGCTTCACAGTTAGATCTCTATGGTAACCGATGCTTCACAGTTAGATCTCCATGGATGGTTGAACCACCAGTTCTTCTGATTTCTGTAAACTCTGACTGCAGCTTTAGTTTCTTACACACAGAAAGTCTGGAAATGTCATCCAGCAGTTTGTCATTCTGGTTCTGAACGTCTCTTCGTGTCTCTCAGGCATCCCGGTGTCGGTCAGCTGGTGCTGGAACTCGGCGGATGGCGTCGCCTTTGTGTCCCAGCGAGGTCCGCTGTACATCTGGGTCTATCGAGGCCCGGACCCCGGCGTCACGGTGCACAAAGAAGCCCACTCCTTCCTGTCCGACATCTGCCTGTTCAGGTGGCATCCCACCAAGAAGGGCAAGCTGGTGTTCGGACACACAGACGGCAGTTTGTCGGTGTTTCAGCCAGGTATGGATTCACACCTGAATGCAACTAAATAACTAAAACTACTCATGTAACTCTCTGGACCTCACAACCTGCCAGCTGGTGGAAAAAACAGGTTATCTTTAATAAAATCACCAAAATTACAGCTTCAACCAACCCAACCCTAAATCCAACCTAAATCCAACTGAAACCCTAAATCCAACCCCAACCTAAATCCAACCTAAATCCAACCCCAACCCTAAATCCAACCCCAACCCCAACCTTAACCCAAACCTTACTTCTGACTTTTGTTTTTTTCTGTCCAGGCAGTAAAAGTCAGAAACACGTCCTTCGACCAGAGTCTCTGGAGGGAACGGATGAGGAGGATCCGGTCAGTGCTCTGGAGTGGGATCCTCTGTCCACCGACTATTTACTGGGTAAGACTGAATTTAACACCCACCACCTGCTGACGTCTGACGTTATGATGAGCGTATTGCATCACTTCCTGTTGTAGCGCTGTGTTGTGTTCTGTGACTGCTGTAGCTTATCCACTACATCTAATTTGACATTCATTAAATCTGTGTGTAGCGGTAATATTTGAATCGTAACATACACTCGTTTTCTTCAAGCACCTTCTCAGTACTTAATTCTGAGTTAATCTGTTATCTCTGTCCGCTAGCCTAGCACTTAGCAGTTAGCATGGCTTCTCCCTCTTCCTCTCCTTCTCTTTCCTGCTCAGTGTCACATGTTTAGTTACTCCTCTGCCTCCTTTAGTGATAATGATACCTGTAATAAATGCAGTCTCTTTGTAGCTTTGGAGGCGAGGCTCTCTGAATTAGAAGCGCGGCTCCGCACCATGGAAAACACCCCGCTAGCTGTTAGCCAGGCCCCCTTAACAGGTGCGGACCGCAATAGCATAGCTGCTAGTGTAGCTTCTGCTAGCCGTCCCCTAGCAGCTCCCGAGCAGCCGGGAAGTCAGGGTAGCTGGGTGACGGTTCGTAGGAAACGTAGTCCTAAACTCAAGCCCGCTGTCCCGGCACACCACAAACCACTTCATGTTTGTAATCGTTTTTCTCCACTCAACGACACTCCCGCTGAGAAACCAACTCTGATCATTGGCAGCTCCATAGTCAGAAACGTGAAGCTAGCGACACCAGCGACCATAGTAAAATGCCTCCCAGGGGCCAGAGCGGGCGACATAGAAGCAAATTTGAAACTGCTGGCTAAAGATAATCGTAAATACAGTAAGATTGTTATTCACGTCGGCGGTAATGACACCCGGTTACGCCAATCGGAGGTCACCAAAGTTAGTGTGGCATCGGTGTGTAACTTTGCCAAAACCATGTCAGACTCCGTAGTTTTCTCTGGACCCCTGCCAGATCTGACCAGAGACGATATGTTTAGCCGCTAGTCGTCTACGTGGTGTACTGCAAACGACGTTGGCTTTATAGACAATTGGAGCTCTTTCTGGGGAAAACCTGGTCTGATTAGGAGAGACGGCATCCGTCCCACTTTGGCTGGTGCAGCTCTCATTTCTAGAAATATGGCTGATTTTATTAGAACTCCTAAAGCATGACAACCCAGAGTTCAGACCAGGATGCAGAGTTGTAGTCTTCCACACCTCTCTGCAGTTTCCTCTCAGCTGTCACCCTCCAGGAATTCAGTTAGCTTTATTGAGACTGTGTCTGTCCCCCGACCACCAAAATTCAATAAATTAAACAATTCAAAAATAAACAAAAGACATAGTAACCATAAAAATCTAATTAAAATTAATACCACTATTTCAACTGAGCGAAGAAACAGGACAATTAAATGTGGTCTGTTAAATATTAGATCTCTCTCGTCTAAATCTCTGTTAGTAAATGATTTGATAACTGATCACCAGATTGATTTGTTCTGTTTGACTGAAACCTGGTTGCAGCAGGAAGAATATGTTAGTCTAAATGAATCAACTCCTACTAGTCATACTAACTGTCATGTTCCTCCAATCACAGGCCGAGGAGGAGGAGTGGCAGCAATTTACCACTCTAGCTTAAAAATGAACCAGAGACCTAAACCTAGTTACAGTTCATTTGAAAATCTTACTCTCAGTCTCTCTCATCCAGATTTAAAAGCTCAGAAACCAGTTTTATTTGTTGTTGTATATCGTCCTCCTGCTCCTTCCTCTGAGTTTTTATCTCAATTCTCAGACTTTTTATCTGATTTAGTGCTCAGCTCAGATAAAGTCATTATTGTGGGTGACTTTAACATTCATGTTGACGTGGACAGTGACAGCCTTACGACTGCTTTTAATTCAATATTAGACTCAACTGGGTTTTCTCAACATGTAAATAAACCAACTCATAGTTTTAATCACACCCTTGACCTCGTTCTGACTTATGGCATAGAAATCAAACAGTTAACAGTATTTCCCCGGAACCCTCTTCTTTCTGACCATTTTATGATAACATTTCAATTTACAACAATAGATTGTATAGGAGTTAAGAATAAATATCATTACAGTAGATGTCTGTCTGACAATTCGGTGACTAAATTTAAGGAAATAATACCCTCTCTATTTAGTTCAGCACCACTTACTGATATAATGGAAGGGAAATATTATAATTTTACCCCCACAGAAGTGGATTATATTGTTAATAATGCTGCAGCCTCACTGCGTACAACACTTGATAGTGTTGCACCTGTAAAAAAGAAAGTTCTATCTCAGAGAGGACCTGCTCCTTGGTAGAATTCCCAGCTGTGGACTTTAAAGCAGGCGTCCCGAAAGCTGGAAAGGAAGTGGTATTCCACTAATTTAGAGGAAGTTTATGTAGCTTGGAAAAATAGTCTAGTAATTTATAAAAAAGCTCTTCGTAATGCCAGGACAACATATTATTCATCTTTAATAGAGGAAAACAAGAACAACCCCAGGTTTCTCTTCAGCACTGTAGCCAGGCTGACAAAGAGTCAGAGCTCTGTTGAACCTTGTATTCCTTTAGCTTTGAGCAGTAACGACTTCATGAGCTTCTTTACAAATAAAATTATTACGATTAGAGAAAAAATTAATCTGGCCCTTCCTACAAATGTCACAGATGTATCATGGAGTACAGATGCTTTAGAATTGGCTGTAAGACCAGATGGATATTTAGAATTTTTCACTCCCATACATCTCTCTGAACTCATTTCAATAGTTTCTACATCCAAACCATCAACATGTCTTTTAGATCCTATCCCAACTAGACTGTTCAAGGAGGCTTTACCTTTAATTAATTCCTCAATGTTAGATCTGATTAATCTCTCTCTAGTAACAGGCTATGTACCACAGGCTTTTAAGGTTGCTGGAATCAAACCTTTACTTAAAAAGCCCACTCTAGATCCAGATGTTTTAGCCAACTATAGACCAATTTCCAACCTCCCATTTCTCTCCAAAATTCTGGAAAGAACAGTTGCAAATCAATTATGTGAACATTTACAAAGGAATAGCTTGTTTGAAGAGTTTCAGTCAGGCTTCAGAGTGCATCATAGCACAGAAACAGCTCTGGTGAAAGTTACTAATGACCTTCTCATAGCGTCAGATAATGGACTGGTCTCTATACTTATTTTATTGGACCTTAGTGCAGCATTCGATACAATCAACCACAAACTTTTATTACAGCGACTAGAACATTGTATTGGCATTAAAGGGACAGCACTGGACTGGTTTAAATCCTACTTATCAGACAGGTTCCAGTTTGTGCATGTCAACAATGACTCTTCTGAGCATACTAGGGTTAATCATGGAGTTCCTCAGGGTTCTGTCTTAGGACCAATACTGTTCACATTATACATGCTTCCCTTAGGCAATATTATTAGGAAGCACTGTATTAATTTCCATTGTTATGCTGACGACACTCAATTGTATTTATCTATGAAGCCAAATGAAACTAATCAGCTAGCTAGACTGCAAGATTGTCTTAAGGACATAAAGACCTGGATGACCTATAATTTCTTACTACTAAATTCAGACAAGACTGAAGTCATTGTATTTGGCCTCAAACATCTTAGAGAATTGCTTTCAAAGCATATAGTTACTCTGGATGGCATTACATTGGCCTCCAGTACTACTGTGAGGAACCTCGGTGTTATCTTTGACCAAGACATGTCCTTTAACTCACACATAAAACAAATCTGTAGGACTTCCTTTTTCCACTTGAGAAATATTGTGAAAATCAAGAATATCCTGTCTCAGAGTGATGCAGAAAAACTAGTCCATGCATTTGTTACTTCTAGGCTTGACTACTGTAATTCCTTATTATCAGGTTGTCCCAATAGCTCTCTGAAACATCTACAGCTGATCCAAAATGCTGCAGCCAGAGTGACGGGAGTTAGCAAGAGAGATCATATTTCTCCTATACTGGTTTCCTTCCTTTTTGACAAAGCTTATAGTTAGGGCTGACTGGGGGACCCTGATGGGTTGAGCTGGTGTTTTCATTTGCACAACTGACTTCCCCTCTTGACATTCCTTTAGTTTTCCACTAGTTATGCTGCTATAGGCCTAGGCTGCTGGGGGACCTCTCTGGATGCACTGAGCCCTTCTCTAACTACCTATGTATTCACTATATATACCATTATTGCATTACACTCAATCTGTTTCTTTCTGTGTCCTTTCTCTGAGTGTCCCTGGTCCCAGAGCTGGATGCTTCAGATGTGTGGTTGTTCTCCCACCTCCAGCTGCCCATTTCCACTGATCTACTCTGCATTGCCCTTACTATACTTGATTTGCTCATCTACATATTTTTGAATTTACCACCAGCTATATATGTAGTATATTTAATGCCAGAGCTGTACACCATAGCAGTAAACTATAATTAGTTTCCATGTTAGTTGTACTTTGCATGTATCATCTGTCTTATCATGCATGTATTATACTGTGTGTTTTATGGTTCTTCTGTCCCCCCCTACCTCTCTACCTCTTCCCCTCTACCTCTATCCCTCTATCTCTACCTCTCTACCTCTTCTGTCCCTCTCAACCCGCCCGGCCAGCAGCAGATGGGTTCCCCACATTAGAACCGGGTTCTGCTCGAGGTTTTTTTCCCTGTTAAAGGGTGTTTTCCTGCCACTGTCTCCTTAGGGCTGCTCTGGGGGTTCAGGCATATGGGTTCTGTAAAGTGTCTTGAGACAATTTGACTGTAATTGGCGCTATATAAATAAAATTGAATTGAATTGAATTGAACAATCTTTAAAACTTTAACCATTTTTTAGCTTCTGCCATTTCTGGATAATTAAACATGCTCCGGGTCAAACTGACATCGTTGCTGTTCTGAGAAACGAACCTAACAGGAGGGTTAATTTTACTGACAGAATAAAATTCACATTTGTCATCTGGAATCACTTTATAGAGTAAAATATGATCAAATTTTTTAAAATCAGAGGTGTGATGACAATGATCTCTGTCTGTCCCTCAGTGTCCAACCTCCATAACGGCATCCGGCTGGTGGACAGCGAAGCTCTGGCCTGCATCACCTCCTTCTGCTTCCCCTCAGCGGCAGCTTCGATCCAGTGTCTGGCCTGGGTTCCCTCTGCTCCCGGCATGTTCATCACCGGAGGTAAGCAGCAGGACGAGTCTATGACCTGGAAACACCTTTAAAACGCTGGGTGAGAAACAAAATGAGGAACAAAACCAAAAAAAAGGAACAAAATGAGAAAAATAAACCCAAAACAAGAAAAACCAGATGTAAAATGAGATAAAACAAGACACAAATCAGACACAAAATGAGAAAAATAAGAAAAATGAGGAACAAACAACACAGAATGTGAAACAATATGAGAAAAACGAGACACAAAACTTAAAAAAACAAGAAACAAAATGAGAAAAACTCACAAAATAGGAAGAAAAACTAGATATAAAATGAGAAAAACAAGACACAAAAATGAGAAAAACAAGAAAAATGGCAAACAAACTAAAAGAACTAGATATAAAATGAAAAATATGAGGAACACAACTTAAAAAACAAGAAACAAAATGAGAAAAACCAACACAATAAGAAGAAAAACTAGATATGAAATTAGATAAAATGAGACTCAAAATAAGAAAAACAAGAAAAATGGGAAACAAACCGACAGAATGAGGAAAATAAGAAAAATGAGGAACAAAACCAATAAAAACAAGAAACAAGACAAGAAAATGAGACAGATTGGCACAAAACAAGAAAAACTAGATATAAAATGAGAAAAGTGAAACACAAAACCTAAAAAAGAAGAAACAAAATGAGAAAAACCCATCCATCCATCCATCCATTATCTATCCACCGCTTAATCCTCACTAGGGTCGCGGGGGGGGGGGGGGGGGGGGGGGGGGGGGTTGGGGGGGGGGGGGGGGGGGTGGAGCCTATCCCAGCTGACTCGGGCGAAGGCAGGGGACACCCTAGACAGGTCGCCAGTCTGTCGCAGGGCTACACACAAAGACACACAACCACTCTCACATTCACACCTACGGGCAATTTAGAATAATCAATTAACCTCAGCATGTTTTTGGACTGTGGGAGGAAGCCGGAGAACCCGGAGAAAACCCACGCATGCACAGGGAGAACATGCAAACTCCATGCAGAAAGATCCCGGGAAAGCCGGGACGCGAACCAGGGATCTTCTCGCTGCAAGGCGAAAGCGCTAACCACTACGCCACTGTACAGCCCTGAGAAAAACCAACACACAAAAAACTGACATAAAAGGAGATAAAATGAGAGACAAATCAGACACAAAACAAGAAAAACAAACCAAAAAATGAGACACAAAACCAAACTAGGAACTAGATATAAAATGAGAAAAATGAGGAACAAAATGTAAAAAAAACTACGTAATGAGAAAAACCAACACAAAGAAAGAAAAAAAACTAGATATAAAATGAGATAAAACAAGACAGAAATCAGACACAAAACGAGAAAAATAAGAAAAATGAGGACCAAACCAACACAGAATGAGAAACAAAATGAGAAAAACCAACACAAAACAAGAAAAAATTGATATAAAAGGGGATACAATGAGAGACAAGTCAGACACAAAACAAGAAAAACTAGATATAAATGGGATAAAACAGAAATCAGACACAAAATGAGAAAAACAAGTAAAATGAGGAACAAAATGAGAAAAATGACACAGAATCATCCTTGAAATGTTGAATCCACAGACAGGAGAACTGTTTGATCTGTGGTAGAATTGTGTTGACAGGTTTGTGTGTCTGTCAGACTCATGGAGGAGGAAAACTGTTGGATTGTTTTCAGGATTGTGTTAACAGGTTTGTGTGTCCGTCAGACTCGCAGGTAGGTGTGTTGAGGATTTGGAACGTGTCGAGATCGACTCCTCTGGACAGTTTCAAGCTGAAGAAGACGGGATTCCATGCTCTGCATGTCCTCAACTCTCCTCTTGCCAAGAAAGGTGAGCAACACAACACAAAACCAAAGACACAACACAAAACAAGAAATAAGACATAAATATCCACAAAGAGACACAAAATGACCACAACGAAACATAAAGCCACATATTAAGACACAAAAGGGCACAAATAAGACACAAAACAACCACAAGGAGACAAAAAGTGACACAAACCAGACACAAAATGACCGCAAATAGATAAAAAAACAACACAAAATGACCACAAAGAGACAAAAAGTGACAACATTAAGGCAAAAATGATGGCAGTGACAAAAAATTATAGAAAAGAGAGACAAAATCACCACAACGAAACACAAAATGACACAATTAAGACACAAAACAACTGCAAAGAGACACAAACTGACAGAAATAAGACACGAAATGTCCAAAAAGACACAAAAAAAAACACAAGACACCAATCGACTGCAAAGAGACACAAAATGTCTAAAAATACACAAAGCGACACAAATAAGACACAAAATGTCCTCAGAGATAAAAGGGGACACAAATACGACACAAGATGGTCGCAAAGAGACAAAAAGCGACAACATTAAGACAAAAATGACTAAAACATTTATAGAAAAGAGAGACAAAATAACCACAACAAAATACAAAATGACCACAGAGACACAAAAGGACCACAAAGAGACACAAAATGACTACAAAGAGACACAAAATGACACCAGAGAGACACAAAATATCCACAAAAAGACACAAAACAACACAAATGAGACAAAAATGACTGTAAAATGATAAAAAAAATGATTGAAAAGAGAGATAGAATGACCAGGAAGAGACACAAAATGTCCAAAAAGACATAAAACAACCACAAGGACGCCAAAAATAACACAAAACGACACAAATAGGACACAAAATGACACAAAATGACCACAAAGAGATAAAAAAGTGACATCAAGACACAAAACCACTACAAAGAGACACAAATTGACAAAAATAAGACAAAATGTCCAAAAAGACATAAAATGATCACAAAGACACACAAAAGGACCACAAAGAGAAACAAAATAACACAAATAAGACAAAAATGACTGCAAAGTGACAAAAAATGATTGAAAAGACACACAAAAGGATCACAAAGGGACACAAAATGACCACAAAGAGACACAAAAATATGACAGAGACACAAAACGACACAAATAAGAGACAAAATTACAGAAATAAGAGACAAAATGTCCAAAAAGACACAAAACTACCACAAAGAGACACAAAATGACCACAAAGACACAAAACAACACAAATAAGAGACAAAATGAACACAAGAGACATGAAATGACAGAAAAGTGACACAAAACGACCACAAAGAGACACAAAAATAACCACAAAGAGACACAAAGTGACACAAAATGTCCGCAAAGAGACACAAAATGGACACAGAGACACAAAAATAACCACAAAGAGACATAAAGTGACACAAAATGTCCGCAAAGAGACACAAAATGACCACAAAGAGACACAGAGACACAAAGTGACACAAAGAGCCCACAGAGACACAAAACAACACAAGAGACAAAATGAACACAATAGACACAAAATGTCCAAAAAATCCACAAAACAATCACAAGGAGACCAAAAGTAACACAATTACGACACAAAACGACACAAATAAGAGACAAAACAACCACAAAGAGACACAAAGAGACACAAAACGACCACAAAGAGACACAAAATGTCCAAAAATCCTTAAAATAACCACAAGGAGACCAAAAGTAACACAATTATGACACAAAACAACCACAGAGACACAAATAAGACACAAATAAGACACAAAACGACCACAGAGACACAAAACATCCACTCTGACACCTTTAGTGGGTCACTAGTGTATTTTTAAAGGATTGTGTGTCTGAGTGTCCACGTTGAGTTCCTAAACGTGTGGTTCTGTCTGCAGCCCAGAGCTCCGGTTCTCCCAGTAGAAGTCAACACACCAGTTCCACCAGCGAGGCGGTTCCTCCCCCCACGCTGTCCCAGAACAGGTCCTTCTCGCTGCCCCCGGGACATGCCGTCTGCTGCTTCATGGACGGAGGCGTGGGGCTCTACGACATGGCCGCCAAGAAGTGGGACTTCCTGCGAGACCTGGTACTCTGCAGAACCTCCGGCCGCCGACGGGGTCCGGGTTAGAACTGTGGTGTCATGGTTCCATTGTTCTCTGTTCCAGGGTCACGTAGAAACCATCTTCGACTGTAAGTTCAAGCCGGACGACCCCAGCCTGCTAGCCACCGCTAGCTTCGATGGAACCATCAAGATCTGGGACACCAACACGCTGACGGCCGTCCACACCTCACCTGGAAACGAAGGAGTGGTCTACTCTCTGTCCTGGGCTCCAGGTGTGACAGCACAGACACACCCAGGATACACAAAGGACACACAGACACACAAAATGACAGAAAAGAGACACAAAATGACCACAGAGACACAAAACAACCACAAAGAGACACAAACCGACAGAAAAGAGACACAAAACAACCACAAATAGACACAAAACAACCACAAAGACACACAAAGAGACACAAACGACAGAAAAGAGACACAAAATGGCCACAAAGAGACACAAAACAACCACAAAGACACAAAACAACCACAAAGAGACACAAAACAACCACAAAGAGACACACAAAATGACAGAAAAGGCACACAAACAACCACAAAGAGACACAAAATAACCACAGAACACAAAACGACCACAGAGACACAAAACGACCACAAAGAGACACAAAATGTTGTGTTTTGTATAAAGTAAATTAAAATCAGCTGATATTTCGACGTCTCTGTGTCATATTTTAAACTCCCAGATGAGTCTTTGATCCTCGGGACGTTTTGCGTTTCCTCTGGTTGTGTTGTTGTTGTTGTTGTTGTTGATACGGTGTCCTGAATGTTCATCCTGTTGTGTCAGATGTTGTTGATTCTCTTTGTGTTTCCTAGGAGACCTGAACTGTATCGCCGGAGCCACGTCTCGTAACGGAGCGTTTATCTGGGACGTCCGGAAGGGAAAGATCATAACCCGATTCAACGAGGTTAGAACCCCAGTAGAAGAACCAGGAAGTTAAACATTGTCTTGTTAGAACCCCCAGTAGACTAGAAGAACCGGGAAGTTAAATGTTGTCTGGTTAGAACCCCAGTAGACTAGACGAACCAGGAAGTTAAATGTTGTCTGGTTAGAACCCCAGTAGACTAGAAGAACCAGGAAGTTAAATGTTGTGTAGTTAGAACCCCAGTAGAAGAGAAGAACCAGGAAGCTAAACATTGTCTGGTTAGAACCCACAGTAGACTAGAAGAACCAGGAAGTTAAATGTTGTCTGGTTAGAACTCCAGTAGAAGAACCAGGAAATTAAACGCTGTCTGGTTAGAACCCCAGTAGAAGAACCAGGAAGTTAAATGTTGTCTGGTTAGACCCCCAGTAGACTAGAAGAGCCAGGAAGTTAAATGTTGTCTGGTTAGAACCCCAGTAGAAGAACCAGGAAGTTAAATGTTGTCTGGTTAGAACCCCAGTAGACGAGAAGAACCAGGAAGTTAAATGCTGTCTGGTTAGAACCCCCAGTAGAAGAACCAGGAAGTTAAATGTTGTCTGGTTAGAACCCCAGTAGACTAGAAGAACCAGGAAGTTAAACGTTGTCTGGTTCGAATCCCCAGTAGACGAACCAGGAAGTTAAATGTTCTGGTTCTGGTTCTAGAACGTTGTTTCCCTTCATAAATCATGGTATGTAGTCCAGTTCATTAAAGATGTTGACAGTATGGGGGCGCCCGTATAGCTCAACGGGTTAAGTGGGTGACCCATGTACAGGGGCTGGTCCCCGTCGCAGCGGCCGGGGTTCAAGTCCCGCTCGCGGCCCTTTGCTGCATGTCTTCCCCTGACTCTTCTCCCCCGTTTCCTGTCTGTCTCTCACTACGCCTATCCAATAAAAAGCTGAAAAAGGCCCCCCAAAAAAAAGAAAAAAAAAAAAGATGTTGACAGTAACGACCCAGTTTGTTTCTCCAGCATGGAAAAAACGGGATCTTCTGTATTTCGTGGAGCCATAAGGACTCTAAGAGGATCGCCACCTGCAGCGGAGATGGGTTCTGGTAGGTCCTAAACAGAACCATCAGATTAAACATCAGACCAGCTGACGGGTTCTAGTAGGTCTGAAACAGAACCATCAAACAGACCAGCTGGTTTAACTTTGACCATCAGTGATGCTCTGCTCCCAGAGCTCCTGCAACACCTGAACCTCCAACCTCTTTGTGGTTGTTTTGTGTGTATTTGTGGATGTTTTGGTTATATTTGGGACTATTTTTGTGTGTTTGTGTTTTTTGTGTGTTTTTTAATTGTTTTGTGTCTCTGTGGTTGTTTTGTGTCTCTTTGTAGTTGTTTTGTGTCTCTTTGGGGTCATTTTGTGTCTGTGTTTTTTTTGTGTCTCTTTGGGGTAATTTTGTGTCTCTTTGGGGTAATTTTGTGTCTCTTTGTGGTTGCTTTGTGTCTCTTTGGGGTCATTTTGTGTCTCTGTGTTTTTTGTGTCTCTTTGTGGTGGTTTTGTGTCTCTTTGTAGTTGTTTTGTGTCTCTTTGGGGTCATTTTGTGTCTCTTTGTGGTTGCTTTGTGTCTCTTTGGGGTCATTTTGTGTCTCTGTGGTTGTTTTGTGTCTCTTTGTTGTGGTTTTGTGTCTCTTTGTGGTGGTTTTGTGTCTCTTTGTGGTGGTTTTGTGTCTGTGGTTGTCTTGTGTCTCTTTGTGGTGGTTTTGTGTCTCTTTGTGGTGGCTGTGTGTCTCTGTGGTGGTTTTGTGTCTCTTTGTGATAATTTTGTGTCTCTTTGTGGTCATTTTGTCTCTTTGTGGTTGTTTGGTGTCTCTTTGTGGTTGTTTTGTGTCTCTTTGTAGTTGTTTTGTGTCTCTTTGGGGTCATTTTGTGTCTCTTTGTGGTTGTTTTGTGTCTCTGTGGTTGTGTTGTGTCTCTGTGGTGGTTTTGTGTCTCTGTGGTCATTTTGTGTCTCTTTGTGGTTGTTTTGTGTCTCTTTGGGGTCATTCGTGTCTCTTTGCGGTCACTTTGTCTCTTTGTGGTTGTTTGGTGTCTCTCTGTGGTCATTTTGTGTCTGTAGTTGTTTTGTGTCTCTCTGTGGTGATTTTGTATGCATTTGTGGATGTTTTGATAATATTTGGGACAATTTTACATGTGTCTTTTTGGTGGTTTTGTGTCTCTTTGTGGTATTTTTGTTTGTTTTTGTAGTTGCTTTGTATCTCTGTCGTTGTTTTGTGTCTCTGTGGTTGTTTTGTGTCTCTTTGGGGTGGTTTTGTTTGTCTTTTTGGTGGTTTTGTGTCTCTTTGTGGTATTTTTGTTTGTTTTTGTAGTTGCTTTGTATCTCTGTCGTTGTTTTGTGTCTCTGTGGTTGTTTTGTGTCTCTTTGGGGTGGTTTTGTTTGTCTTTTTGGTGGTTTTGTGTCTCTTTGTGGTATTTTTGTTTGTTTTTGTAGTTGCTTTGTATCTCTGTCATTGTTTTGTGTCTCTGTGGTTGTTTTGTGTCTCTTTGGGGTGGTTTTGTTTGTCTTTTTGGTGGTTTTGTGTCTCTTTGTGGTATTTTTGTTTGTTTTTGTAGTTGCTTTGTATCTCTGTCGTTGTTTTGTGTCTCTGTGGTTGTTTTGTGTCTCTTTGGGGTGGTTTTGTTTGTCTTTTTGGTGGTTTTGTGTCTCTTTGTGGTTGGTTTGTGTATCTGTGGTACTTTTTGTTTGTGTTTGTTTTTGTTTTGTGTGTCGTTGTGGATGTTTTGGTAATATTTGGGACTATTTTTGTGTGTCTTTGTGATTATTTTGTCTCTCTTTTTGGTGTTTTTGACTCTTTGTTGTTGTTTTGTGTCTTTGTGGTGGTTTTGTGTGTGTTTTTGATTGTTTTTGTGGTTGCTTTGTATCTCTGTGGTTGTTTTGTGACTTTGTGATTATTTTGTCTCTCTTTTTGGTGTTTTTGTCTCTTTATTGTGGTTTTGTGTCTTTGTGATGGTTTTGTGTGTCTGTGGGACTGTTTGGTGTCTTTTTGTGACTGCCTAGTATTTCACTCATGAGTGCATTTTTGTTTTTCTCATTTTTAAAGCAAATGTTTTTTATTTTTACTCTTTTTTTTTTATCAGAACATAAACGGACTAATCTGCCAAACACAATTTCACCAAAAAGCAACGATGAAGACTCTAAATGAGCATCGCAGCATCTAAGGAGCATTAAGATAAACACAAATTAATTAACAAAAAAAAACAAAAACATCAGTCAACGGAATAAACAAAACAAATCAAACTGAACTGACTCTGGTCAAACAGTTTAAGTGTGAAACAATCCAAGTGTCCATTATTTCAAAATAAAAATTTTCACCCTCCTGTTGTCCTCACTTACGGCACCAAAAAATATTGTTTCCTTGTCTGAAAAAAATCCGAAAATTCTGCAAAAAAATTCTCAAAATTTGTAAAAATTTGCAAAATCTTTGGGAAGAAAGTTCCTTCAAAGTTTCCCTTAAACGTTTTATTTAAAAATAAAAACAAATTTGGCAAGAAATACAAATTTTAAAAAAAATAAATAAAAATTTTAAATATTTTCAAAAAATGAATAAAAATCTTCCCCCCCAAAATCATAAAAATATCTAAAATGATTCCATATATATTAGTAAAAGATCATT
Organism: Amphiprion clarkii; assembly: GCA_027123335.1. Classification (NCBI taxonomy): domain Eukaryota; kingdom Metazoa; phylum Chordata; class Actinopteri; family Pomacentridae; genus Amphiprion; species Amphiprion clarkii. The sequence goes on from CM049568.1 coordinate 41,891,306, forward strand.
CAGAAAAAAAAAACATCCCAAAACTTAAACAAAACCAAAATCCAGCAAATTTTGCTGGATTTTGGTTGATTTTTTTCTGAATGTTCTTAAGAAACGTTTTTAACATTTCTTTTTTCCCACAAAAAAAATTTTCAAAAATTTCCCAAAAATGTTGAAAATGTGGACATCAGAAGTTTCACTGTGAAAATATATATATATTTTTTTCACATTTTCAAACTTTAAAATGGGTCAGTTTGACCCGCAGGACGACACGAGGGTTAAAGGTCACAGGAAGACAACATCTGTAAACAGTCCCGTAATGTTCTGATCAGACGGTTCTCTGTTCCTTATGGTTCTAACAGCATCATCAGAACCATTGATGGGAAGATCCTGCACAAGTACAAACATCCTGCTGCCGTGTTCGGCTGCGACTGGAGCCAGAACAACAAGTAAGAAAACCTTTAAGGAACCTTTCAGGAACGTTTTCATGTCAAGTGCAGTTCCTGTAACGTTAGTATAACATTTCAGTGTCAACATTCAGAAGATGTTCTATGATGACAGAGGAGGAATGTTCTCAAACTAACATCCAAAGAATGTTTTCCAGTTATTCAGATAACCTTTAATGCGACATACAAACAAAGGTGGAACGTTCCTTCTATGGTGTTCTGACAACGTTTTAGGGGCGTTCTTGAAGGAACACATTGTCGAATGTTCTTCTATAAAATGCTTCCACAATGATACAAAGGAAGAACGTCCTCAGTGCAACATTTAGGAAACATTTATTAGACCTCAAATGACAGAATGTTTTTTATACAGAATGCTTTATAACATTCATGTTATGTTCTATATTAAAGGTAGAACATTTTACCCTTTGTTGAGGGAACATATTAAAGAACGTTCTTCTGTAAAACATTCTTTCAATTTTCCATGATAACAGAGATAGAACGTTCCAAACCAGCATTTGAAAAAGGTTTTCCAGACGTTATCAGAACCTCAGATGACAGAACGTTCTTTTATAGAAATGTTAAGGAAGCACGTTCTAGTACGTTATTCTGTAACAAAGGAGGAACGTTCTCAAACCAAAAACATGCAAACTTGATGTTATTGAGGTGACTCATGTGACTGAATGCTTATCTTTATCTTATCTTAACACATATTATCACACTTTATCTCATCTTTTCTCATCTCATCTCATTTTATCTCATTTAATCTTGGCTCATTTCATTTTATCTCATTTTATCTCATCTCATCTCGTGTCATTTCACCTAATTCAATTCAATTCAATTCAATTATAATATATAATTTTATATAGCGCCAATTACAGTCAAATTGTCTCAAGACGCTTTACAGAACCCATATGCCTGAACCCCCAGAGCAGCCCTAAGGAGACAGTGGCAGGAAAACACCCTTTTAACAGGGAAAAAAACCTCCAGCAGAACCCGGCTCTAATGTGGGGGGATCCATCTGCTGCTGGCCGGGCGGGTTGAGAGGGACAGAAGAGGTAGAGAGGTAGAGATAGAGGGATAGAGGTAGAGGGATAGAGATAGAGGGGTAGAGGTAGAGGGATAGAGATAGAGGGGTAGAGGTAGAGGGATAGAGATAGAGGGGTAGAGAGATGGGGGGGGACACAAGGACCATAAAACACACAAGTTGATACATGCAAAGTACAACTAACATGGAAACTAATTATAGTTTATTGTTATGGTGTACGGCTCTGGCATTAAATATACTACATATATAGCTGGTGGTAAATTCAAAAATATGTAGATGAGCAAATCAAGTATAGTGAGGGTGATGCAGAGTAGATTGGTGGAAATGGGCAGCTGGAAGCAGTGGGCTGGAGGAAGGTCAGCAGCAGCATCCCACAGTGGACATGATGGAGACTAGGCCAGACTAGACTAATTTCATCTCATCTTATCTAATCTCATTTCCTCTTATCTAATTTTATCACATCTTATCTAATCTTTTATCATCTCATTCCATCTCATGTCATCTCATTTCATTTCATTTAATCCCATCTCATTTAATCTCATTTTGTCACATTGTATCTCACCTTCTCTTATCACATATATCGCATCTTACCTCATCTTATCTCATCTCATTTCATCACATCTTATCTTAATGCATATTATTGCTTTTTATCTTATCTAATCTCATTTCATCTCATCTTATCTCATGATGTCTCATCTCATTTTATCACATCTTATCTAGTTTTATCTTTTCTCATCTTATCTCATCTCACCTGATCTCATTTCATCTCATTTCATCTCATCTCATTTTATCACATCTTATCTAATCTTATCTTTTCTAATCTTTTCTCATCTCATTTCATCTAATTTCATCTCATCTTATCACATATATCTCATCTTATCTCATCTCATCTTATCTCATTTTATCACATCTTATCTTTTCTCATCTCATTTCATCACATTTTCTATCATCTTTTCTCATCTCATTTTATCTCATCTCATCTTAACACATATCATATTTTATCTTATCTAATTCCCTTTAATCTCATTCCTTCTAATTTCACCTTATCTCATTTTATCACATCTAATCTTATCTTATCTCATCTCATGTCATTTCCTCTCATCTCGTTTCATCTCATCTCATGTTATCTCATCTCGTTATTTTGTTTCTCTGACCACCACAGCCTCAGAGAGCAGTTAGCTTAGCATAGAGACTCTGTTTCCTCTGATGAACTGAATCCACTCTACACTGCAGCTTCTCTCGTCTTGTTTCTGCAGAGACATGATCGCAACCGGCTGCGAGGATAAAAACGTTCGGGTTTACTACCTGGCCACCAGCTCAGACCAGCCTCTGAAGGTCTTCACAGGACACTTGGCCAAGGTGTTCCATGTCCGCTGGTCTCCTCTCAGGGAAGGAATCCTGTGCTCGGGATCAGACGATGGGTGGGTAGAACACATCCAGACATACAGTAAGGATTCTCTAGACATGAAGGTTGAGGTAGAACATGTGGTTGTTTGTGTGCAGAACCGTTCGTATCTGGGATTACACTCAGGACGCCTGCATCAACGTCCTCAGCGGCCACACGGCTCCCGTCAGAGGCCTGATGTGGAACACCGAGGTTCCTTACCTCCTCATTTCAGGTGACGTCTGTACAACCATCGACGGCTTGAACATCTCTGATCTGCAAGAAATGATCTAAAACGATGAAAATTTGTTCAGAATGACATGAAAATAGCCTAAAATGACTGGAAAAGGATCCAAAATCAGTCAGAATTCCTCTCAAATTATTAAAAATGATCCAGAATGACTCAAAATGTGTCTAAAATGATGGGAAAAGGATCTAAAATCATTCAGAATTCCTCTCAAATTATTAAAAATGATCCAACAATGACACTAAATTTGTCTAAAATGACTTGAAAATGATTCAAAATTGCAGAAAATTTATCCAGAATTACATAGAAGTTGTCGGAAATGACAAAAATCTTCCCAAAATGACTCTAAAATTGACCAAAATGATTTCAAAATGTACAAAATACTCCGAAATTGCCCTAAATTGCTTAAATCTTTTCAGAATGAACTGAAAATGGTTAAAAAAGCCTCAAAAATGATCCGTAATGACTTGAAAATTATCTAGAATTACAGAAATCTTTTCAGAAATGATCTAAAACGATGAAATTTTGTGCAGAATGACGTGAAAATAGTCTAAAATGACTGGAAAATGATCCAAAAATGCAGAAAATTTGTCCAGAATTTCACAGAAGTTGTCAGAAATGACAAAAATGTTCCCACAACAACTCAAAAATTGACTGAAATGACTTAAATCTGTTCAGAATGACATGAAAATAGTCTAAAATGACTGGAAAATGACCCAAAATCAGTCAGAATTTCTCTCAAATGGCTAAAATTGATCCAGAATGACTGAAAATGTGCAGAACGACACTAAATTTGTCTAAAACATTTTAAAAATGATCCAAAATGACTCAGAATTGGCCTAAAATGACTTGAAAATGATCCAAAATTGCAGAAAGAAGAAAACTTTCTAGATTTCTGTGACCAAATATTCCACATTAAAGTCTTCTACATGTTTATTTTAGTATTAATGTGACCTGAAACTACATAAATGGTTAAAAAATAACATCACTTTATGATGTTATTCATGTTTTAAATGTCAAAGATGGAACTTTTCATGTTTCAGATCAGTTTTCTCTAAGTGTTTGCTGATCTGAGATTGAACAGATGAACTGGACTGGACTTTAGAGTGACGTAACTTTACTTCTTCTATGTTTTTTAATGGGTTTTGTGCTCCAGGTTCCTGGGATTACACCATCAGAGTGTGGGACACCAGAGATGGGACGTGTCTGGACACCGTCTATGACCACGGAGCCGACGTCTACGGTGAGAAAACGTCATCTTAACTCACTCTGGTTCCCTTTCTCTGCAGTAGACAGTCAGAACGCTGCAGTAAGTTCTGTCAGGACAACACAGAATGATGAAAATCTGGAAAAATAAAAGTCTAAACTGTTTATTATTGGCATTTAAAAAAAAAATAAAAAAATGACACCCGCAGAATGCAGAGATTTTAATGAAATATGAAGATTTTTGAACATTTTTTATAAAGACAGTTCGTCATTTAAACCAGTTTTGTAGTTTATAAAAGGTCCTTTTGAGAAAATTTAGTAAAAATCAGTATGAACCGATTTATGCTATATACACACACATACTTTTATTGTTTTAGCATCTGGTTTAAATTAAAAATGTAGAAATTACAGTTTCTGGCTGATAAATTGTGATATTTTGATCATTTTTTGAAAAGATAGTTCATCATTTAAACCTGTTTTGTAGTTTAAAATACAAATATAAACCCTACAAAATGAAAATGTATTGATATGGACACACATATTTTATTGTTTTAGAGTCTGGTTTAAATAAAATAATAATAATAATGATTGTTTTTTATTTAAATATTTACTCAGAGAGAATGTTGAAGCTAAAATGTGAATAAAAAACATAACTATGAAAATATTCTCGTGTTTAATTTTCATTTATCATTATTATTATTATTATTATTACTGATAATTTATTGTTGATTTATTTATTTTTATTTTTACAATTTCTGGCTGATAAATTCTGATATTGACAGTTTCTCATTTAAACCTGTTTTGTAGTTTAAAAGACAAATATAAAGGCCCTGTTGACAAAATTTAATAAAAAGTGAAAATTTATCGTAAAAAAATTATCAAAAATGTATCATATTGCTATTGTTTTAGAATCTGGTTTAAATAATACTACTACTACTACTACTACTACTACTACTACTACTACTAATAATAATAATAATAATAACAATAATACTAAAAATAATAATAGACTTTCATATAAACAGTTACTCAGAGAGAATGTTGAAGCCAAAATGTGAATAAAAACATAAATATGAGAATATTCTCATGTTTAATTTTCATTTATTATTTTTATTATTATTACTATTATTATTAGGGCTGCACAGTGGCGTAGTGGTTAGTGCTTTCGCCTTGCAGCTAGAAGGTCCCTGGTTCACGTCCCGGCTTTCCCGGGATCTTTCTGCATGGAGTTTGCATGTTCTCCCTGTGCATGCGTGGGTTTTCTCCGGGTACTCCGGCTTCCTCCCACAGTCCAAAAATATGCTGAGGTTAATTGATCATTCTAAATTGCCCGTAGGTGTGAATGTGAGAGTGATTGTTTGTCTTTGTGTGTAGCCCTGCGACAGACTGGTGACCTGTCTAGGGTGTCCCCTGCCTTCGCCCGAGTCAGCTGGGATAGGCTCCACCCCCCCCCGCGACCCTAGTGAGGATTAAGCGGTGTATAGATAATGGATGGATGGATTATTATTATTATTGTTGTTGTTGTTGTTGTTATTATTATTATTATTATTATTATTATTATTATTATTATTATTATTATTATTATTATTATTATTATTATTATTAGAAACTTGGTGTCTTCAACTCTGGATTAAAGATATTTAACTGTTTATGTTTTGAACTAAACACAATTCAGCTGAAAACTCCCTGAATTTTCGTCACGTGACTTTTGGGTCCATCAGGATCCTGACAGGCTTCCAGGTTCCGCAGAAGATCACAGAATTTTTAGTTTTTTACAGAATCCGTTTCAGACAAATGGTTTATTTTTGGTAGATTTTTTAAGGAGGCATGTAGAATAAAGCTGCTGTGTTTTCCTGGTTCTGAATGTGGTTCCTGGTTCTGGTTCCTGCAGGTCTGACGTGTCACCAGAACCGACCCTTCACCATGGCCAGCTGCAGCAGAGACAGCACGGTCCGGCTCTGGTCCCTCACCCCCCTCATCTCCAACCTGCTCCTCAACGTCCTCACCGCCCGGCCCTGGGAGAAGATCACTGGCAACACGGGTCAGAACATAATCAGAACATCCTCACAACATCCTCAGAACATCCTCACAACATCCTCAGAACATCCCCACAACATCGTCACAGCGCCCTCACAACGTCCTCACAACGTCCTCACAATGTCCTCACAACATCCTCACAACGTCCACACAACGTCCTCACAACATCCTCACAACATCCTCAGAACATCCTCACAACATCCTCAGAATGTCCTCATAACGTCCTCACAACGTCTTCACAACATCCTCACAACGTCCACACAACGTCCTCACACAACGTTCTCACCGACCGGCCCTGGGAGACAATCACTGGCAACATGGGTCAGAACGTCCTCACAGCGTCCTCACAACGTAGTCAGAACATCCTCAGAACACCCTCAGAACATCCTGAGAACGTCCTCACAACGTCCTCACAACATCCTCACAACGTCCTCACAACGTCCTCACAACGTCCTCAGAACATCCTCACGTCTTCACAACATCCTCACAACGTCCTCACAACGTCCTCACAATGTCCTCACCGACCGGCCCTGGGAGACGATTACTGGCAACACAGGTCAGAACGTCCTCACAACGTAGTCAGAACATCCTCAGAACATCTTCACACCATCCTTAGAACATCTTCAGAACATCCTCACAACATCCTCACAATGTCCTCACCGACCGGCCCTGGGACACGATCACTGGCAACACAGGTCAGAACGTCCTCACAACGTCCTCACAACGTCCTCACCGACCAGCCCTGGGAGACGATCACTGGCAGCACAGCGTCCTCACAACGTCCTCAGAACGTCCTCAGAACATCGTCATGACGTCCTCACCGACGTCCTCACGACGTCTTCACAACAACCTCAGCTGATGATCTAACCTTCTGGTTCCATCTAAAGTCCTAACTTTTTAGTTCCATCTAAAGTTCTAACCTTCTGTATTTCCTCTACAGACACTGCGATGGTTCCTGGTTCCCCGCCGCTGCTTTGTGGAAAAGTTTCCCGAGACATCAAGCAGGAGCTGGACAAGCTGAGCGTGGACATCTGGGCCAAGAAGCTCCGCTGGTTCTCCGAGTGCTTTTCGGTAAAGATCTTCTGAATGTTGGTTGATGGTTGGTGGTGATGTGTCTGACGTCAAGTCTTTAACGGTCCTTCTCTAGAAATCAGTTTCTAATCCTTGTGCTGAAATCTCTGTTCTCTGGAAACGTTGTTCAGGTTCATTCTGAGAGGAAATGTTCTGGTGGTTTGTCTCCATCTGCTGGTTGTCAGCTGCAATGTCACACTTCAGGCATTCTCATGCATTTCCTGTTTGTTTTGTGGCTCATTTGCATCGTTTCAAGTCTCTTTGTGGTTGTTTTTTTATTTAATTTGTGGTTGTTTTGTGTCTCTTTGTGGTCATTTTGCGTCTTTGTGGTCGTTTTGTGTCTCTGTGGTCATTTTGCGTCTTTGTAGTCGTTTTGTGTCTCTTTGTGGTCATTTTGTGTCTCTTTGTGGTCATTTTGCATCTTTGTGCTCGTTTTGTGTCTCTTTGTGGTTGTTTTGTGTCTCTTTGTGGTCATTTTTTGTCTCTGTGGTCATTTTGTGTCTGTATGTGGTTTGTGTCTCTTTGTGGCCATTTTGTGTCTCTTTGTGGTCATTTTGTGTCTCTTTGTGGTCATTTTGCGTCTTTGTGGTGGTTTTGTGTGTCTTTGTGGTCATTTTGTGTCTCTGTGGTAGTTTTGTGTCTCTTTGTGGTCATTTTGCGTCTTTGTGGTGGTTTTGTGTCTCTTTGTGGTGGTTTTGTGTCTCTTTATAGTAGTTTTGTGTCTCTTTGTGGTTGTTTTGTGTCTCTTTGTGGTCGTTTTGTGTCTATTTTCTGTCAGTTTGTGTCTCTTTGTGGTAATTTTGTATTGAAGTTTTCTCATTTTGTGTTTTGAGCCATGCTGCATCTATTTTTTTCATCCAGTATGATTTTCCTCTCAGTCTCATTATTTTACAGTGACATGGTTTTTCTCCATAACATCTACATTTAGGGCAGCACCTAAAGCAATAGTTCAGTGAAGAAAATGATTTAAATCAGTGACGTGAACTTTTTCTAACCACCAGATGTCGTTGTTGTTCCTGTGATAAATAGAGAACCATCTCTAAATACGGTTTCTCAGTCTGAACTGTATTTACCACTGGGTTGTGTTTATTAGATAACATCCTGATATAAAGCAGTTACAGTTTGTGCTGCAGCTTTGTACATTTAATCTGTTTGACTTTGGAAGGTGAATCAACAGAAAGCCCTCTGTACCACACCCTTCATCCCATGTTTACTTGAAGGAAATGCAAATCAAACACAGAGATCAGAGGAGAAAAGACTTAAGCAAACAGAGGAGGAGGTTTTATTCCTGTGAGAGTAGAGGTCACAGAGAGGAGAACAAGCCAGTTTAGTCAGTTTTATCACAGAGATAAATACTGTTAACAGCATATTTACAACTGTCTATCTCAGAACGCCACTACAACAAAGAAATTAATAAAAGGAGCTTTTATAATGTCTTAAAAGCTTCTTCCTTTGTTGCTTTTTAACATTGAATCATTGACAGTTGGTTCTAGAAGTCATGAGTGATTGATGGATGATCTGAGTACAGTAGTTGTAGAATAAAGACTCCTGGATCTGGAAGGTCCAGTCTCTGGTGGATCAGAACTCCTGGGTAGAACTACACCATGAAGACTGAAGAACCAAGAAACTCTGAGAAAAGGTTGTTGAAAAGTATCAGTCAGGATGATACAAGAACATTTAAAGTTCCTGAAGATCTCTGAGTCCAGTTAAATCCATCATTAAGAAATGGAAGGAAGATGGAACATGAATAAATCTGACTAGAGCAGGACGTCCTCAGGACCTGAGAGACTAGTGAGTGAGGCCACCAAGACTCCTATGACTCCTCTGAAGGAGAAAGAGACTAGAGAGGGAGGCCACCAAGACTCCTATGAGTCCTCCGAAGGAGAAAGAGACTAGAGAGGGAGGCCACCAAGACTCCTATGAGTCCTCCGAAGGAGAAAGAGACTAGAGAGGGAGGCCACCAAGACTCCTATGACTCCTCTGAAGGAGTTACTACAGACTAGAGAAGGAGGCTAGAATTGAGCTATTTTGTCCATCAGAATACACTTTGTTTGACGCACACCAAATGCTGAACATCATCACAAACACACCATCCCGACCGTGAAGCACAGTGGTGGCAGCATCATGATGTGAAGCATGGTGGTGGCGGTATCATGATGTGAAGCACGGTGGTGGCAGCATTATAAAGTGAAGCACGGTGGTGGCAGCATCATGGTACTCAGAGATGGTTTGAAGACGAGGTGGACGTTCTGGACTCCAGACATGAATCCAGCTGAGCACTAGAACAGTTCTGTTGACTGAGGATCCCTGAGGAACCTGGCGGAGTTTAACAGGTTTTACAGAATAATGAGGTGAACCTCCAGATGTTTTCAGATGTTCTCCTGCTCTGTGTGTTCCACATCCAGCCTCCAGGGGGTAGCAGTAACCTGTGGGACCTGGTGTCGGTCATCAACGGTCAGGACGACTCGCTGCTTCCTGCCGCCTACAGTAAAGGAGTGATGCACATGAAGCACCTGCTCAAGTTCAAAACGGTGAGTCAAGCCCCGCCCCCAAACGAAGCAGGCGGCCAATCAGAGTACAGCACAGAGAGACGTGCTTCATCTGTCAATCAGAAGCCAGTTTAACCAGCGGACGTTTGTTTATATATCAATCATTTATTCAGTGTGTAGAGTCCAGACATCGCAGACTGTCAGGTTGTTTCTATCAAACCAATGGGTTTTAGAGCAGAAGGTTCTGGTGGATCTCAGATATTTTGTTGATCTGGACAACAGATGTGGAGCTGACCTAGTTTTATGTGCGATGAAGCAATCACAACTGTTTTCTTTTTCTAAATGATGATGTTCTCTGGTGATTCCAGCTTTCAGGGGAACAAAATATCCTAGAATGAGGCCAACACAAGGACAGACAGCAAATAAAAACAGTAAAATGTCATAAAGTTCAGGTCAAGAGGCTGAAATAAACCAATTAAATGACTAAAAACACATTCAGGCTCCAAAAATGCATTGAAATCTGTGCAAAATGACTAAAAAAAAACATTGATTTGAAGACATGAAATTTAAAATGACTCTGGTCGTTCATAGCTAAAAACATTTTAACTCACTGAGGTTCATTTTAAAGTCCTGCAGCTCTGTGGAACCAGAACATCAGGAAGAAGGAGAGAGAACTCAGAGATGTCTCAGAATTTACCTAAAACAAATGAAAATCAAGTTAAAGTGACAAAATCCGATCAAAAATGACTGTCAAAGTTGACTCAAAAATTGTTGAAAATGACTGAAAAAAATAGATTCTCTGAAACAACACAAAAAATAACAAAATGGTCCCAGAGATGGACGGAAGAACTAAAATGAGAAAAAAAGACACAAAACAAGAACGAGACAAAATATGAGCTCCAAATTTGGTTAAATCAACAAAATCTTGTCCAAAATGACAAAAATTTGTCCAAACCAACTTAAAACCTGTCTTAAAATGTCTAAAATTACTCAAAATTTTATTAAAGCATCAAAATTTTGTCAAAAAATACAGAATTTGTCTAAAATGAAAAAATAAATTCATCCAAATGACTAATAGATTCTCTAAAACAACTCAAAATTAGTTTAAAGTTAAATTAGTTTGCTTGTTTTGGTTCCTTATTTGTGTAAAAGTTTAGTTTAAATGTAAAAAACAGACACAAAACAACACCAAATGGTTCCCAAGATGGATGGAAGAACTAAAATGACAAAAAAAGTCTCAGAATTTACCCAAATCAATTAGAAATTAGGTTACAATGACAAAATCTGATCTAAAATAACTGAACTTTGTCTAAATACATTCAAAAATGGCCTAAAATGAATAAAAACTGACTTAAAACATCACAATTTTGTCAAAAAATACAAAATTTGTCTAAAATGACCAAAAAAATTACCCAAAATGAAATTTCTTTGCTTGTTTTGATTATTTAGTTGTTTAAAGGTTTAGTTATAAATGTAAAAAACAGACACAAAACAACCCAAAAATATCCCAAAAGGTTCCAAAGATGGATGGAAGAACGAACATGACTAAAAAAAAGACACAAAACAAGAAAAATGAGACAAAAAATGACAAAGATGACACAAGATGTGTTTTTGGGGTTTGGAGACAAAAATTTACAACTCAGCTGTAGAACAAACCAGGAAGCAGAGACATTAAATATTCAGATTCTGATTGTTGGTCCATCTGGTCCAGTCTGAAGCCCAGGAGCTGACCATCGTCAAGATGTCCAAGTTCGGAGGAGGAATCGGAGCTCCCAGTAAAGAGGAGAGGCTGAAGGAGGCGGCAGATATCCACCTGAGGCTGGGGCAGATCCAGAGATACTGTGAGCTGATGGTGGAGCTAGGGCAGGTGGGCGTTATTAACAGCTTACACTGTAAAAACTCTAAATCTTACCAAGTCTATTTGTCTTATTTTTAGTCAAAATGTCTCATCCCACTTGATTTAAGATAAATTCACTTAACAAGAGACATTTCAGCAGATGGAGGGACTTGTTTTAAGACAACGCATCTTAAATATCTTGTGATGTCAATTTTGAAATTATCTTGTTTTGAGTTGAATTTTACAAGAAAACTCAACATAAGTTTAACCCTCGTGTCGTCCTACGGGTCAAAATTGACCCATTCTAAAGTTTGAAAATGTGGGAAAAAAAAATATTTTCACAGTGAAATGTCTGATGTTTGGGACATTTTTGAACATTTTTTGGTGGAAAAAAAGAAGTCTTAAAAAAATGTTTCTTTAAGAACATTCACAAAAAAAAAAATCAACCAAAATCCAGCGAATTTCACATCATCAGAAGTTTTACTGATATATATGTAATCACTTGAGGTATTTTTAGGAATTTTTTTTGGAAGGTTTTTACTCATTTTTTGAAAATATTTACAAGAATTTTCTTGCCAAATTTGGTGGATTTTATTTTTTAAATAAAATTTTTAAGGGAAACTTTTAAGGAATTATTGGAATTTTCTTCCTGAAGGTTTTGCAAATTTTCAGAAATTTGGGGAATTTTTTTGCTGATTTTTTGGATTTTTGTCAGACAAGGAAACAATATTTTTTGGTGCCCGTAAATGAAGACAGCAGGAGGGTTAATACATCTCAAATTAGGAGGTTACATGAAAGCAAAAATCTATTTTTGAGTGAAAAACTGCTTTTTCTTAATTTTTTTTTTTTTTTTTTAGCACATCTGGCTTATTTTAAGACACGTAAGCTTGACAATCCTGGATTGATAATAGAGCTTAAAATAAGTTTTATCAGCTAATTTTGAGATCTCAGTACTCTAAATATCATATCTTATTTCAAGAAATCTTACCAAGCCATTTTTCACTTGTTCTATTGGCAGATTTTTTTTTTTACTTATTTCAAGGTAAAAGTTCCTTGAAATAAGTTTTATTTCTTGTTTTGATTTTCAGTGTAATGTAGAAAGAAATAAAGATGGAGGGAAGGAGATTAGAGATAAACAACTGGTCTGTGTGATAGTTGTTGGAAACTGTCAGAAATGAATGATTGTGGTGATTTATTGTCCGTGTTTCAGTGGGAAAAAGCTCTTTCTGTGGCGCCAGGAGTCTCCATGAAGTACTGGAAGAAACTCATGCAGAGGTGAACCAGAGATCTTCATCTGAGCAGCAGCTACAATGAAACTAAACACCTTTAATCTGCTGTTTATTCTGTTAAAAACAAGGGTAGCATCATGTAAACAAACTGGTATTTAATCCCAAAAATGCATTAATATTTGCTAATTATGATCAGCACTAATGTTTGTTAAACTAAATTAATCATTAAAAGTGGAAAATATTACAAATATTTAACATTTTTATGGCAGCTATTTTGATATTTACCTGTTGGAATCGATACTAGCCCTCGAAGCTAACGTTAACATCCCAGGGCTAGCATCGACGTTAGCATGTATATATCAAACATGTCTGATATTTACCTGTTCGAATCAGTGCTAGACCTTGAATTTGCCTGTTAACATCGATGCTAGCCCTCGAACCTAACGTTAACAGGCACATCGATGCTAGCCCTCAAAGTTAATATTAGCTTCAAGGGTTAGCAACATGGTTGATATTTTCCTGTTAGAGTCAGTGCTAGCCCTCGAACTTACCTGTCAACACTGATGCAAGCCCTCGAAGCTAGCATTAACATCCAAGGGCTAGCATCAGTGTTAGTATGTAAATATCAAATATCAAACATGTTATTATATATGTTATTATATATTTACATGCTAAATATCAAACATGTTTGATTTTTACATGCTAACATCAATGCTAGCACTTGAATTTATCTGTTAACACTGATGCTAGCCCTCAAAGGTAATGTTAGCTTCAAGGGTTAGCATATTAGCATGTAAATAAAAAACATCAAGAGCTAGCATCCATGTCAGCATGTAAATATGGATACTAGCCCTCAAATTTACCTGTTAACATCAATGTTAGCCCTCCAAGCTAATGTTAGATTCGAGGGTTAGCAACATGTTTGATATTTACCTGCTAGAAGTGGTCCTAGCCCTTGAATTTACCTGCTAACATTAATGCTAGCCCTCAAAGCTAACATTAACATCCAAGGGCTAGTATTGATGTTAGCATGTAAATATCAAACATGCTTGATATTTACATGCTGACATCAATGCTAGCCCTAGAATGTTAACATTGATGCTAGTCCTCGAAGCTAGTGTTAACATTCAAGGGCTAGCATTGTTGTTAGCATGTATATATCAAACATGTTTGTTATTTACCTGTTAGAATGGATGCTAGCTCTCGAATTACCTGTTAACTCAAGGTAGCCCTCAAAGCTAATGAGGGTTAACATCATGTTTGATATTTACCTGTTAGAATCAGTGCTAGCCCTCAAAGTTAGCATTAAAATCCAAGGGCTATCATCAATATCAGCATGTAAATATGCTGACATGGATACTAGCCCTCAAATTTACCTGTTAACATCAATGTTAGCCCTCCAAGCTAATGTTAGATTCGAGGGTTAGCAACATGTTTGATATTTACCTGCTAGAATTGGTCCTAGGCCTTGAATTTACCTGCTAACATTGATGCTAGCCCGCAAAGCTAACATTAACATCCAAGGGCTAGTATCGATGTTAGCATGTAAATATCAAACATGCATGATATTTACATGCTGACATCGATGCTAGCCCTAGAACATTGGTTCCCAACCTGTTTGGCGGCTCCCTTATAAGCTGCACCCCCCCCCACCCCCACCCAAAACCACCCCATAAGTACACTACAAAACATAAGAGGGAAGTTATTGAATTGTATTACTTGTAGAAAATTCCCTAGAGTTCAAGAGTTGTACTCTGACGAGGAGGAGAGAGTTTATGGCTGCAGTAAATTTGGTGACACTACAGTGCATGAGAGTTAAGTTATTGATTTTTTTTTACTATAAAAAATCCTTAAAATTATGAAAAAAAAATTTAATATCAAACCAAGAGTTGTAGTATGAGCAGCAGCAGTCAGTTGCTGGCTGCAGTAAATTTGTTGAATATTTGTGTCTCTTCGCTGTTGGCAGCGGTTTTGCATTTTGCAGACGGTTCCTGTTCACTCGTCTCACAGCCGGCTGCTCATAGACACCAATGTTTTTTCTGCAGCTCGAAAGACAGCTACTTTTGATAAAACTGGGCTTGTAGCACATTGTCTACCTTACAACGATGGAAAAGAGGCATCGGTTATGTTTAGACAACGTATATTTAATGAGTTATTGATGCCGGAAGTCCGAATTTGTGAACATCTTTCCAACTTTACCGAACTGTGTTTTGTTTCCTGACGTCGAATTCTCTGGCTTCATGCTGTCATTTGCGAGCATTTCACCACAAATAACACAATTCTGTCTTGTCCTTCAATAAAACCAAATTTAAGGTAACGCTCGAGGTATAGCTGGAGTTTTTAGGTACTGATGAATGTTCACCAGGTCTCCCCAGGTTGGAAACCACTGCCCTAGAATGTACATGCTAACATTGATGCTAGTCCTCGAAGCTTCTTCTTTCTGCTGACCTGCTATGAATGATTCCAGACAACCACATCATTTTAATTTCACCTGTTTTTGAACGTTTGTTCCTGTTTCCTTCAGGAGAGCCGACCAGCTGATGGCGGAGGACAACGACGACGCCATCCCATACTGCGTCGCCACCGGAGACATCAAGAAGCTGGTGGCGTTCTTCAGTGGCAGAGGGCAGCTGCTAGAGGCCCTGCTGATAGCTCAGGTACCGATCAGGACGTTCAATCTGGAATATTGAACAGAAATAATGCTGATGAATAACGAGGGTTATTTCCAGGGAGCATGTGAAGGAAACATTGGAGCTCCTCAGAGTTCCTCCGCCAACCACACGACCAACGACGTGGACAACAGACAGCAGTATCAGAGGTAACAAACACACCGTGAAGTTTTGCCAAAATATGCAGCAGCATTTATCAGCCAGAAAAAACAGGAGAAAAAAAACTTCATTACATGCTGAAGACTTTTGTCTTTAAGGTCCTGAGTGGGAGTTTTTATTCAAAATAAAATAAATAAAAAACAAGCGGCATCATATAAAAAACCTGTCATTTAAAGCAGTGGTGCTCAACGACCGCGACACACAGAATCAGTAAAGGCTGTTTATTTTATTTCCAGTGGAGTCTGCAAGGTTTTAATTTGAAAAACGACTACATTGTCTTCCTGTCACGTCCGTCTTTGCTCATTTCCTGGTCGTTAGATGAAGCTGTCGATCTAACCTCTGCCAAAATATAACAAAAAACGAGGGAGAGACTCGATGCTGAGACAGAAGAAGACGTAAGTAAATACTGAGCAATAAAAAGTCATCTTATTCCTTTAGGACACTTACTTTTAAAAATAAAAATACGATTATTGTTTATTGTCTGCGCGTTAAGCGGTCAGTTGAAAATTTTCTTGCTTGAAACCGGTCCGTGGTGCTAGAAAGGTTGGAAACAGCTGATTTAAAGAGTTTAAAACTCCCAAATTCAATTAACATCTGATAGTTACGATCAGGATGGATGTAGATTAAAATAAATCTACTAAATTAACATCTAACATTTTCTTTGATGGCTGTTATATTAACAAACTTCACCAAATCTGAGCTTTATATATATATATATATATATATATACATATATATATATATATGAAAAAAACAATTTACAATTTTAAAGAGACTTTAGTTCCTGAACCCTCGTGTCATCCTGCAGTGAAACTTCTGATGTCCACATTTTCAACATTTTTGGGAAATCTTTGAAAATTTTTGGGTGGAAAAAAAAAGTTTAAAATGTTTCTTAAGAACATTCACACAAAAAATTCGCTGGATTTTGGTTGATTTTTATGTGAATGTTCTTAAAGAGAATATTAGAAGTTTTACTGATATATATGTAATCACTTTAGATATTTTTAAGATTTTTTGGAAGAGTTTTACTCATTTTTTGAAAATATTTACAATAATTTTTTTTCAATAAAACTTTTCAGGGAAACTTTTAAGTAATTATTGGAATTTTCTTCCTGAAGGTTTTGCAAATTTTCCGAAATTTAGGGAATTTTTTGCTGAATTTTTGGATTTTTTTTCAGAATGAGGACAACAGGAGGGTTAAACTGGATCAGAGGAGTCAGCAGCTGTAGTCGACTGGAATCACTGAGGAGAAGCTAAGAGGTCATGGAACTAAGGAAACTAGATCAACACAACTTTCTACATCAACAAAACTGATAATCCAAGTTGCTGTTTGTGTATTTATGACCCAGAAGACCTTTAATAATCTATGAAAGAACCAAAATGATTGGTTTTAACGACAAAGATTCATGTTTCAATGGTTCCATCATAAATTCAGAATTCTAGGAGTTGTTGGAAACTCCAGACTAACATCATTTAAATTGTCTTTACAAATGTATAGAAACTTTAGTTTCTGACTTTACATTTAGTTTTGACAAAATTAGACTCATTTGTGTCAACTTTAACAGTTTTTGCATCAATTTGGGCAGGTTTTAAATCATTTTAGACATGTTTTAGTCACTTTGGATCATTGTTGAGTGAATTTATGAGTCATTGTCGACATCTCCATCAGTTTGGACCATTTTTCCATCATCTCAGGCAACTTTTGAACATTTTTAGACATATTTCCAGCCATCTTGGTCTATTTTTGAGTCAATTTGGGCAATTTTTGGGTGAATTTATGAGTCAATGTTGACATTTCCATCAGTTTGGACTATTAACTTTTTAGTCTATCAGACAGTTTTGGGAAATTTTTTATTCATTTTAGTCAGAGTTTCAGTCAATTTGGACTGTTTTGGCTTCAATTTACCCAATTTTTCCATCAACTAAGGCAACTTTTGACTGACTTTAAACCTATTTCCAGCCACCTTGGACAATTTTTTTAGTCAATTTGGGCAGGTTTTAAATCATTGTAGACATGTTTTTAGTCACATTGGACAACTATTGAGTGAATTTATGTCCATACAGAGAACTCTTCAGTCAGTTTAGGACGTTTTTGAGTCAATTTTGACAATTTTTCTATCACCTTAGGCAACTTTTGAGTTCTGGTGAAGGATTTTCTTCTTCAGATCTTTGCTGAGCTCCTCAGACTTCCCCACTGTAGAGTTTGAGTCTAATGAGTGGATCTAATGATTCTATTTAAACTGGATCAGAGTCAGCAGCTGTAGTCGACTGGAATCACTCAGGAGAAGTAAAGAGGCCATGAAACTATATTTATGATCCAGCAGATTTTGTTTTCAGAAGACCTTTAATAATCTATGAAAACAACAAAATGATTGTTTTTAGTGACAAAGATTCATGTGTTCCTTCTAGGAGTCATTGGAAACTAAAGACTTCCTGATATCCATGGACTTGATCCCACGGCTGTTAATAAAGTCTCTAGGACAGAGTCTATGGTCTTTCCAGATGTTTGTGGGAGGATTCTTTCCCATCTTTATCTGCTGTTTGTCCTGCAGCCTCCTCCACCAGGTGTGCCAGCAGCTGGCTGAGTGGTACTTCCAGGACGGATGCTCGGTGCTGGCGGCATGCTGTCACCTGGCCGTCGACAACATCCAGCCAGCCATGACCAGTCTGATCCGAGGGAACGAGCTGGAGCTGGCCGCATGCGTGGGCATCGTCCTGGGAGAGGCAGCCAGTCAGAGCACGGCTTACTGCCTGGAGCTGCTGGCCAGGAAGTACATGGCCACGCCCACATGGTACGGCTCCGGGGCGCTGTTGGTTTAGTTTTATTGAAGAATGCTCTTATCTGAGCAGCTTTATCTGTTTTGGTTTGAATCCAGACGTGATAATATCAGATTTACAGCTTGACTTTGAACTCTGAAACCGCAGGAGGAGCTTTTAGCGTCTCTGTGGAGGTTTATATGAAAGCTCAATATTCAGGAGCTTCAGGCTCATCAAGTCTATCCAAGCCACCGAAAAATTACCAAAAAAACCACATGTGGTCATTGGATCAAACTTGTTCCAAATTGGTTGTGACACTTAAAATCGATAGTTATACACGATAGCAGCTAATTTAAGATGGAAACGTGACGATTCAGAGCCAAACTAGTGACGATGAAGAAGATAAACATAATGACAAACATGAAGATTATTGTTATAAAAATTGCAAAAATGTTCAATCCAGGCTGGTCTAGTGTCTCCATAAAGTTCCTATAAGTGTAAATCTATGGATGGATCCATATTTCTACTAAAATACAGTCTTTGGTCGACATTTCTCCAACTGTTGAGGCTCTAACATCAGTAGAATCTGATGAGTTAAAGTCTGACCAGATAAAGTTCCAGTTTGTACATATTTAGACGTGTTAAAATGCAGAGATGAGTCCATTTAGACAAACTTTGAGGTATTTTAGATCATTTCTGAGTCATTTTGGGTAGTTTTCTTATGCTAGCATCTCTATTTAGTAAATCTATTTACTTGCTAATATTAGCTTCAAGGGCTAGCATCGATTCTCACGGGTAAATATCATTTACCTGCTAATGTTAGCTTCAAGGGCTAGCATCAATTCTAACAGCTAAATATCATATTTACTTGTTAACGTTAGCTTCAAGGGGCTAGCATTTATTCTCACCCCGTTAGAATGCTAACATAGCATCGATTCTAGAAGGTAAATATCATATTTACCTGCTAATACCAGCTTCAAGGACAGTCACTGATTCTAACGGGAAAATATCATATTTACCTACATGTTAGCTTCGAGGGCTAGCATTTATTCTAACCCAATTAGCATGCTAGCATAGCACCAATGTTAACAGGTAAATATCGTATTTGCCTACTAACGACATCTTCAAGGGCTAGCATCAATTCTAATGGATAAATATCATATTTACTCGCAAATGTTAGCTTCAAGGGCTAGTGTCGATTCTCACGGGTATACATCATATTTACCTGTTAATGTTAGCTTCAAGGGTTAGCATCAGTTCTCATGGTTAAATTTCATACTTACCTGTTACTGTTAGCTTCAAAGGCTAGCATCGATTCTAATGGGTAAATATCATATTTACTAGCTAACGTTAGCTTGGAGAGCTAGCATTGATGTTACCAGGTAAACATCATTTTAAACTGTTAACATCGAAGCTAACGTTAGCTTGGAGGGCTAATGTTCGCTACAGATATTAAAAGTTAAAATCTGACCTTCAGTTGTCCCTAAAGTTTCCAGACTCAGGTGTTAAATGTTAAATCGGGTCGTAGTCTGTACCTGCACAGGTAGAAACTATAAATTTGTCTGTTTGCTGCTGTGAGAAGTGAAAACATCTGCAGTAAAAACATCTGTAAAGACGCATCGCTGCACTGACTAACTTCTGATCTTCTCATTCAGGGAACTTTCTGCCGACCTACTGGAAATGATTCCAGACAACCACATCTTATTGGCCAAACTCTGCGCCTTTTACCCGGGAAGCACCGCCGAAATCAACCAATTACATGAGAGGGTGAGTGAGCCGGGTGGGTTCTGGGTGAGGTTCTGTTTGGGTTCTGGGTGAGGTTCTGTTTGGTTCTGTTTTAAGTTCTGTTTGGGTTCTGTTTGGGTTTTGGGTGAGGTTCTGTTTGGGTTCTGGGTGAGGTTCTGTTTGGGTTCTGGGTGAGGTTCTGTTTGGGCTCTGGATGAGGTTCTGTTTGGGTTCTGTTTGGGTTCTGGGTGAGGTTCTGTTTGGGTTCTGTTTGGGTTTTGGGTGAGGTTCTGTTTGGGTTCTGGGTGAGGTTCTGTTTGGGTTCTGTTTGGGTTTTGGGTGAGGTTCTGTTTGGGTTATGGGTGAGGTTCTGTTTGGTTCTGTTTGAGGTTCTGTTTGGGTTTTGGGTGAGGTTCTGTTTGGGTTCTGGGTGAGGTTCTGTTTGGGTTCTGTTTGGGTTTTGGGTGAGGTTCTGTTTGGGTTCTCTTTGAGGTTCTGTTTGGTTCTGATTGAGGTTGTGCTTGAGGTTGTGTTTGGGTTCTGTTTGGTTTCTGTTTGGGTTCTGCCGGTTCCAGCATGATGCTGTGTGTCGCTGCAGTGCCGGCTCCCGTCCATGGAGGAGTCTAAGGCGCTGGCGGCAGCAGCTGAACGTGACGGAGATTTATTCTCAGCTGTTAAATTCCACCTCCTGAGCTGTGAACCCGAAGACGCTCTTCAGATCGGCATCCAGAACATCAAAGGTACCGAGTTTAGACCCCATCTGGCCGTTCTGTCTTCACTCTCACTAAGAAAACTAAAAAACATCCACCATTCTAACAGGTAAATCCCAAGCATGTTTGATATTTACACCCTAACATTGATGCTAGCCCTCCAAGCTAACGCTAGATTGGATGTTAACGTTAGCTTGGATGTTAACGTTAGCTTAGAGGGCTAGCATTGATTCTAACAGGTAAATACCAAACATGTTTGATATTTACATGCTAGCATCGATGGTAGCCCTATAAAGCTAATGTTAACATCCAAGCTGACCATAATTTTGAGGTCTAACATCGATGTTAACAGGTAAATTTGAGGGATAGCGATTCTAACAGGAAAATACCAAACATGTTTGATATTTACATGCTAACATCGATGCTAGTCCTCCAAGCTAATGTCAGCTTGGATGTTAACGTTAGCTTGAAGGGCTAACATCGATGTTAACAGGTAAATTTGAGGGCTAGCATTGAGTATGGTCCTTGTGTTCCCCCCTACCCCTCTATCTCTACCCCTCTATCTCTATCCCTCTATCTCTATCCCTCTATCTCTACCTCTCTACCTCTTCTGTCCCTCTCAACCCACCCGGCCAGCAGGCAGATGGGTCCCCCCACATTAGAGCCAGGTTCTGCTGGAGGTTTTTTTTCCCTGTTAAAAGGGTGTTTTCCTGCCACTGTCTCCTTAGGGCTGCTCTGGGGGTTCAGGCATATGGGTTCTGTAAAGCGTCTCAAGACAATTTGACTGTAATTGGCGCTATATAAATAAAATTGAATTGAATTGAATTCTAACAGGTAAATACCAAACATGTTTGATATTTACATGCTAACATGCTAAAGTATCTTTCCTGTTTCTTCTCCACCAGAGCAGCTGGCCGGATCTGATTGGACGGTGGACAGCGTTCAGCCAACCCTAGACCTGCTGAGTTACATCAGAACCGACTGCCTCGTTGCGGCCAAACTGACCGAGTACGAACCTCCACAGCCGCTCCTTTAATTCTGCTTCTCCCTCCACAGACTGATGGCTTTGTGTGTTTTCAGAGTTCGCAGTGAGCTGCTGATCCTCTGCGGCTACATTGGCGCCCTGCTGGCCATCAGACGCCACTACAACAGCATCGTACCTGCCCTCTACGAATACACCAGGTAGGAAACAATGCAAACCAGTCACTGAATGACAAAAACGAGACACAAAACGACAAAAACGAGACACGAAACGGCAAAAACAAGACACAAAACGGCAAAAACGAGACACAAAATGACACAAAAACCAAGACGCAAAACAACAAAAATGAGACACAAAATGACATAAACGAGACGCAAAACAACAAAAACCAGATTAAAAATGCCATAAACGACGCAAAATGACATAAATGAGATGCAAAACAACAAAAACGAGATGAAAAATACCATAAACGACGCAAAATGACATAAGCGAGACACAAAGCGACAAAAACGAGACACAAAACGACAAAAATGAGACACAAAACGAGACAAAATGTTGAAAATGACATGAACAACGACAACCAGGACACAAAATGAGATAAAACATGAGACAAAGAGACAAAACTGAGACACAACAAAAAACAACACAAAATGACTGTTTTCCTGGATTTAAATCAGCTAAGAATATATTTATTTTTTAAAAACATTGCTCTTATTTGAAAGTACAATTATGTACATTAAGGAATAAAAACTGGTAACTGTAGTTTTTTTGAACTGTATTTTTTAAAATAACCAAACATTTCAGTGTCATCGTTCTTCAACCAAACATTCGTATTGTTGTGAACGTTCTGAATTCAGATAATTCCAATAAAAAGTGTTTGAAGAACAAACATTTATTGAACGTTTGTTTGTCAGTCAGCTGCTGAAGAGGAGGGAGGTCAGAGTTCCTCTGAA
The DNA here is from genome assembly GCA_027123335.1 of Amphiprion clarkii. Lineage (NCBI taxonomy): Eukaryota > Metazoa > Chordata > Actinopteri > Pomacentridae > Amphiprion > Amphiprion clarkii. The sequence continues at coordinate 41,914,231 of CM049568.1, forward strand.
GATCGAACAGCTGACGGTAGAGCTGGAGGCCTGGAGAGCTCAGAGCAACAACATGTAGGTCTACACAACACAAGAACAACTACACAACAACACAACAACACAACACAATATAATATAATATAATAAACAGCTGACAGTGGAGCTGGAGGCCTGGAGAGCCAGAGCAACAACATGTAGGTTAACACAACTACACAACACGACACAACAACGCGACACAACTACACAACACAACAACAACTACACAACACAATACAACAACACAACAACAACAACACAACAATGCAACACAATACAATATAATATAATATAATATAATATAATATAATATAATATAATATAATATAATATAATATAATATATTGCCATATAATATAATTTAATAAACAGCTGACGGTGGAGCTGGAGGCCTGGAGAGCCCAGAGCAACAACATGTAGGTCTACACAACTACACAACACAACACAACACAGATACACACAGACACCGGTCCATCATATCTTTAGTTTTCCGTCTCCTGGACGTGATGCTGAAGATGCTGAGGAGGCATCATGGAGACGGTTACCATGGCGACACAGGAGGGGACAGAGCCCACTGATGAAATGATGGAGCTATGTATATATATATATATATATATATATGTATATATATATATATATATATATATATATATATATATATATATATATATATATATATATATATATATATATATATATATATATATATATATATGTATATATATATATATATATAATATTTGTTCTTTGACAACATGTGACCATCAATGTACTGTTTTTTTAAAAAAGCTATATTTTTTTATTATTTTAAAGAAAAATTATGTATTTTATGACTTTTTCCTGTTTAAAATATGAATACCCCCCCCCAAAAAAAAAAAAAAAAAATAACAATGACATAACATAAAAAGTACTGATTTACATGTTGACTGCAAAAAAACAAAAATCCGGTCAAACCTGTACATAATGTTTACCTAGAATATCTGTATTTTTACTAATAGTAATTTGTTCTATGACAACATGTGACCTTAAAATAAGACTCTTTCACTGGATTTAAATCAGCTAAAAATATCTATTTATTTGATATAATATGTATATTAAAGACAGAAAATTATATTCTTCTAAAAAAGTGTTATTTTACTGTTTTTTCTGTTTTTTTACAAGACAGATAAAACCAAATAAAATTACAGAAAAAGTCTTAATTTACATGTTGACTGTAAAAAACTAAAAACAGGCTAAAGGTTACATTAAAAATCTGTATTTTTACTAATAGTAGTTTGTTCTTTTACAACAATCATTTTACTGGATTCTAATCAATTAAACATTTTAATCAACTTTTTCTTTATAACTTTGCTTGCAGACCTCACAATTGTCCACAAACTGTTGTTAAGGTGGAACTTCCAGATTGTGTCCTTCAGGCTGCAGATATTCTAATTACTGTCATTATCTATCATTATTCTAATTATTCTGAATGCTGCCACATGTTTCCTGTTTTCCTCAGTCCTCCGTCAGACGCTCAGAGAGACGAGTTCAGTCGCCTCCAGAGGAGAATCCAGCCGACAGACTCAGGTAAATACCTGATCAGGTGACGGAGAGACGCTTCCTGATTGGACGGTGGATTAACCCTCGTGTCGTCCCACGGGTCAAATTGACCCGTTTTAAAGTTTGAAAATGTGAGGAAAAAAATATATATTTTCACAGTGAAAACTTCCACATTTTCAACATTTTTGGGGAAATTTTTGAACATTTTTTGTGGAAAAAAAGAAATGTTAAAAAAAAGGTTTCTTTAAGAACATTCAGAAAAAAAAATCATCCAAAATCCAGTGAATTTCACTGGATTTTGGTTGATTTTTTTCTGATAAATATGAAATCATTTTAGATTTTCTTTAGGATTTTCTTTGGAAGACTTTTATTGATTTTTTGAAAATATTTACAATTTTTAAAAAATTTTTTATTTCTTGCCAAATTTGGGCATTTTTTATTTTTTTTTAAATAAAATGTTAAGAGAAACTTTTAAGAAATTTTTAGAATTTTCTTCCTGAAGGTTTTGCAAATTTTTTATAAATGTGGGGATTTATTTTTTTGCTGAATTTTTGGATTTTTCTCAGAGAAAGGAACAATATTTTTTTTCTGCCCGTAAATGAAGACAACAGGAGGGTTAATCATGGTTTATGTTTCTGTTCTGAAGCGAAGGAAGAACAAGTTCAGGCCAATAATTTGGCAGATTTTGAGAATTTCATTTGAAATTTTATATTTTCACTTTCAAAAATACCAAACAAACTGGTTTGAATGGATCCAGTAGACAGACTCAGTTTTAATTATTAAATCCTGAAAATTGAAAAAAGTGCAAACAGTCCAATCCAGGTTGGTCTCGTGTCTCCATAAAGTTCCTGTTAGTGTATATCTATGGAAGGATCCCTATTTCTACTAATAGTTAGAAACCACATGTGGTCATTGGATCGAACTTGTTCCAAATTGGTTGTGACACTTAAAATCGATAGTTATACACGATAGCAGCTAATTTAAGATGGAAACGTGACGATTCAGAGCCAAACTAGTGACGATGAAGAAGATAAACATAATGACAAACATGAAGATTATTGTTATAAAAATTGCAAAAATGTTCAATCCAGGCTGGTCTAGTGTCTCCATAAAGTTCCTATAAGTGTAAATCTATGGATGGATCCATATTTCTACTAAAATACAGTCTTTGGTCGACATTTCTCCAACTGTTGAGACTCTAACATCTGTAGAATCTGATGTGTTAAAGTTTGACCAGACAAGGTTCCAGTTTTTAGATCTTTAGACAGAATGCCAATATGAGTCCCATCTGGATCATTTAGTCTCATTGTGGTTCTTTGTGGTCATTTGCAGTTAGTTTTGGTAGTTTTGTATCACATTTTGGTTGTTTTTCGCCTCTTTGTGGTTATTTGCATTTATTTTAGCTAATTTGTTGGCACTTTTTGGTCAATTTGAATCCCTTCTAGCCATGTTGTGTCTCTTTGAGGTCACTTTGGGGGCATTTTGTGTCTAATTTTGGTAATTTTTTGCTTGTTTTTGGTCATTAAATTGTTAGCTAGAACCGTGGCTAACAGTTGAATTTGTCAACTAAAAGTGTGACGAACAGTTTTGACATTCTTAGCTAAAAGTGTGGCCAACAGTTTAAATTATTAGCTAGAACAATTAATAGTGGAAATTGTTAGCTAACAATTAAAGCAGTTTAAGTTGTCAGCTTAAAGTATAGCTAAAAGTCGAAATTGTTAGCAAACAGTTAAAGCAGTTAAATTTGTTAGCTAGAAGTGTGACAAACAGTTGAAATCTGAACTAAAAGTGTGGCTAACATTTGAATTGTGAGCAAAAAGTGAGGCTAGCATTTTGTTAGCTAGAAGCATGGCTAACATTTGAATTTGTGAGCTAGAAGTATGACTAACAGTTGAAATTATTTGCTAAAATGTAGCTGGGTTTAATTGTGAGATAAAAGTGTGGCTAACATTTTGTTAGCTAGAAACATGGCTAATAGTTTCAATTGTTAGCTAGAAGTATGACTAACACTTGAAATTTTTCACTAAAAATGTGGCTAACAGTTAAATTTGTTAGCTAAAAGTGTTGCATTTTAAGTCGTTATGGACCAACTGAGTCATTTTGGACCATTTTCGAACGAGTTTCAACTTATTTTGGATAATTTTGGACAAATTTTAATCATGATCACCATTTCATTTGATTTTTTACAGTGTAGATCAGTATAAATGATCGAACCTCTCCTGAAGCTTCGGTTTAGATTCAGCGCTAGAGAGAGAAATGAATGAAGCAGTCCATCGACGTCTCAGTAAATAATAATAAATATCTGACCAATGTTTCCTCTCCCAGCTGCCCTGGTTCTGTCCGGTTCCGACTACGTGACCGGATCCAACCTGCCGAGCCACTCAGACCTGCAGTTGTCCTGCTTCACCGGACAGAGGATCCAGGTTTGTGTTTGTGTTGATGGTACTGAGTTGTCACGGCAGCTGTCGTCATGGTTCCTTCTCTGTGTTCCTGAAGGGTCCGGTGTTCCTGCTGGAGGATGGTAAATCTGCCATTTCCCTCAATGACGCGCTGATGTGGGCCAAGGTGAACCCGTTCTCTCCGCTGGGAACCGGACTTCGCATCAACCCGTTCTAAGAATGAAGCTCCGCAGAGGAAGCCAAGTGGCCAACTGTACCTTCAAACACGCCGGTAGACTTTGTAGATTTTGATATCGGTTAGCGTAGCGATGAGAAGCTAGCCATCATGCTTCATCTGTGAGGAGGGTTCTGATTGGACGGGACGTCGGTAGGACTTCCTCCTTTTCTGCAGCTAACAGTATGAGCATGTAAATACACAGGGTATAAATCTATCACTGTAAAAACACAGAAAACTGGAATAAAGCAAAACACTGGATATTTAAGCGAGGCTCCACTTTTTTCTTCATGATGATAACATCTATTAATTAAACATCTAAAATATTAATATTCATTCACCTAATTAAACTCAGAGCAGCCACTTGGTTCTAGAAGTCATCAGTGATTAATGGATGATCTGAGGTCAGTGATTGTAGAATAAAGACTCCTGGATCTGGAAGGGGGCTGCACAGTGGCGTAGTGGTTAGCACTTTCGCCTTGCAGCGAGAAGATCCCTGGTTCACGTCCCGGCTTTCCCGGGATCTTTCTGCATGGAGTTTGCATGTTCTCCCTGTGCATGCGTGGGTTTTCTCCGGGTACTCCGGCTTCCTCCCTACAAAAATATGCTGAGGTTAATTGATTATCCTAAATTGCCCGTAAGTGTGAATGTGAGAGTGATTGTTTGTCTATATATGTAGCCCTGTGACAGACTGGCGACCTGTCTAGGGTGTCCCCTGCCTTCGCCCGAGTCAGCTGGGATAGGCTCCAGCCCCCCCCCCCGCGACCCTAGTGAGGATTAAGTGGTGTATAGATAATGGATGGATGGATGGATCTGGAAGGTGCAGTCCCTGGTGGATCAGAACTCCTGGATAGAACTACACCATGAAGACTGAAGAACCAAGAAACTCTGAGGAAAGGTTGTTGAAAAGCATCAGTGAGGACGATACAAGAACATTTAAAGTTCCTGAAGATCTCTGAGTCCAGTTAAATCCATCATTAAAGAATGGAAGGAAGATGGAACATGAATAAATCTGACTAGAGCAGGACGTCCTCAAGACCTGAGAGACTAGTGAGGGAGGCCACCAAGACTCCTATGACTCCTCTGGAGGAGTTACTAGAAAGAAACTAGTGAGGGAGGCCACCAAGAAGACGTGTGGAGACTCTGAACACATGTGGAAGAAGGTTCTTTGGCCTGAGGAGATCAGGATGAAACTTTTCTGTCCATCAAACTATGTTTGGTGAACATCAAATACTGAACATCATCACAAACATATGATGTTAACATCATAGTTAACAGTATTTCCCCGGAACCCTCTTCTTTCTGACCATTTTATGATAACATTTCAATTTACAACAATAGATTGCATAGGAGTTAAGAATAAATGTCATTACAGTAGATGTCTGTCTGACAATTCGGTGACTACATTTAAGGAAATAATACCCTCTCTATTTAGTTCAGCACCACTTACTGATATAATGGAAGGGAAATATTATAATTTTACCCCCACAGAAGTGGATTATATTGTTAATAATGCTGCAGCCTCACTGCGTACAACACTTGATAGTGTTGCACCTGTAAAAAAGAAAGTTGTATCTCAGAGAGGACCTGCTCCTTGGTATAATTCCCAGCTGCAGACTTTAAAGCAGGCGTCCCGAAAGCTGGAAAGGAAGTGGTATTCCACTAATTTAGAAGATGTTCATGTAGCTTGGAAAAATAGTCTAGCAATTCATAAAAAAGCTCTTTGTAATGCCAGGACAACATATTATTCATCTTTAATAGAGGAAAACAAGAACAACCCCAGGTTTCTCTTCAGCACTGTAGCCAGGCTGACAAAGAGTCAGAGCTCTGTTGAACCTTGTATTCCTTTAGCTTTGAGCAGTAACGACTTCATGAGCTTCTTTACAAATAAAATTATTACGATTAGAGAAAAAATTAATCTGGCCCTTCCTACAAATGTCACAGATGTATCATCGAGTGCAGATGCTTTAGAATTGGCTGTAAGACCAGATGGATATTTAGAATTTTTCACTCCCATACATCTCTCTGAACTCATTTCAATAGTTTCTACATCCAAAACATCCACGTCTTTTAGATCCTATCCCAACTAGACTGTTCAAGGAGGCTTTACCTTTAATTAATTCCTCAATGTTAGATCTGATTAATCTCTCTATACTAACAGGCTATGTACCACAGGCTTTTAAAGTTGCTGTAATCAAACCTTTACTTAAAAAGCCCAGTCTAGATCCGGATGTTTTAGCCAACTATAGACCAATTTCCAACCTCCCATTTCTCTCCAAAATTCTGGAAAGAACAGTTGCAAATCAATTATGTGAACATTTACAAAGGAATAGCTTGTTTGAAGCGTTTCAGTCAGGCTTCAGAGTGCATCATAGCACAGAAACAGCTCTGGTGAAAGTTACTAATGACCTTCTCATAGCATCAGATAATGGACTGGTCTCTATACTTATTTTATTGGACCTTAGTGCAGCATTCGATACTATCGACCACAAACTTTTATTACAACGACTAGAACATTGTATTGGCATTAAAGGGACAGCACTGGACTGGTTTAAATCCTACTTATCAGACAGGTTCCAGTTTGTGCATGTCAACAATGACTCTTTTGAGCATACTAGGGTTAATCATGGAGTTCCTCAGGGCTCTGTCTTAGGACCAATACTGTTCACATTATACATGCTTCCCTTAGGCAATATTATTAGGAAGCACTGTATTAATTTCCATTGTTATGCTGACGACACTCAATTGTATTTATCTATGAAGCCAGATGAAACTAATCAGCTAGCTAGACTGCAAAATCATCTTAAGGACATAAAGACCTGGATGACCTATAATTTCTTACTACTAAATTCAGACAAGACTGAAGTCATTGTATTTGGCCCCAAACATCTTAGAGAATTGCTTTCAAAGCATATAGTTACTCTGGATGGCATTACATTGGCCTCCAGTACTACTGTGAGGAACCTCGGTGTTATCTTTGACCAAGACATGTCCTTTAACTCACACACAAAACAAATCTGTAGGACTTCCTTTTTCCACCTGAGAAGTATTGTGAAAATCAGGAACATCCTGTCTCAGAGTGATGCAGAAAAACTAGTCCATGCATTTGTTACTTCTAGGCTTGACTACTGTAATTCCTTATTATCAGGTTGTCCCAAAAGCTGTCTGAAACATCTACAGCTGATCCAAAATGCTGCAGCCAGAGTACTGACAGGAGTTAGCAAGAGAGATCATATTTCTCCTATACTGGTTTCTCTTCATTGGCTTCCTGTTAAATCTAGAATAGAATTCAAAATCCTTCTGACATATAAAGCTCTTAACAACCAATCTCCATCACATCTTAAAGACCTGATAGTACCACATTATCCTAGCAGAACTCTCCGCTCTCAGACTGCAGGCTTACTTGTTGTTCCTAGAATCTCTAAAAGTAGAATGGGAGGCAGAGCCTTCAGTTATCAGCTCCTCTCCTGTGGAACCAGCTCCCAGTTTGGGTTCTGGAGGCGGACACCCTCTCTATTTTTAAGACCAGGCTTAAAACCTTCCTTTTTGACAAAGCTTATAGTTAGGACTGACTGGGGGACCCTGACGGGGTGAGCTGGTGTTTTCATTTGCACAACTGACTTCCCCTCTTGACGTCCCTTTAGTTTGTCCCTAGTTCTGCTGCTATAGGTCTAGGCTGCTGGAGGACCTCTCTGGATGCACTGAGCCCTTCTCTAACTACCTATGTATTTACTATATATACCATTGTTGCATTACACTCACTTTTTCTTTCTATGTCCTTTCTCCGAGTGTCCCTGGTCCCAGAGCTGGATGCTTCAGATGTGTGGTTGCTCTCCCACCTCCAGCTGCCCATTTCCACCGATCTACTCTGCATTGCCATTATTATACTTGATTTGCTCATCTACATATTTTTGAATTTACCACCAGCTATATATGTAGTATATTTAATGCCAGAGCTGTACACCATAGCAGTAAACTATAATTAGTTTCCATGTTAGTTGTACTTTGCATGTATCATCTGTCTTATCATGCATGTATTATACTGTGTGTTTTATGGTCCTTGTGTCCCCCCCCACCCCTCTACCTCTGTCCCTCTACCTCTATCCCTCTATCTCTACCTCTCTACCTCTTCTGTCCCTCTCAACCCATCCAGCCAGCAGCAGTTGGATCCCCGCACATTAAGAGCAGGGTTCTGCTCGAGGTTTTTTTCCCTGTTAAAAGGGTGTTTTCCTGCCACTGTCTCCTTAGGACTGCTCTGGGGGTTCAGGCATATGGGTTCTGTAAAGCGTCTCGAGACAATTTGACTGTAATTGGTGCTATATAAATAAAATTGAATTGAATTGAATTGAATGATCCCCACTGTGAAGCACGGTAGTGGCAGCATCATGATGTGAAGCACGGTGGAGGTAGTATCATGGTGTTCCTCAGCAGCAGGTCCTGGAAGGCTGGTAAAGGTAGAGGATAAATGAAATCCTATAGGACAGGACTATTCCATTAAAAAGTCACTCGGGCCGGATTTTCAGAGTAAAGACTTGAGCTGGGCCGGACATTTTTAGCAGACAGTGAGCAAAGGTAACCATTTAAAATAAATACAAATAGATAAGATAACAAACACACTGGATGTTTATTCACGCATTGCCACATCCAAAAGGACATAAACACAGTAGAAGAGCAGTACTTAAACTAAACCTGTGCTGAAATACTGCTTCTTTAAATTTTACATTTCAAACACACAACTTGAACACATTTTGATAGGTAAATACAAGTACATGTTAAGGTGCATATGAACATAAAAACAAAGTGCAGATTAAAAACACCATCTTTTGTTTTGGTCACATCTGAAAGTGCATAAAAAAGTAACTTGCTTAACAGCGACTTTTCAGAACTTGACGCATTTTTCTTGTTTTGAAATAACAAACCTCAGAGTTTGTCCCTGTCCATATTTGGTCTCATCAGAGACAGTCACATCTTCAGTGCATATAATCAAGAAAATAAACAGTAGGCACAGTGACACAGTTACTATCCCTTTGAAATGAAATAGAGCTGACATCAAATTACAACTAAGTGAAATAACTATGAAAAAATGTCTTTCTTCAATATTAAACTTATAATAAGTGAACAGAAACTAATCACATAAATACATAAAACTACATCTAGTGCCTGCTGCAGCACGCTGCTTTGTTGCACTGAACATTAGGCATTACATCTGAACTTGTGTAGATGTGTGTTCAACACTTCCCTTGTTGATTTTTCTAGTGGGAGAAATGACACCTGTTGTTTTGAACAAGAGCGCGGACGTTTGGCTCATAAGATGTAAATGCAATATGAAGGCCGTGGTGAAGAGTACTGTCAGTCAGAGAGCAACGAGAGCTGTTTTTTTTTTGTTTTTTTTATCATGTTCATGTGTGAAAAGCTTGATTCACATGTGTATGTTGATCCAGACATACTGAGCAAGTGGACTGCAACTTTCTTAATGTTAGGGAACTGGTGCACATTGACCTTACACCTCACCCTTACCCTGCAAATGTTTGCAGTCCTTCACAGATTCTGAGTCTGTGAATGGCCTCTTTTTCTTTGCCAAGATCCATGACACACGACAAGAAGCTGCTGTGGTCCTTTCCTGAGCTGTGCACGTCTGCTTCATTGTAGTTCGACGCAGTCAAACTCTGAATTTTAGCCGCCCTCTCAAGAGATCCATCGGGAAACTTTGTCCGAAACGCGGCATTTTTTTCATTGTGGTGTCTTGGGACATTTCAATCTTTTAGCACTGCAACGCACTCGTTGCAGAGTAAACATATTGCTTCGGCGGTCAGATTTGGTGGTAAATAAATAAATACTTGTCAGTCCACGCAGGATTTAACCGACGGGTTTCTTCGCCGATTTGTTTCAGGTTAGAAAAAGACATGCTGCTATTTTCACCTGTATAGAACTGCTAATGTTAACTTTTCAAACACGCCTCCTCAACAACACAATGCACTGTGGGTTAGTTGCTAGGCTACGGTAAGTGTTGCATTCAATGTTTGTAATAATGTTGGAATTTTTGTAAGAACTTGTCAGTGTTGCTCAAAGATGTTTTTCTGTTTTTCTTGGACCCAAGTCCCAATCACTCGGCAGTTGTTTTCGGGCTGCATGTGGCCCGCGAGCCGCTAATTGAATAGGGCTGCTGTAGGAGAACCTGAGACTTGGAGAATATCAGTTCTCCATCCAGATGATGAGTCGAAGCAAACAGACGAAGATCCTCAAAGATGGTTTGAAGACAACAAGGAGGAAGTTCTGGAGTCCAGACCTGAATCCACCTGACAACTAGAAAAGTTCTGTTGACTGAGGATCCCTGAGGAACCTGACAGAGTTTAAAAGTTTATAAAGAAGAATGTTCAGACTGATGGAGACCAACAGGATCAATGATGGATCTACTAAAGACTGACTGGAAGACCAAACTGTATCGATCATGATTCAGCGTTAAAAACAACAAAGCATGAACGATCCATTTATCAGCCAGGGAGACACCTAAAAACAAACCCTCAACTCTGTCACTAAATAAACAAGTCAAACAGTGTCCAGAAATACTGAAGATCTGCCAACATCTCACTACAAACCTGTAAATGATTGACTCTATCCGAGCAGATATGATCAAATATAAAGCCATCAGAACACATTAGCAGGCAGCTGATAAGAATCGTTTAAAAGCTGATAACCTGCGACACACTGGCCTGTCCCAGCAGTGGGTTGGACTCTATTTACAACGTTAAACCCGGGAAACAAACAGGAGAGCAGACAGATGGAGTTTAGAGTGTGTTATGTGGGACACCAACTAAGTTCAGTGTTTTCAGTCTAGAATTTTTGCATTTTCAGTCTTAAATAAACCATCTTACCTGATGGAAGTGTTCAGTATCTGCTCTGGTTTATCCCTCGTGTCGTCCTGAGGGTCAAATTGACCCATTTTATAGTTTGAAAATGTGGGGAAAAAAAACATTTTTTTGTGGGGAAAAAAAGAAATGTTAAAAAAAATGTTTAAGAACATTCACATAAAAATCAACCAAAATCCAGTGAGACTGGCTGGATTTTGGTTGATTTTTATGCGAATGTTCTTAAAGAAAATATTAGTAGAAGATCCCATCCATCCATCCTCTATACACCGCTGAATCCTCATTAGGGTCGCGGGGGGGGTGGGGGGGTGGAGGGGGGTGGGGTGGGGTGGGGGGGGGTGGAGCCTATCCCAGCTGACTCGGGCGAAGGCAGGGGACACCCTAGACAGGTCGCCAGTCTGTCGCAGGGCTACATATATAGACACACAATCACTCTCACATTCACACCTACAGGCAATTTAGAATAATCAATTAACCTCAGCATGTTTTTGGACTGTGGGAGGAAGCCGGAGTACCCGGAGAAAACCCACGCATGCACAGGGAGAACATGCAAACTCCATGCAGAAAGATCCCGGGAAAGCCGGGACGTGAACCAGGGATCTTCTCGCTGCAAGGCGAAAGCGCTAACCACTACGCCACTGTACAGCCTTAGTAGAAGATAGAAAGTAGAAAATATTAAGTTTTGCTGATATATATGGAATCACTTTAGATATTTTTAGGATTTTTTGGAAGATTTGTATTCATTTTTTGAAAATATTTACAATTTTTTTATTTTTACTTCAAAAAAATTTCTTGCCAAATTTGGGGATTTTCTAAAAAAAATGTTTTTAAATAAAACTTTTAAGGGAAACTTTTAAGGAATTTTTGGAATTTTCTTCCTGAAAATTTAGCAAATTTTTATAAATTTGGGGAATTTTTTGCAGAATTTTTGGATTTTTTTCAGACAAGGAAACACTATTTTTTGGTGCCTGTAAATGAAGACAACAGGAGGGTCATCCATTTTAAACATTTTTATTTTATTTTTATTTTCATGTTACATCCATACTGTGATCTTTCAATAATTACTGACCAGACTGACATGAAGTATGTGAACATTCATGCTCCTCAGAGGATGAATCCTGAGACCTCTGAGCTTCCTGTAGCACCATCACCAGGACTAAGTTTACATTTGTACATCTGATCATCTTCTAGACACAGTTCCTTCTGTGGAAAAATCATTTTCAAGTACAGTAACACTCAAAGTTTAAGATTCTATTTACTGAATGAATTAAAACCCTGAAAACTTCTGCAGCATCATGGTCCTCCGAGAACAGAACCAGAACCAAACATGATCAGAGGAGAACCTGAAAGACTCAAACAAGCTCTGAATGCTCATTGATCAACGAATTGGTTGGTCAGTGAGATAAACAGCATCATGATATGAAGCACGGTGGTGGCAGCATCATTCAACTGTATTTCATATGATCCATTTTTCAGTTTATGTGATGACATCAAAAATATGAAAACAGTAATTTAACAGTTGACCAAACGAGCTGTTAGCTGTGATGCTTGTTGTGATGTCACTTGTTACAAACTGTAAAAACAGTGTTAAATTTAACATTCCATTAACTACGGGTCTCAACAGGTTTAATTTTCACACAAACCAGAAATCAGCTGTGAAACAATCATTTCTGACACAGTTTGATCCGACCAATCAGAGGCCGGTCCAGCAGTGACGTCATGGGATCATTAAATAGAGAATCAATGGAGTCCAGCAGAGTCCGGCTCAGGCTGACAGGGGCTCGTAGGTGTGGAAGTGGATTCCTTTGGAGCAGGTGATCTTCATGACGGCTCCGTTCAGACTGGAGTCTCTGATCAGCCTCATCATCCCCTCAGCGATCAGCGACGGCCTGCAGACAGGAAGGACTTTCAAAATAAAGGACTGGAACTGGAGTTATAAAAATAATTTACTGGTCAAACATCTACAAGAACCTACTGTAGAACTCCAAACAACTAGAAGAACCTACTGCAGAACTCTAAACATCTAGAAGAACTTACTGCAGAACTCTAAACATCTAGAAGAACCTGCTGTGGCACTCCAAACATCTAGAAGAACCTACTGTAGAACTCCAAACATCTAGAAGAACCTACTGCAGAACTCCAAACATAGAACCCAACAGAACCTACTGCAGAACTCCAAACATAGAACCCAGGAGAACCTACTGCAGAACTCCAAACTTGCTCATGCTGCGTTTGAAGTCGTCCTTGAACTTGACGAACTTTCCCATGTTGTCCTCGTGTTCCACCGAGTGCAGCAGTGGCGTGTCCACGAAGGCCGGACACAAGACATTGATCCGGACACCGTAGTCACCCTGAGAGGACGCGTCCTGAAATGACAGGAAGTCTGAATACGACTCGTACAGCGTCCCCTGCTGGTCCAACCAGGGAGGATAATCAGAGAAGACCAGGTTTAACTGTCCAGGTTTAAGGAAGACGTGAAGAAACAAGATCAGAAAAATACTGAAAATAATAATAATAATAATAATAATCATAATTATAATAATGAGGAGGAGGATGAGGAGGAGCCAGTTTACCGTTTTTGTTGTTTTCTGTCTCGTTTTTGTCATTTTGTCTCATTTTTGTCATTTTATGTCTTGTTTTTGTCATGTTGTCTCATTTTTGTCATTTTGTCTCGTTTTTGCTGTTTGGTGTCTAGTTTTCATCATTTTGTGTCTCATTTTCATCACTTTGTGTCTCATTTTTGTCATTTTGTCATTTTGTGTCTCGTGTTTGTCATTTTGTGTCTCATTTTCGTAATTTTGTGTCTCATTTTTGTCGTTTGTGTCTCATTTTTGTCATTTTGTCTCATTTGTCATTTTGTCTCATTTTTGTCTCATTTTTGTTGTTTGGTGTCTCGTTTTCGTCATTTTGTGTCTCGTTTTCATCATTTTGTGTCTCATTTTTGTCATTTTGTCTCATTTTGTCTCATTTTTGTCATTTTCTCATTTTTGTCATTTTGTGTCTCATTGTTGTCATTTTTTGTCTCATTGTTGTCATTTTGTGTCTCATTGCTGTCATTTTGTGACTCATTTTTTTCATTGTATGTCTCGTTTGTCATTTTGTGTCTCATTTTTGTCATTTTGTCCCATTTTTTTCATTTTGTCTCATTTTTGTCGTTTTGTCTCGTTTTTGTCGTTTTGTGTCTCGTTTTCATCATTTTGTGTCATTTTGTGTCTCATTTTTGTCATTTTGTGTCTCATTTTTGTCATTCTGTGACTCGTTTTTGTCGTTTTATATCTTGTTTTTGTCATTTTCTATCTTGTTTTTGCCATTTTATGATTGATTTTTGTTAATTTGTGTCTCATTTTTGTCATTTTGTGTCTCATATTTGTCATTTTGTGTCTCATTTTATTTCTAGTTTTTGGCATTTTGTATTTCATTTTTGTCACTTTGTGTCTCATTTTTGTCATTTTGTGTCTCATATTTGTCATTTTGTGTCTCATTTTATTTCTAGTTTTTGGCATTTTGTATTTCATTTTTGTCATTTTGTGTCTCATTTTTGTCATTTTGTCCCATTTTTTTCATTTTGTCTCATTTTTGTCGTTTTGTCTCGTTCTCACCGTTTTGTGTCTCGTTTTCGTCATTTTGTGTCATTTTTGTCATTTTGTGCCTCATTTTTGCCATTCTGTGACTCGTTTTTGTCGTTTTATATCTTGTTTTTGTCATTTTCTATCTTGTTTTTGCCATTTTATGATTCATTTTTGTCATTTTGTGTCTCATTTTTGTCATTTTGTCTCATTTTTGTTGTTTGGTGTCTAGTTTTCATCATTTTGTGTCTCATTTTCATCACTTTGTGTCTCATTTTTGTCATTTTGTGTCTCATTTTTGTCATTCTGTGACTCGTTTTTGTCGTTTTATATCTTGTTTTTGTCATTTTCTATCTTGTTTTTGCTATTTTATGATTCATTTTTGTCATTTTGTGTCTCATTTTTGTCATTTTGTGTCTCATTTTTGCCATTTTGTGTCTCATATTTGTCATTTTGTGTCTCATTTTATTTCTAGTTTTTGGCATTTTGTATTTCATTTTTGTTGTTTTGTGTCTAATTTTTGTCATTTTGTGTCTCGTTCTGTGTCTCAATTTTACCTCGTCTGTCAGGTTTCTCAGTTTTGTCGTCTTTCTTTTCCTTTGTGTCATGTTTTTCCTCATTTTCTGTCTATTGTCTGTCTCTTTGTGGTCTCGGTGTGTTTTCCTCCAGCCCTACAGCCCTTATTCTGTGGTGTGTGTCGTCTTACCGCCATGGCTCTGGTGAAGCCGATGACTCCATGTTTGGTTGCCGTGTAAACCGGCTGGTGAGGAGAGTGAAGGAAGGCTGGAAGACGGAGAGCAAACAGGTCATGATCTGATAGAGAAACTGAATTTAATGTTTCCTCTGAGAGTTTTTTCATTGTAAACATGAAAACAGCAGCTTCTGAACCCGTTTCCTCAGAAAGACTGACGAAAGACATTCAAAATCACTCCAAATCTCTTCAAAATGACATAAATTTGTGCAAAATAAGTTTTAAAAAATGACTCAAAAACTGTCTGAAATTACGTGAACTCGAATAAAATGGTTTAAAATGGCACAAGAACTGTTGAAAAATGAATTCAAAATGCTTTCAAATTTGTCCAAAATGACTCAAAAAATGTCTGAAATGACATGAATCTGTGCAGAATTGTTGAAAAATGCATTTTAAGTGTTCCAAAACTTGGTAAAAATGATCATAAAGGGACAAATAAAGCTACTGGATGAATAAATAAATGCAGCATGGCTCAGAAACAGAGAACAGAGGAGCAAGTTGTTGGAGATCCATTCAGCATGGTGAAACATCTTTCTACTGATGTAACTATTTATATTCAAAATGACTCAAAATGTGTCCAAAATGATAGGAATTTGTACAAAATCAGCATATCAAAAACTGACTCAAAAACTGAAGAAATTACATGAATTCACTTGAAATGGCTCAAAAAGTATCCAAAATATGATAAAGTTGTCCAGAATTGTTGAAAAAAACATTCAAAATGCTTAAAAATCTGTCCAAAATGACATAAATCTGTGCAAAATCAGTGTAAAAATGGCCAAAATGACTCACTGACTGTATACAATTACATGAATTCACTTAAAATGACTGAAAAATGCTCTAAAGTCTCATAAATCTGTCCGCAATTGTTTAAAAAATGTCCCAAAATTTGCTCAAAATTAACATGAACTTG